>ML660786.1:2193230-2395903 GCA_007570785.1 Antilocapra americana
CCCCCCGCGCCCCTGCCCGCGCCCCGCCCCCACGGCGGGCGGGCGGCCATGGCGCCGGCGGGGGTGCACCCACCTGCATGGGCGGCATTCCCTCGGCCATTTCCCCGCGCAGCGCCGGCTCCTGGTGGCAGACCTCGTCCGGGGGCAGGGCCTGCGCCCAGCTCCAGCTCCCGCTGTCCAGCCCCAGGCCCTGGATGCCCAGCTGCTGAGGCTGCGGCCGTGTTGACACAAACTGCATCCTGGGAGCGCTGTTCCCCCGCTCGGGCCGGCCAGGGAGAAGAAGAACGTTTTCCAGGCGCCTTCCCCCTCGCCGGGGCCGGACAGCTCCATCTACAGCCCGTAGGAGCAAACAGTCCCCTTCGGCGGCGCTCCCCGCCCCTCCGCCGCCCGCGCCGCCAGCCAATGGCCTCCGAGCTCCTGCCCGCCTGCGGGGACCGACGGGGGCCGCTCCGGGGCCCCGAGCCACGGCCGCCCCGAGGGGGCCCTGCCGCCGGGGGGCCCCTCGGTGCGGGTGGCCTGCCCCGGAGTCCCCAACCGCGCAGGGTCCCGAGCCCGGGGCGGAATTTCGGCTAATACCTATTGGGCATCCCAAAGGACCTGACCTTTCTGAAAAATGTTGCGGTTGTCTGCAGCCACCTTTGTTGTGGCCTTGCCTCTTGCCTCACTCCTTTGCAGGCTTCACCTCCCCGCTGTCCCTCTTCTCGAGCCAGATTTACCTGGATCAACTCTGGGCCTTTGCCTGGATGACAGAGAAGTGACCTGGGTTGGGTTAGAAGAGGGCCAGACCCTTCCGGCCAGGAAAGGAGCCCTGGGTTTTAACAGCAGCCTCGTCTGGCGCCTTTAAATGCAGGTCAGCGGCAGTTTGGAACACCAGGCCAAGTCAGAGGAGGATGGGGGAAGAGGACAAGATAGGCTGATGGAGAAGGCGTGGGAAGGGGAAACTTGTTCATTCATTCTACAACTATTTACTGAGCACCTACTATGTGTCAGGGCTTCCCTGGTGGCTCAGATGGTAAAGAACCCGCCTGCAGCACAGGAGACCTGGGTCTGATCCCTGGGTTGGGAAGATCCCTTGGAGAAGAGAATAGTTACCCACTCCAGTGTTGTTGGCTGGAGGATTCCATGGACAGAAGAGCCTGGTGGGCTACAATCCTTAAGGTTGTAAAGAGTCAGACATGACTGAAGCGACTTAGCATGCACATATACCTGAGTTTAAATTCCAAAATCACCACTCACTAGCCGTAACTGAGCGATTTCACCTCTCTGAGCTTCACTTGGTCTCCTCGTTTATAAATGAAGACACTAATGAGACATTCCACAGTTACAAAATCAAATGAGATGACAACAGTGTTTATAGGCACTCAACAAAGGTATTTACTTCTAAAAGGTAAGTCCTTGTAATTATCCTCAAAATGGTGTCTACTCTGTTTTCCTAAATGACTGGTCTCTCTCTTGTTAAGACAGATCTCAAAGGCTGACTGTTGCCCCGTATAGAGGCAGACCTGCCAGAGAACCACCACAAACTAGTACTCTTTGTTCCACTGCACTTAGTAAAGTAAAGGGCATTATTGGCCCAAGGGAGGCATGTGCTTAGAGCACCATATTAAGAAGGACAGTTATCAAGTACTTTCTCTGTTGCGCATGCTTCCAGGATACAGACTGAACATCTCACAGACTTACTACTATCTCAAGGAGCTGACAGGTTAGCAAAGGTTATGTTGCCAGAAGTCAGTGATTTCCTTCCCTCTGTTCCCTGGCCATGGGCTGCCCCCTGATTAGAAATATCATGTCACTATTATTAGGGGAACCAGACAAGTAGGGTCTGAAAAGCTCCAAGTGATTTTATTTCCGCCGGTGAGACACATTTCAGAGCATATATTCTGATCTATATACATCATCAGCATCTTCCCTCGTTCCTAGAGGTGGAAGAGAGGCTAGGTTAGTCCCAAGGGTTTAAGCTGTCTTTTCAGTATTAAGTAGGTAAAATTACTTCCCTTCCTAAGCATTAGACTAATTATAATAACTGCTTCTCTTTTTACACAATAAGGTACCATATAATACATCCACTTTACATTTCTCCTTCATGGAGGGTGAATTTTGCACACACAGCCATCAGCCTTTCACCCCTGGCAGCCAGAGTTCAGTTCACTGTCATGAGATATGAGCAAAGCTACTCAACTCAAACAGAATTTAAATGCATGGGCTTTTTATAGCTGCCAGCCCTAGCAACCACAGATCACAAAAGCCAGCAGTGGGTACAGCCTATGGGTGGTGAATGGTGGGGTGGGGGGATGGAGGGAGAACAAGAAGGGCAGGAGAAGGGGCTGCTTAGCAACACTGGTCATGGCCCCATGGACTCCAGTGACCAAAAGGCTGAACGGGCTGAGGGATCCCACCCAGCGTGGGTGGGAGAGAGCCTCGCTGGGAGAGGTGTCCAGTCCTCACACTTGTCTCTGTGGCTCACTGAGTAACTATGAGGCAGTTACCTGACTTACTGAGGAGCAGAATGAGCGATCGGATGGAGTGGATTATAGATGTCAAGCATCACTGTTAATAAACATTTGAAGCGGGAGGACCCGGGGCTGGGACTTCAGTCTCTCAATGGGCTGCTTCTCATCTCCTCACCCAGGAATCAGATAGCTTCTGCTCTGGACCGGGTATTGGAAGTGATAATGTGCTGAGCTAAAGGATATCAGAGAGGACAAAGGAGAGGGAATTCAAAAATGCCAGAACATCTGTATGTCGTGATGGCTGGTTTTATGCATCAGCTTGACTGAAACAAGGGATGACCATGTAGCTGGTAAAACATTATTTCTGGGTGGGTCTGTGGGTCTAATTTCTGGAAGAAATTAGTGTTGAATCCGAGCCTGATCAAAGAAGTTGTCCTCACCAGTGTAAGTGGACACCATCCAATCCATTGAGGGCCTGAAGAGAACAAAAGGGCAGAAGGAGGGCAAATTTGCTCTTTCTTTGCGCTAGGACAGCCACCTTCTTCTGCTCCTGAAAACTAGTGCTCCTGCTTCTTGGAACTTTGAACTCAGAATGAATGGACACCACCACTTTCCTGGTTTTCCAGTTTGCAGATAGCAGATGATGGGACTTCTTAGCCTCCATAATTGCATAAGTTAATTCCTATGATAAATCTCCTCTTAAATATCTCTATGTATCCTGTGGGTTCTGTCTCTCTAGAGAACCCTAATACATGCGTCTACCACTCCAACTCTTGGTGCTCCAACTCTTGGTTCTCCAACTCTGCATCCTTTCAACAACCACAAGCTTTGAGAAAGAACACCTCTAGCTTCCCTCTTAGCTAAGTGAAGAGGGTAACCAGATTTGCCCTTTTATCTCAATGCTGCTCCTTGCTTAATTTAACAAGCAGGCTTAAGGACCACAGCATAATCCTCAAGTCCCCTCTCCCACTGATATTTCCATGGTTACAACTTCCTATCTGCACTTTTAGACACTTTAGGCTAACCTCCAAGGAAGGAAAGCACCTTGGATTTCAAAGCCATTGACATCCTAAGTACAACTAAAAATCAGAGGCAAGACTTTATGAAGGGGAGGGTTGCTGGAAGTAAGATGATGAAGCTCTAGACTACTTAGAAGAGGCAGGAAGTGTTAATGTGGATCCCAGTCAAATATTTTGTATTTTACAGTTTTAAGGTCCATTTGCTGTTGCTAATGAGTTTTCAGTGCCCTTGCCTTTTTCAAATCCACCTTCTGCCCACATTTTAATTCAAACTTAGATGCCCAAACACATACACACACCCGTTTGTCTCTCTCCCCTCTCTTTCTCAGTAACGTTCTGTTTTAAACCTATGCAAAGTTTGGAGAAAATATAACTTTTTCCCTCTCGAGTTCATTTTCCACCTACTGGAAACAGGCATTCCATCACCTTCTTTGTGAGCCTTGACACGGGAGATGAGGGGAGTTCCCTGGCTTCTCTTCAGTCCTTATTGACTCCGTGGTACTCTCCTCAATATGTGACTGCTTGGTGACTGAGTCAGCTACTCAACAGCCCTAACACACAAGCACCAGAGCGGAGAAACCCTTTATCAGAAGACGTGCTTCAGGCTGGCGATGACAGCACTATGTTCTCTTGAGTCTCCCCAGCGGGCAGCCCTTCAATATGTAAGTGTGGATTGATGATTTAAAATGGCCAGAATTCATTTAAAATGAAGTCTAGTGTTCATCCAGAATAATACCGATTTTTCTAAATGGGCTTCCCTGGTAAAGAATCCGCCTGCAAGGCAGGAGACCCAGGTTTGATCCTTGGGTCAGGAAGATCCCCTGGAGAAGGGAATGGCAATCCACTCCAGTATTCTTGCCTGGAGAATCCCATAGACAGAGGAGCCTGGCGGGCTACAGTCCATGGGCTCACAAAGAGTTGGACATGGCTGAGCGACTAATACTTTCTAAATGCAACAAGTAAAGTATTAAAACATGTCTTACTGTTAAGTCTGAGCTGGTAATACCACCACCCCCAGACCCTTCAGCTCTTTAGCAAAGAGCTCTCACACAGAAGTGCTGGCCTCATCCTGATGGAGGTGAGGGAGGACCATGGGGCAGATGCTGGCACCGTCCCCATCTGTGCCTGTCCGGTCTCCTGTCCGAGTTTTTGATACCAGGTCTCTGGACAGAGCCTATAGTGGGCACAGCTGAAGTGAATGCTGCCTCTGGAGGGCCTCACTTGACTATTGAGATCCGTCAGCACTTTTCCAACAACCTTTCCCATAGCCTTGTTTCCTTCTGAGTCCTGCCTCTAGAATCAAATCATGACTTTCTATTGTGAATTCAGAGATCCTTTATTCATCTTCAGTCCACAGCTCCCTGTTTTAGGAAAGCAGGATAATTGGTCATTTCCAGTCCGCAATTCACTTTTCCTTTCTACGATCTTCTAAACTTGCAGGCACAATAGAGTTACTTAACCTGCGGGCATGCTCAGTCGTGCTGGACTCTGCGACCCTATGGACTTGGTCCATGCACCAGGCTCCTCCGTGCATGGGATTTCCCAGGCAACAATACTGAAGTGGGTTGCCATTTCCTCCTCCATGGGATCTTTCTGACTTAGGGATTGAACCCGCGCTTCCTGAGTCTGCTGCATTGACAGACAGATTCTTTGCCACTGAGCCATCTGAAAGTAGAATCACTTGGGAGAAACAAAACATCCAGCCCCCACCCGCCACAATCCCAGGTTAATTCAGTCATGCCAAGGTGAGCCCTGACATATTTTTTTTTTTTAGTTCCCCAGGTTATTCTAATATTCTTTCAAAAACAAAGCAGCATAAAAAGAAAGCTCCCTGCTGGTCCTCAGATCCTTGTCTCAGCCCCACAGGATCTCCCTGGGGACATAAACATCCTAAATTATTACTTACTACTAATAAAATATTATTGATATAGCTATTCTTGTTGGTTTTGTCCTGCTGTTTACTCTTTGAGATTGACTTGCAGATATTGTTTTTCTTACATATTTTTTAAAAACTATAATTGGAAAGCCAAGAACTGATTTGATGTACATAGCTTCATATACATCCTTAATTTTGAATTCTGTTTAACCACTTCCAGGTGGCACAAGTAGTAAAGAACTCGCTCACCAATGCAGGAGATGTAAGAGATGTGGGTTAGATCCCTGGTTCGGGAAGATCCCCTGGAGGAGGGCATGGCAACCCACTCCAGTATTCTTGCCTGGAGAACCCCATGGATAGAGGAGCCTGGTGGGCTACAGTTCATAGGGTCACAAAGAGTTGGACATGACTGAAGTGACTCAGCGCGCGCATGCGCGCGCGCGCGCGCACACACACACACACACACACACACACACTCTCTCTCTCTCTCTCTCTCTCTCTCTCCAGTAACGTGCCTGCCTTTCCAGTTTTATCATTCCACATATACATAAAACTGGTTATCTTGCCTGAGTTGCCGGTAGAAGTCAACACGTTACATAGGTCATGTTATATATGTCAATCTGATATTTCCTGCACCAAACTTTGTTTTCAGTCTCTGCCCGCAAGTACTTCTGCTCTCTCACTGCTTCCCAAATTGCGGTCTCAGGCTAGCTTCCCCCCAGCAAAGGCAAACAAACTGGAAGTGAAGCAACAACCACTGCCCATTCTTGAATGAAGAGAAGCATCTTTTAAGGAACACCCAGGAAACTGTTTAACTGATCAACAAGTAATTCTCCTGTACTTTCTACATGGACACTTTCTTTTTAGGCCTGCACTATGTTTCAAAGCACTTTTTAAGACCTTCCTTCATTTGAGCCTCACAACACCTTGGGTTAACTTGGTAAAGCGTGTACTATCCTCATACTACAAATGAGAAAACCAAACCAGGATTAAAACTCTGGCCTCCCTGACTTGCTTTCAGGACCTCGTTCATTATCATAAACCTTATTCTTACAAAAATATTAGAAATGCTATATACAAAATGTTTCTTATGACACAAAATTTGCAGGGAAAAGTAACCACTGAATGACCCCAGCACCCTAGGACAACCATTATTTTGTTTTCCCATGCTTAAAAATGTGAACACATACTATGTATTTAAAACGAATTTTTATAGTTTTGCTAGAATTTTGTCAGTCTGTGTGGCTTTGGAATAATCATACTATGGTTAGAATGAGATGCTTTAATCTGTAATAATGCATACTTCTCCAAGGTGTTCATTCTGCTGTGTGCCTCACTCAACAGGGCAGAATTTGGGGAGAAACCAGACAAGGAAAACAGGCCTAGAAAGTAAAAACCTTAAATTCTATGATAGTAGAGTTGGAAGGGACCTTATATTACTACCTTGTTCAATCTGCCCATTAGAATTAGGATAGTGTAATCCACACGGTCGAAGTGGCTTGCACTGTACCAAGTAGGTAAAGAATGTTAATCTCACTAGAATCCCTACTCAGGGGGTCTTCCGAGCTTCCTGGGTGGCTCAGTGGTAAAGAATCTGCCTGCCAATGCAGGAGATGTGAAGGCCCCCTGGAGAAGGGAATGGCAGCCCACTCCAGTATCCTTGCCTGGAGAATTCCATGGACAGAGAAGCCTGGAGGCCTCCAGTTCATGGGGTCATGTAGAGTCGGACATGACTAAGAAACTCAACAACAGGTGGTCTTCCCACTGCACAGTCGTATTAATCCATCAAGGGTCCACGTTCCTGACAGCATGTGGCACCAGGAGGAACACACAGTAAGACGTGGCCCCAGTTCTTGGGTAGCTTCAATTTTAGATCAGCTGCAGGATTTCACAGTAAATGCTGGCTTTGCTAATGACAGACACAAAGCCACGTAGCCCAATGAGGTTTTATCAGATATTTTATTTGAAATGTAACCTGGCAATTTTACGAACTTTGCAGGACAGTGCTTTTGAATCCCTCTGATTTGACTGCATCTCTCTGCATTCTTTAGTGGAGGTTGGTCTTAAGGGGCGAAGTCATTTTTTGTTTTCAAGAGGCAGTGTGACGAAAGTCATTGTGTGGTGTGTGTAGAGATAGAATTATGGCCTGAGTCACCTATGTGAAAAGGAAGTGGAGCCTGGCTGGGAAGGAGGAATAACACCCCAGAAATTGACAAATCACTTCTTTTGCAAGATACAGCGACAGCACCCTCCAGGTCCTTTCTGCACCGGCCATGAGCTCTGGTCTGTGCGGTACTGCCAGAGCAGAAGTCTTTCAGGGAAGCCCGACACAGGGGAAGCAGAGTCTCTTCTCTCCGGGCAGTACTAGAAACGCCCCACCGTCTGCCCATTCCCGAGTCTACCAGCCCCGGATCCCGTGGAGGGACCTAGGACCCTACCTCCCGACATGGCCGACTGAGCCAACATGAGCACCTGACCCAAGGGCAGCCAGTCCAAGGGCTGACTGGAAACTTCTGTGGCCTGGTATAGAAAGCGGAAGGGAAGCCCCCGGGGCAGTGGTGAAGAATCTGCCTGCCGATGCAAGAGATGTGGGTTCAATCCCTGGGGTTGAGAGGGTCACCTGGAGTAGGAAATGGCAACCCACTCCAGTATTCTTGCCTGGAAAACCCCACGGACAGAGGAGCCTGGTGGGCTACAGTCCATGGGGTTGCAAAGAGTTGGACGCTGCGAAGCACACACACACACACATTGCAAGAGGAGAAGGGCCAGATTCCACACCTTAGAATCTGAACCAGCTGGTGTCACGGCACACACAAACTTAAGGGAGCCAGGAGATACAGAAAAGGTACGAGTGAAAGAACAGGCTAAATGGAAGCAATAGATGGGAGGCAGGAGCTAAGTCACGTGGTCACGTGCTTCTGCAGTGCAGCCCCCGTTCCTTCTCTGGATGGCCTGCACCCTTCCTGACCGCTACTGATCTGACACCTCTGTGTGCCTGGCTCTGTGCCAAGTATTTTCAGATTCCCCCCAAACCATGACACGGCCAAGACCTAGCATCATTTTATGTTACAGATACGAAAGCTAGCCTCGTGGTGGTTAGTTCTGTCATTTCTTAGGAGGTCAGGACTCCCTAGGTCTGGGATGAACCCACGCCCTACACCACTAAGCGGCACTACCCCACAGGGAGTGTCCTCGTGAGGCCCAAGCACTCGCTGCCCCCATCTCCCACCAGTGTGCCCCAACGGGGGCATCTTCCACTTATAGGAGTCTGACACTTCCCAAGTCAAAGAATATCCGCTGTGTAAAACCCTGTGAGAAGACTGCTTCCTTTGTAGGATGAAGAGAGCAAGGTCAAAGTTTTCCACCAAGAGCAGAGAACATGGCGCTGATGGTAACAGAGTTCCTGGCCTGTTAGAACATTCTGCGAGAGTCTTACTTTTCCTCCCTGCTTCTCAGTGGTCCTCAGGCAGCTGAGGAGGATGCTGTTTATTGTCTAAGAAGCTACAGTGTGGGATGTGGGGGGTGGGGGACGGGGAGACAGTGTGTCCTGCTCCTCCTCCAGAGGACATGTGAGCGGAAATGCAGATTCTCCATCCCATTTGGAATGAACAAATAAAGGAACTCGGGTTCTCTCTTATCAACCACACTTTCTAAGACTGAGGCAGTAAACATTTATTACTCCTGGGTAAGCTCTAGAGTCTGGTTCTGGCTGAGATAGCCATGGATACCCAAATATTTTAAAATGCTCCAGAAAGAAGCCCAGCGGAGTCCCCACAAAGGGAAGTCTGCAGGCTATTATTAATGGTGAGGGAAGTTCTGTAAAGCACTGCTAGGAAGTTACTATGTAAAGCAGCCAGAGCCCGGCCAGGGCGCTCTAGTAACAAACATCCAGCACGAAAGATCAGAGTCATCTTCTTTCACTTTCCAGATGGTCAGCTCCATTTAGGTTCACATCGGCGGCGGAACCAGAGGTTCATCTTATGGTGATAACGAAGAATCTAGTAAGGAAGCAAAGCATGAATCTGGTTACAGTCAACAGCTGGATCCGCTCTGCGGAGACGGTGCCTGCTGATGTGTGACAGTATACATTTCCCGGCCAGAGGGCAGACTGATGGAGCGCAGGTTTCCCAGTTTTCCTCCTTCCTACTGAGTCCAGTTGGGATGACCAGTCCTCAGATACTGTTAAGGGTATGGTTTGTCTCAGAAGCCCCTGATGAGCAGAGCTTCCCCACACACTGGAACCTCTCTGTTGGACTTGTCTTTCCCAATGATCTATTTTTTGTTTTCACTTACCCACTTTTGCATCTCAAACAAACAAATTCTAACCTAGACCCGGCCTGGATTTCTACGTGGTAGAGACTCTGGGAGAGAAAGGAGACCAGAAGGTACAGTGGCTGCACCCCTGGTCTGTTGGATGGTTGACGACTGGATAACCTCCACTTAGATCTTTCTGCCTTGACCCTGCCACTTCCTTTGACTCAGCTTCATGGCTCTTGCCTCGTGGGTATGTGAACTCTTCACTTCTTGCCAAACTGTGGGTCCCGGCTGGCCGGAGTTCCTTGCAACAGGGACTGTGGGACTTCTTTGCAGCATTTCAACCCCCAGGTCTCTTTCATTAATAAGCTCTGCGTCCTCAGGAAACCTTCGAGTAAAAGAGGACTCTCCACGTCCTTTCGTCCATCACCACACCCAGTGCAGGGAGGGGTGCCCTCTGCGGCAAACCCTGGAGACTGTGCAAGTCCGATTCTTCAGGAGGGGGTTCACCACAGGGGACAGCGCTGTGACTCTTCCTCCTTCGTTAGGGACACGCAAACCAGAGCTGGATCTGTCTTGGGTTCCTGGTGGGGAGGTGGTTACCCATGAAGCTGGAACTCAGGCTCTGAGATCCCTAGGATCCCCCGTTTCCATGGTACTGGATCCAGATTCTAGCTAGAAAACTCTTCAAGCTGGTATGTCAAGATTCTGTTCATCATCTCTCTCGGTGTGTTCCATACCCTTGCCTTCTGACTGTAAGTTATGACAGGGGACTAGGTCTCACACACATTTCTCAGGCCTCCTGTGATGCCTGGTGTTGTGAATGTCACAGAGCAGATATTTTATACACGTGATTATCCTAGAGAGCAGCATGTTCAGACAGAGCCCTCCTGGGAGCAAAGCTGGCTGGGCTGACACATTTTCCTAGCGCGGTCACACATAACTAGGCAGGGTCAAGTGTGGGCTGGGCGACGAGGGGGAAAACGGGTCCTTCCCTTATCATTTCGTCAAGAGAGTGTCTTGCCTAAATACTCGCAGACCTTGCCAAGGTCACCATAGGGAGGTTCCGGGGAAACAGGAGAGCACCAGAGGTACAAACAACTTTCTTGCCCAGGACTTGGGGCTTCTGCGCTCTTGTCTTCTATCCCAGTCTCCAACCGAGTCAACAACAAATCAAACTGATTTCAGTCAAGTTTCAGCAAGAACATCTCTGCCTTGACTTTGCTGTCTTATTTTGCTTTCCCTGGATAACAGCCAGAGACAGAGATAGGATTTTGGCAGGAGAAGGAGTGTACCACAATATATATATATATATATTTTAATCCTAAAGGTTCACTTTTTCCCTTTCACCAGCCTCATACTGCAGATGAAACTGTGAGATCTGTAAAGGGAAAGTGGACCAACTGCCAAGTCGCTTAGGAATGGGACCAGGCTCAGATGCTTCCTGGTGACTGGTGGACCCTTACAAGGGTACACACGGTGGCAAAGTTCCCCAGAAGCAAAGCCAGCGGAAAGAGGCTGCCCTCGCCCCATCTGGTGCTTAGCTCTCAGGGGTCTATGAAGCCCCTGAATCTGTCCATCACCGGGGGGGGGGGGGGGGGGAGGCAATGCGGCTCAAGGAAGCTGCACTGTAACTGTCATCTCACTACTGAGGAAGCGAAAGCTGAGGCCATGGGCACTTTCCAGGACTCTGTAATGCTTCTAGAAGGTGCTGTAGCCTTTTCTGTTGATGATTGTCAGAATATCAGACACCAGGAATGGAAAAGCCAGCCTACTGGCTTGGAAACGATAAGGAAGAATATGACATACAAGTGGCTCTCAGGAACATGGTTCAGGCACAAACTCTAGGCTGTTCTGTCATTTCTCTGGGATCTCTAGCTTTTAAAGCTGGGGCTGCATATCCTGCTTCCAAGTTTTTAACCAGGACCTTGGTGAAGCTTTCTAGTAGCTTAAATGGCAGTAAAAGCCTGGATGCTTCAATTTAAGCTAATGAAAGAATTGTTCTTAGGAAGCTTTTAACGTCAAGATTTTTGCTCATCAATATTAAACAAAATATATTAGAAGGATTACTCTGGGAGACCTAGGAAGGCAGTCTTGAGTCATCATTTCCAGCGGGGCAGGACACTGGCGCTCTGCTGGGGGAGCAGCAGGGAGGGCTTGGGCACTGGCTTCCAGCAGCCATCACACCAGCAAGGAAGTGAGGAAGGCTTGGGCAAACACTCTCTGCCTCAGGATGGGCTTCAGGGCCTGGAGGCTCTTCCATGCGCTTGACTCTACATAGAGCTCAACCACTCTCAACTTATTAACCTGTGATGGCTCACCAGAGGCTGAATCCTGCTTTCCAACCTCTGCGACATTCTTCTAACTTCTGCTTAGGTCGTATTTTTTTTTTTTTCAAAAGACAGGGAAGCTGGGCTTTCTTCCAGGTCTTCCTGGGTTTTGCAACGTGGTGCTCTTGGGAAGTTCCGAAACTTAAGCAGGGCTCTTGTCAAGTGTTCGGGACCCCACATTCCTCGACGTGCCAAGCAGTCCTTACCGCGGGGTGCAGGGTGGCGGGGCTTTCCTCTTGCCCCTACCCCCCACACACAGATAACCCTGAAAGGAGACAGTTTTACAAAACCGCGCCCCCACTGCCTTCTCCATACCACTGACTGGCCTCCAGACCTTCGGGGTTGACGCCCAGGCCCGAGGCTTCCAGCCCGGGGAGAAGGGGCCCCGGGGGGTCCGGCGGCGGGCCAGAGGGGTCCCGGTCCCCGGCGCAGCCGCCCACGTGGCCCGCGCGCAGGTGGTCCTTGAGCGTCTGCTTGTAGCGGAAGCTGCGGCCGCACTGGGCGCAGGGGTAGGGCCGCTCGCCCGTGTGGATGCGCTGGTGCTTCATTAGGTGGTGCTTGCGGATGAAGCTCTTGCCGCAGTGCGTGCAGCTGAAGGGCCGCTCGCCCGTGTGCAGCCGCCGGTGGTTGAGCAGGTGCTCCTTGCGCATGAAGCTCTTGCTGCAGTCGGGGCAGGGGTAGGGCCGCTCGCCCGTGTGGATCATCTGGTGGCGGATGAGCGCCGAGTGGCCGTTGAAGTCAATGCCGCACTGCGGGCAGGAGAAGGGCCGCTCCTGCGCGTGGCCGCGCTGGTGCAGCAGCAGGCTGATCTTGAGGCTGAAGCTGCGGCCGCACTGCGCGCAGCGGAAGGGCCGCTCGCTGGCGTGCGCTCTCCGGTGGCTGGCCAGGCGCGCCTGGTCGGCGAAGCGCTTGGGGCAGTCGGGGCACGGGAAGGGGCGCTCGGCGCTGTTGTGGACCCGAAGGTGGTAGGTGAGTCGGGACGGGTGCGTGAAGGTCCTGGCGCAGTGCGGGCAGGTGGGGGGCATCTCGCGGGCAGGGGCCGGGGGGCCGCCGTCGGCCGGTGGGGGCAAGTGCTTGGGGCACTGGGCGCAGGGGGCGGCGTGCTCGCCCGGGGGGCCGCACTGGTGGGTCAGCAGGAGGTCCTGGCTGAGGCTCTTGCCGCAGTGGTGGCAGGAGAACACCTGCTCCCCGGCCGGGGGCGGCAGCGGGTAGGTGCCCAGCTGCGTGAAGGTCACTACTTGTCCTTCGGAGGCCTCGGCCAGGTCGGCGGCGGGACGTCCGAACGGCGCCAGGGGCGCAGACTGCGGGCTCTTGAAGGCCACGTCTGGGAACGGCTCCTTAGCTGCGGCTGCTGGCGGAGAAGCGAAGGCGACGGGCACCTCGGGGCACAGGGAGGCTCTGGCGAGGCCTTCGGCCTTGATGACCAGCTCTTCGTCTGCAAGAAAGGGCTCAGGGTCAGATCCGGCCACCCCCGGGGCTCCCCGCAGCTCTCCCGGGTCCCTGCACGGGGCAGAGCAGGAAGTCAGCAGAGGGCTGAGACACCCTCCAGGGTGTCTGCAGGGCCCGAGGGCCATCACTGGAGAGTTCGCTACCGAACCTCTGCGGTGCTTGCGGGCGGGAAGGGCCCTGTCCTCCGTCCTTCCAGTGACTTCCACTGCTTCACTCCTGGCGCGCACACTCTGAGGTGTTCTCTGCTGCCTGTTGTGAGGAGGCCTTAAATCTATTTATCTAATCCTGTTCCTCCTTACTCTGTCAGATAAATCCCTCGATATAGTTGTCTGTCCCTTTATCTCTTGGAAAACGCAGTACACATTTCAGCTCCTGTGTCTCTGCTCATCCTGCCCTCCCTTCTGTAGTAGGCACCTCTCCCTTCCCAGCTTCCTAGGTTACACCCAAGCACTTGGTACCGGTTTCCTAAGGCCAGTTCCAGCTTCATGTCCTTCTCAGGCTTTATCTAAATACCTAAACGAAAACTGATGGAATGTCCTCCAGACTCCTTTATTTCTTGTGTATAAGTCAGTCATCCATCCCATTCACTCCTGACGTTTAATAATAGGCATGCCTAGTACTGAACTGTGTCTCTCCAACCAAACTTCTGGAAGAGCAGAAACTCTTTTATTTTTT
Source organism: Antilocapra americana (assembly GCA_007570785.1). NCBI lineage: Eukaryota > Metazoa > Chordata > Mammalia > Artiodactyla > Antilocapridae > Antilocapra > Antilocapra americana. The sequence continues at coordinate 2,207,284 of ML660786.1, forward strand.
TTATTTTTCAGGGTCTAAGCACAGAGCACAGAAGATAAACAGGTTGCATTAAGTTGCATGTACCATCGTGTCTCCTCTGACTTTGAGATTCTCTTCTGTTCAGATGGCAAAACACAGATGGCGCTAAGTGTCTTAGAAGCCGGGTGTTCCCTCCTGTTAGGGTTCTGTCCTTAGGGAGAGCGCCTCACTAACGCCCTCATTTGCACTTTCGTTCGTCTCCCCTACCCCATTCCGCTTCTGTCCTTTCTACATGATCCTCCAAAGTTCTGCCCTTCTCTACCCTCCTACTTTTCACCCGTATGCACTTCTTTTTCCTCCTCTGACAATTCTAATTTGTCCTCACACGTTAAGAGTGTGTTTTCTCACTTAAAATTTATCTGAGCTGGATTTCAGTTTCATTTCTTACTTGAACAAGCCTCCCCTCCTTTTCTCATTCCTCACCCACTTCCTTGCCTCCACAACCCCACTTCCTCTGTGGTTTCTACTCAGTGGTCTTGACATACTCTGGGTCTGGGCTGCTCGGTACTCACCAGCATAGGTGCCTTTGCACATGTCACTCTCCTTGGGCTCCTGCGGGGCACCAACCTGCGTCTCTTCCTCTTGTTTAATCCAAGACAGAATATCTGATGTCGAAATGCCAGGCTCTGTTTGGGGGTGGGGGGTGGGGAGAAGAGAAACATCTTCAGGGCTGGACTCAGAAAGTGGAAATAATCACGCTGGTGTGCTGAATACCAGCCCCAACATTTTGCCCCAGTATTTATCTCTCCAGCCTTAAAAAAACAAAAACACATTAAAAAAAAACCACATATAACATTTAGAGAACCAGTTCAAAATGAAACCAAATGTATGAATCTTTGCATGATAGATTCACCTTGATTCACTATTTTTGGTGGAGAAAAGTGAAAGTGATAGTTGCTCAGTCGGCAACCCCATGGACTGTGGCAGCCAGGCTCCTCTGTCCATGGGAGTCTCCAGGCAGGAATACTGGAGTGGGTTGCCATGCCCTTCTCCAGGGGACCTTCCCGACCCTTCAAAACAAATCAGATTTTTTATTTTGGAGATGATATCCTCACCTAGAAGCATAAGTACCTTTCATTTCATCAGCACACTTACTTTCGGAGTGTTTTCACATTTTTCTCTCACAGCATTTTTATGAGATAAGGAAGCAGGGGATCTCCTCTCCATTTAAGTTAGAGCAGGCCCACAGAGATTAAGTAAATTTCCAGTAAGGAAACATTTACAGTGAAACACTATATTATCAAAGGTTTACTTTAAAATACAGAAACAACAACAACAACAACCAAACAAGACTGACCAAAAACTTAAGAATGTTAATTTAAAAACAAATATATTATCAGAATTACACAATCAGGTTTAAGCACATATCTGATTGCTCAGAAACATTTTTTTCAGGTTCCCAATTCCATGTTTTTTTCAAGAGAGCATATTACTTTTGCTTATTAATGACACAGATTTTTGTTTCCTAAACCCTGAGAGTAGGGAGAATAGTATTTGCAAGTTCCTCAGGCCTTGGGGATTCTTTTAGAAAATAAAAAAGAACAGCCTCTAAAGATTTGGCACATAACATGCCTCATTTGATCAGTACAGAAACAGCTATGCTTGCTATGCCAGCCAAGGTCTATATAGCCTTATTTGGCCTAAAAGAGCAAGCTGGCACATTGACAGGGTCCAAAGAGTAAATTCAAGCTCTCTATTTTATTTATCAAAAAAGCCTTGTATGCAGGTTATGGTTTTATTCCTAGCAAACAAACAGAACTCACTGTTATTGCTCATTGCCTTTTAAATCAGCTAGAGACCACTGGGATCTAAAGGTATACACAAAGCAGAAATAAGAGGTTGGACAAGGCCCAACAGACCATCAGGTTATGCAGACAGGAGCACACGGGGCTCTGGGCACCTTGTGGGCTGCCTTTCCAACTTCCTACTTGGAGCTACAGGCCGAGGTGTGCTAACCACAGTCCAACCTCTTTTCCCTCCAAGATTTTATAAACATATATATATATATATATATATATTATATATATATGTATATAATATATATGTGTTAACTCCTTCATTCATCAATCTTCTAAATACAAGCTCTAGAACCTCCAAATGTGATTCAAGTGGTTTTGACCATTCTGTCTCTAGTTTATCATTATGAACTCATAGAATGTTATATATTTGGTGAGTTTCAATCCATTGCAGTCATTATTCTTTTCTGAAACCACTGTTAAAATTGAATATGATTAATTTACAATGTTGTGTTAGTTTCAGGTATACAGCAAAGTGATTCAGTTATAAATATATATATATATATGTGTGTGTGTGTGTTTATGTATTTTCTGTCAGATTCTTTTCCATTATTGGTTAATACAAGATACTGAATATAGTTTCCTGCATTATACAGTGGGTCCTTGTTGTTTATCTGTTCTATATATAGTAGTGTGTATTTGTTGATCCCAAATTCCTGATCTATCTCCTTCTCCCCACCCCTCACTAATTCCTTTGGTAACCTTAAATCTGTTTTCTGTGTCTGTGAATCTGTTTCTGTTTCAGAAGTTCAAGTCATTATTCTTTTTAACGCCCAAACTGTCCCTTTTTGACTAGGGGGAGCCCCTTCAGATCAGTTTTATGTCTTTTCACATCATCAGATATCTAGTTTCCTTCATTTCTGGTATAACAGACTAGACCAGACTCGTCTTGCATGTTTTCTGCTCCAAGCACACAATCAATAATCTCTCTGAGAAATGGAATTTAGAGACCACAATCTGGATGATAAGGATGCTAATTGTTAATAGGTTGTTACTGCCTCTAGGTCTTTTCAATAGACAGAGCTATAAAATACCATTTAGAAAAACAAAATATAATGAATTTATATTAATATGTATGCCCATATTTAAGACTACAGTGTTTAACTGTTTTAATACTTGTATCATTCTCTCTTATCCTGAGAATTTTGGTTCCTAATAACACTGCATAATGTTTGCTGTATCTGAATGTACATTTCAAAACTATACCAGTATTATTAACAAAAATATGGACTCAATTTAAGATTTTTTGTGGTATACAGTTTAGTTTTTTCAGCATGTGTTTGATTTTATATCTTATTTTTTATGTAAAATATTTACAAGGCTCCAAAATCAAAATTATAAAATACATTCACAGAGATCTAGCTTCCATCTCTAGTCTCTTCCCTTGTATAGGTAGCCATCCTCCTTGGCTTTTCTTTTAATCTTCCATACATCTTCATTTTTTCCCTCTTTAAGAGGCATACTACATCAACTGTCCCCGACCTTCATTTTTCACTTCACAATATATTCTGGGATGCGTGTCCATAGCAGCATACAGAGACCCCCCTCATTCCTTTCTGTAGCTGTACCACTGTGCATTCAGCATCTGCCCCTGATGGACATGTGGATTTTTTCCCATCGTTTGCTACAACATTAGTCAGCAGCCAACCATGAAGGCTATGGAGGACTGAAACAGCGAGGCAGTTCTCCAGAAACGGCAGAGGCTATTGCTGTTACCATCACTGCTTCACTGTCCCTTCACTGAACCTGGGGAAATCCCGGCAGGGTAACCCGGGGTCTTCTAGAACACTGATGCTAAAGGGAGTTCCTCCCGTCATTTAACTAACTAGATCAGTACAACCAAGTAAGCATTTATTTTATTAAATAACTGGGCCTTAGCACCGCTGTCACTGAGTGCACGTGATATGCTACACCCGGTGGGGCTAGTGGGAGTGTGGGGCTGAGCACCTTCCGGAAGTAAGGTGCAAGGAGCAGGAGAACTGGAGAAGTCAGGGGACCTCGGGCAGTCACCTGCCTGCTGGCCAGTCACAGGGGCACCTGGAGGACCCTCACAGTGGGCACTTAAAGAGATACAGAAGAAAAGTAAAGTCTTTGGTTCATGCAAGCAGCAGGCTTTGGGGAAAGCCAGAGAAGACAGAAGCCGAAAATAGTGATCAGGTAAGAGGAAGTCGAGAAATGCTGAGGTTTGAGGTTTGAGAGGTGGTTAAAACAGAAAGGCGGATCCCAAGAAAATACAAAATTTTAATGTCTACGCTGGTTGAATGTTATCTTAACTATGAGGAAATCTTGTGTGTGTGTGTGTGCTTTCAGAGGTAGGGCCCAAGCTGTCTCAGCTGGAGCCCTGAGGTTCTGGGATGTGTACAAAGGTACTATGAACTGAGTGACTTAAAACTGATGCTGAGATGTGAATTCTTACGCAGACAATGAAAATACCTGGCACACGAAACTACCATTGGTAAAGATACAAAACTTTTTTTGCGACCTTCGTGAAGCAAATATGGAAATGTAACACAGCAGGTGACTATGTTGTGTATTTGTGTACTAAGTTAAAACCGCCAAGTTTTATTTCTAGAGTAATTCTTGTTTGCAAATAGGCTAAAAGAAAATAAAAAGTTTACCATATTGGGATGTCTTAGTCACTGATTTTGTTTAGGAAAAGATGGTCTTGCTGGACCAGAGTGAGCAGTGATGAAGGAGATGGGGCGATGCACCCTAATCAATGATGAGCAAAGAAGTCTCCTCACGACTGCAGGTTTGGGAATAAATTTATTTTACTTTTCTAGAATCTTGACTCAGGTCCATGGCTTCCAAACTAGAAGAAGGGCTAGATAATGGGCTTTTGGTAATTATTCTGTTTGAACTTCTTAGTTAAAGCTTTTCTCCAAACAATTCTAAAATACTGGAGTTCAATATTATAACTATCAGTGACCAAATAATGGCCACACTCACACTCACAGAGCTGGTCTGCATTTTGGCCCTAGCAATAGTTAAAGAAGAATTTCAGAAAATTTCAGATGTATATTTTTCTGCATTCTCTCATTCACTACTATTTTCTACTAATTGGAAGCAATTTTATCTAAGATACGAGGCACCAATGACTGTTCCCTGGAAGGAATAATAATTTCTTTTCCTTCATCAGATTTAGATAATGATGACTAAGACAGAATATAAAATGAATTCCAAGATATTTGGACATAAAAAGGAGAGGATGCCACACAGTATCCTCACTATCCCCAAATCTATTCTACCTATATATATTTTTACTTAATTACAATGCACAGTTCTTCCTAAAGCTCTAAAATGGAGTAAGAACAAATTATGGGCTTTATAAGAAATATGGATAAAACCCAAACATATTTTAGAAAATTGTTTCTAGAAATATATCAATATCTTAATATAAACATACTGGTCTACTAACAAATTACAAAGTGTGCTAAAATTAATTTTGAAGGGCCTCCTTGGTGGATCAGTGGTAAAGAATCCAGCTACCAATGAAGGACAAATGGGTTCGGTCCCTGATCTGGGAGGATCCCACATGCCGAGGAGTAACTAATCCTCTCCTGTGCTCTAGAGCCTGGGAGCCGCCATTACTGAAGCCCAAGTGCCCCAGAGCCCGTGCTCTGCAACAGGAGAGGCCACAGCAATAAGAAACCCTCAAACTGCAACTAGAAAGCAGCACTTGTTGGCTGCAACTAGAGAAGAGCCGGCACAGCAATGAAAACCCAGCACAGCCAAAAATATATAAATAAAATTAAAAAAAAAAATTTAACTTTAAAAAGATGATGATGTTAAAGAAGCAGACAGCTGCTTGCTCAATAATGAGAAGTTTTGATTCTTTTCTTTTCCTATAAGAACAAGATGGGCCAAATGATAATAAACAGAGTGAAGAATAATCAGTGAAAAACATATTTGATTAGTCCTGTCCCTAAAGTGGCCCAGCATTAGTATCCACGTGGCATCCATGTGGACAGTCTGTTACGCACCTTGATGACTAGACGAAGTTAACACTATTCTCCACTGAAAGGAACCAGGACGTTTTTGATGTGTTAGGAGAAGGAAAATCTAAACTAGGCCCATGTCAATACAGCAGGCCTGAGACTGCCTGTCCTTGGAAGGCCTGCTCCCAAGGTTGGCACTTGGCTGACAAGTAGTTCCCTGTGCTGATCTCAAGCTCTCCTCAATGTTAAGCGGGCCTCGCTGGGTCTCAGCTGTTTGTACAGTGCGGTTTATGCTGAAGATCCACTCCTCTTCTGGGAGTCTGGAATCTTGGTACATGCCAGACAGAGGGGGCCTGCGGGACCAGCCTTGGGTGCTGAGTCTCTGGAGAGTTTCTCTGGGAGACGACACTCCATGTGTGTTGCCACAACTGGTTGCTGGAGAAGTTAAGTGTGGTCTGTGAGGCTCTAATGAAAGGGGACCCTGAAGCCGGCCCCCGGTTCCCTCCAGACTGTCCCCTGAGTGCCTTTGATCTTTGCTGATTTTGCTTTGTGTCCTTTCGCTGTAATAAATCTCAGCCCTGAGCATGACTATGTGCTGGGGCCCGTGTGTTCTCCCAGCAAATTGCTGTGTGTAGGAGAAGTCTTAGAAACCCAACACAGTCTGGAACATTTTTTTTTTACGAAAACAAGTACTGAGGCAGTACTGAAAGGATACAGGAAATGGTTTAAAAGTCAGTTGTTGACAATTTGAGCATCCAAAAGAAAACAATTGAATTAAATGAATAAAAAGTCATAAAAATATAATTAAACCTAAAAGGGGGAAAATATTAAGGGTTCTAAAGGTTAGACATGTATGATTTTTTTTAAATGCTATATATTGATCAGTCTAAATTATATGAATCTTATCTTTAAGTTCAGGTAAATACCTAGGCTGGTAATTACCAATGCAAACTAAAATTCTAAAGAATAAAACCAGAGTATTAAATAAATTCAATGCTTACACTGTTAATTTTAAGTAAAAATGTATTAAAGCATAAAAGGTGACTACCCACAAATGGAGTCTTAAAAACCAAAGTAAAGTTGACAAAAATGCAGCTAAATGAAACTTTCAAGTATCATCATAAAACCAAATTACTTATACCTTTTCCATTCATTCCCCAAACAATAAAATGATATACTCATTTTCTCTCACTGAGGCCTACGTCAAGTAACTAATAAAGGTGACCAAGGAGCCACTTCCAACAATGAATTTTTGTGCAATTAAATAACCCATCTTTATTTGTGATGTGATTTTAGACTCAATACTTATATCCAAAGTATAGAGATTAATAAAATTCAACCTGTTATACTGTCTAAATATAATCATCTACACATTCTTAAAAACAATGTGTGACAGACATATAAATACCTCAAAATTCAGAGAAAGTTCACTTGAGATGTGAGCATTTCATTGTAAATAAAATGTATATCACAAAATATATAAACAAATATTGAACTCTAGGTTAATGATAGCAATTCCAAACTAGTTAGGAGGAAATGGCTTGCTATCTGTACTGATTTTGAAATACACAGAAAAGAGGATGTATTGATGGATGCACAGAGGGATGCAGAGATGGACACACATGTGATAAGGAAGTATAATAAAATGCCAGCAATAGAAGCTAAGTGATTGGTATCTAGGTGTTCCTTGTAAAATTATTTCAACTTTTCTGACTAAAAATTTTCATACTAAAATGTTAGAAAAAAAATAAAAGTGCATGGAATGGGGGTGGGTTGTCAGAGATATTCATCTCACAGAGATGTCCGGAGGATGAAATTTCTGTGTGCTTCCTATCTAGCAAACAAAATCTATATGAAATTTTTCTGATAACAGATGGGACTTGAGAGCAATAACAGCTGGACTTGGGCTAGCAGTCTTTCCCACACAATATCAAATAGCTGACAACCAAAAAAAAAAAAAAAACTAGGAGGAGTTAGTTAGTGATAACTGGCTCCCAGACTGGGCAAAATCCACATCGCGCAGTGGACATCATCAGGTTTGCCCTTTACATGCATCCCTAAGGGACCATGCAGACTCCCAGCCCCTCAACACTTCTGAACAGCTGGACACATGCTCTCTGAATACTCTCAGGCGTGTGCTACGGACGGGCGAAGGTTTTGGATAAGGTGATTTCCAGAGCTATCCATAGTCTCCTTGCTTTAGGACCAAGAGGCTCCAGAAGCCCCAAGCCCTGCTTACCTTCATTCCAAGCCGTCACCTCTGACCAGGAAAGGGAGACAAGGGGTGGATATCTCTTCTCCACTCACCTTCATTGGGGTCGGTGGGAATCCCACTCTCCTCTGGCCTGGCCTGGTCCTCTGTATTACGGTTTCCTTCTGGCTGAATCTGAGATAAGACATCAGGTTGATTCATGGCATAATCTAGGAGAGGAAAATGGGAAAGAGGGTACCAGTGATCAGTGAGGATGAAAACTAATGGTCATAGAAGCTCAACTGAAGGCTGTGAGGCCCACAGTCCCAAGGAACTTCTTTGAGTCTAGCACATGGGTCCCCAGGCCCTGGTCCAGTATCAATTTGTGGCCTGTTAGGAACCGGGCCGCACAGCAGGAGGTGAGCAGTGGGTGAGCGAGTGAAGTTCATCTGCTGCTCCCCATCACTCATATTACCACCTGAAACATGAGCCCCAACCCCATCCGTGTAAAAACTGTCTTCTTCCACCAAACCGGTCCGCTGTCAAAAAGGCTGGGGACCGATGGTCTAGACTGCTCTTCCCATCCATTCACCTCCAACCATAGATGAGTGTCTACTGGGAAAGCAGTGGGAGAAGAGGTGATGTGTGGGAAGGGCTCCTGTGCTCCTTGAGCCCTCCTTGACCGCCGCCACCATGGAGTAAGAGTGTGTGCACCTCAGTGAGGAGAGGCGAGGCCCGCTGGCTGCCGCCTCCATGGAATAAGAGTGTGTGCACCTCAGTGAGGAGAGGCAAGGCCCACCGACTGCTGCCTCCATGGAGTAAGAGTGTGTGCGCCTCACTGAGGAGAGGCGAGGCCGGCCGACTGCCGCTTCCATAGAGTAAGAGTGTGTGCACCTCAGTGAGGAGAGGCGAGGCCCGCTGACTGCCACCTCCATGGAGTAAGAGTGTGTGCACCTCAGTGAGGAGGGGCGAGGCCCACCGACTGCCACTTCCATGGAGTTTGGAGTGCGCCTCAGTGAGGAGAGGCAAGGCCTGCTGACTGCCGCCTCCATGGAGTAAGAGTGTGTGCGCCTCAGTGAGGAGAGGCAAGGCCCGCTGACTGCCGCCTCCATGGAGTAAGAGTGTGTGCACCTCAGTGAGGAGAGGCGAGGCCGGCTGACTGCCGCCTCCATGGAGTAAGAGTGTGTGCGCCTCACTGAGGAGAGGCGAGGCCTGCCGACTGCCGCCTCCGTGGAGTAAGAGTGTGTGTGCCTCACTGAGGAGAGGCAAGGCCCACCGACTGCCGCCTCCATGGAGTTTGGAGTGTGTGCGCCTCACTGAGGAGAGGCGAGGCCCACCGACTGCCGCCTCCATGGAGTAAGAGTGCCTACGCCTCAGTGAGGAGGGGTGAGGCCCGCTGACTGCCGCCTCCATGGAGTAAGAGTGAGGGCGCCTGAGCGAGGAGAGACGAGGCCATAAATAGGAAGGACACCATGGAGACCACTGCAGCTGGCACACCCACAACCTTGAACTTCACCCTCTGTCCCGTGACTTGGCAGGAGAAATTGTGACTTCATATTTAGCAAGGGTGAACTGCACATCTTTGGCTTGGAACCAGAAATGTATGAGGACAGAGGGAAAATAAGGACACCGGAGGAAAAGGGGTTGCTCTGAGACTTCTCGGAGCCGCTGTCCCCTCATTCAAACGGTGCCAACTTAGCCTCACCCATGGAGATGAGAGACTCATAGTTGCCCTTCATGATATTCTTGTAAAGTTCCTTTTGCCATTCTTCTAATTTTTCCCATTCTGGAGTGGAAAAGTAGATGGAGATATCATCAAATGTCACAGGCACCTGCAATTATAACACATTGGGGTTAGTTTCTCTCACTGCAGTTCAATCACTCTACTACAAACACATCTCTACTGTACGCCTGCATGCATGCTAAGCTGCTTCAGTCGTGTCCGACTTTGTGCAACCCTAGGGCTGTAGCCAGCCAGGTTCCTCTGTCCATGGGATTCTCCAGGCAAGAATACTGGAGTAGGTTGCCATTTCCTTCTCCAACTATATGCTTACTAGTTACAAATAACCTATGTGAGATGTTGAAAGGATACAGGCAAAACTTAAGACACAGATCTAACCTCCAAGAGTTGATGATGTTTTCACTGTGACAGATTTTAAGGCTGTGAGTTTTAGTCACAGATAGAGATAGGTACAAATGCAAAGCAGTATTTAATTCACAGAACAGAGCCTATTGTGAATATCCATGAAGTATGAGGCTTATCTTAAGCAGCAAGATTATAAACATACAGTTTCCGTCTAAAAGAAGCATATGACTATATTCGACTTAATAACCTGGACAACAGATTTTGGAAATAGCTATAAGAAGCTGGAATAAGTCTAGAAAAGGTGGGACTTGGTTAGTCCTAATAGGTAGGTTATAAACAGGCCTAATGGGAATGGGAAAAACACTTAAGCATGGAAAATTGGAGAATGCATTCAGAGAACAATTATGGATTCTGCCTAGCTGAGGTCAAGGTTGCATAAAGGGAATGGTCATAAGGAACCCCACCTTCTAGCATAATGTCGTCTAAAGCTAGGAGCTTATCTATAGACAAATGGGTATGTCTTTCTGAAGAGAAACAGAAGAGGGGCCTGGGGTACTAAGGTACCAGGTGTGGGCACTGTCACCCAGTGTAAAGCTTCTTTACTTCTGCCATCATAATAACGGCTCATGCCTCCTTCACTCACCTGACTGCTTTCCACAGTTTTATTCTTAAGTATGAGTTAACTTCTAAATGCCAGTGACGACTGAGAGAAATCCTACAGCATGATCAAGAAAGACTAACATGAAAAGAGGGGAGGGGGAAAATGAGTGTGGAAAAAATAAAAATACCTAGGCAACAGAATCTTTATAAAAACCTTACTAGTAAGTAATACCATAAGGATTTGAGAGAGATTAAATCCATAAAGTAAAAACAGGGTGTTATGGGAAAAAGAAAGAGAATGAAAAAGACTCCTGGTAATTTTGTGTGTGTGTGTGTGTGTGCGTGCGTGTGTGTGTGTGTGTGTGTGTGCGCGTGCGTGCGTGTGTGTGTGTGTGTGTGTGTGTGTGCGCGTGCGTGCGTGTGTGTGTGTGTGTGTGTGTGTGTTTTCCTCCCCAAATTAAAAAATTCAATAAAAAGATACTCATCTTCATAAACTTCACATATCCTTTAAAATACAAAGGTCTATACAATTCTGTGAGGCAATTACATTTTCTAATTGCTTCATCTGTGTCATCAACCATAAATTTTGTTCCTTAGGAGCTACTAGCATCATAAACTACTCGTTTCACATCCTGCTCAGCATCTAAAATCAAGCTGAGGGCAACTGTAGATGAACTCAATAGTCAACTTTTATCTAACCTCACTACACAAAAGATTTGTGAAGGTTTACAACAGAAACACATATGATAAAACAACAAAAAGGAAGGATCAGGATGGGTTTCCGGTTCAAGATGGTGAACTAAACACACACGAACTTTCCCACCCAAGTTCCACTGAAATGACAGTAAGTCAGACCAGGAGGGACTAAATATTAATAACAGTACCAAGAACGAGAAGGAGAGGGTGTCCCCGGATCAGAATTTCTGATGAGTTTCTCACTGAGACCTAGAGGAAGCACCAGTGCTGGGGCCTGGGGTACGAGGAAGCGGCGTCTCTGACAACGCACAGGGAAGGACCGCAGCGAGGAACGCAGAGAACTGCAAGCTCAAAGCTGGCTGAGCCACTGAGCAGGAGTAGCAGTGGTTAGGATCTGCAGGCTGAAGGTCTATCTTTGGAACAGCAGGGCCCCTCTCTTGTCCTCATCAGCCCTGGCAAAGAAGCATTTACCCGAAAGCGGAAACCCAGACTTCATCTCTAAAGAAATCTAAAAACCTTTCTGGAGACAGTATGGGGTCCCGGTGTGGGGCTGACAACTTAAGAGTCCTGCCTCACTCCTGGCCTCTTGGTGGCCGCCCCACTGCCTGTTTGCTCCTTGCATGGCACCCTAAAGCAAAGCCCACCTATGTGGGGCACCTAAGGAGAAAGCCTCTTGTGCAAAGGAAAGATCCTTTGGTTAAAAAGACTGACATGGTGGTAGAGAAAAATGCACGCTTCCTCTAATTACCCTATTAACCAAATCCTTCGCTTATAAGTATGAACAAACAACCAAGGATTACTCAATATTAAAAAAGTAAAACTAGGACTTCCCTGGTGGTCCAGGGGCTGAGACTCCACGCTCCCACAGGCAGGGGGCCCAGGTTCGATCCCTGGTCTGGGAACTAGATCCCACAAGCCGCAGCTAAGAGTGTGAGCCTCAACTAAGACTGGGTGCGGCTAAATAAATATTTTTTAAAAAGAAAGTAAAACTGGACTTCCCCCCGGTGGTACTGTGTTAAGAATCCACCCGCCAATGCAAAGGCCATGGGTTCGATCCCTGGTCTGAGAAGATTCCACACGTTGTGGAGCAGTGAGCCCAGGCGTCACAACTACTGGAGCCTGCACACACTGGGGCCCACAAGCCACAACTAATGAGCCCCTGTGTCACAACCACTGAAGCCCGCATGCCCTAGAGCCAGCAAGTCACAACTACTGAGCCCAAGTGCCTAGAGCCTGCACTCTAGAGTGCAGCCAAAACGTAAAGAGTGAATGAATAAATAAGTAAAAGTAACAGCATCGAGATGAACATATACTACAAAAAAATCCTAGATTAAAAAAACATATTTTAAAAAGCTCTGACACATATTTCCAGAGACATTCAAGTAGATAGTGCATCCATTAAAAAAGAAAAACTCAGTCTGCTTTTAAAAAGGAGAAAATAAATATTCTTTACAGTTAAATATATAATCGTTAAAATAAAAGTCAGAAAGGCTGGAAGGAAAAGTAACAAAACTCCAGTTTAAAAGGTGAAAAATATGAAGGAAAAGTTAGAGAGATGAAGACAAGAATCCATCATCTGTCAAACAGTAATTCCACAGAGAACAGAAAAAAAATGTGGACAGGGGAAACAAAAGATTGTAAAAATAGAATCACAGAAGAAAATTTCCCAGAGCAGAAAATCAGTCTTCTGATTGCAAAAGATGACACCAAGTGCCCAACATAAATTTTAAAAGACCTACACCCAAGACATATCCTCAACAAGTACAGATAGAAGATAAAAGCTTCCAGAGAGAGAGAAAAAATATTTCTTACACACAAGAATTGATGTTATTAAACTTTTCACCAATGGCATCTGATGTAATGAGACAAAGAACTGGTTCCTTTAAAACTGTGAGAGAAGTGGAATATTACTCAGCCTTAAAAAGGCAGTTCTGACACCTTCCCTGACCTGGATTAATCTTGAAGGTGTCATGCCCAGGGAAATACTCCCTCACAAGGAAACAGATACAGTATGAGCCCACCTAGATGAGGACCTGGAGCAGACAGAGTCACAGAGACAGAAAGCAGGACGGGGGTCACCAGGGGCTAGAGGAGGGGGTCCTGGGAGGATCTATAGGTACATCACCAAAGTTTTGCAAAACAAAGATGTTCTGAAGATGGATGCTGGTGATAGCTGCGTAATAAGGGAAATGTACTTAATGCCACTGGACTGTCCATTGAAAATGGTTAAAATGGTAAATATTTTTTTCTTTTACCCCTGCTCCCCTAAAATGGTAAATTTTATGTCACATATATTTTACCACAATTTGAAAAATTAAAATGAAAAAACAATTTTTGAGGGGGAATTATTTTGAACTTGGCATTCAAAAATAAGGGCAGAGTAGGAGCATTTTCAACAAATCAGGGACATGAAAGTTTCCCTGTGGCCCATATTTCAATCTAGGAAATCTTCTATATATTTTAATTTCATGAAGTAATCTTTGAGAGGAATCACATTATTTTATATACAAATTAGAAGTTTAAGAAGGACAGTTTAAATGTTATCCATTTATCCAGGTAAGACAGTAAATAACTTTAACTTACCTTTTCTGCTATTCTTATGGCCCAACACCAAGTTTAAATTACTCCAAAGAACTTCAGGAAGCACTCAGGTACACAGACAAAACATACAGTGGGGAAGGTTCTCTCTCAGATGCTGATTCTGACCTTCCTGGCCACCTGCTCACCCCTGTTCCTTGAAGGAGTCTCCATCTTCTTTGTTCACCCCCCAACCCCACACTCAGTCTTCTATCCCTCACTCTCTGCCCTGCAACAGCTCTTGCAAGGTCCCCAGTGAAGTTGTGTTGTCAAACTGCATTCACCATCCTCATCTTTCTAGACCTCTCAGCAACATATCAGCCCACATGACCACTGTCCCTTGACCCTGTGACCCACCCACTCACTGGCCGCCACTCCCTCCCCTGGTGCTTGGTCCTTGGATTCTTTTCTCCTGCCTCTCCACCTTCTCTCCCAAGGTCATCGCTTCTGGCTTCGTGACTTACAATACAATCTGCACATCAATGATTTCCAAATATTTTCCACCTTTGAGCTTCAGAGACTGCTTAGCATCACTCCTGAACATATCCCAGGCATCTCAAACCTAACTCTGCCAAAGGGGCACTAATTCCTTCCCCACCTCCATAAACGCCAACACCATCCCCTCAGACCTTCAAGTCAAAAACCTAGGAGTCGTGGTTAAGAGCACCTGCTCTGGAGCCAACTGGGTCACAGTCTAATGCCACTATTTACATTTACTGACTGCATGAGCGTGGGCAAGTTAGGCTTCTTACAAAAGTAACCGAAGTACTTACAACAGTAAGTGCTCAGAAATTATCACGCAGCAAATTTACAATTACTATTGTTCTTAATTCCTCATTCCCTAATTCCCATCAGTGAATCTTACTGTCAAGTTTACCATCAAAACATCCTGAATCTACCCGCTTGTCTCCCTCTGCACTGCTGTTACCCTCAGCCAAGACCCTCTTGGCTCTCCTGCCCTGACGGTTGCCTTAGGGTTTTTCTCTCTGCTTCTGTTCTTACCCCCAGGAGCCATTCTGCGTAGCAGCCAAAGAGATCCTTTCGGAATATAAACCAGATACAACTCCTCCACTTAAAACCCTCCAACCTTCTCATTCTAATTCAGATAAGGATCACATTCCTCACCTTGGTCTCCAGGGCCCTACATCCGTGGTTTAAAACAACCAGAGTTGCATGTTAGAATCGTCTATGGAGTTTTAAGATCAATGGTTAGGCCCCAGGTGAACCTGGTAAGTTAGAACATCTAGACATGATGCCCATCAGAATTTTCAAAGCCCGCCAGATGACTCCTGTAGAACCAGGGCTGAAAAACCCTGCCCCAAACGAGTCGCTCCCTGCGTCTCTGGCCATGCTCTACTTGTTCACGGCACACCAGCCGGTTGGCCTTTTCCCTTCCTCTCAGTGTTCCAAGTTTGTTTGTGCCTTTGGGACTTTGCACCAGGTAGTCTTTCTGCCTGGAAGGTTCTTGCTCAGACATTCTCCCAGTAGGGTCCTTCCTGTCATTTACTCTCAGCCTAAATACTAGTTCTTTTACTAGACCTTCTCTGACATTTAATCTAAAAAAGAAATCACCAGATAACACTTTTATTTTTTACTGAGGCACCTCAGTGGATTTATTTGGTTTGTTTGTACCATCTTTCCCCCTAAAATTTAAGCTCCAGGGGAGCTTGCATGAACTGTTCACTGCTGCGCCTTCAGGAACTAGATACCAAGCAAACAGTATGTGTTCAAGAAATACTTGTTGAATGAATGAATAAATAAATGGGCATGTTTGGAAACTAGCTGCCTCTGAACTAGTTCAAGGCAGAGCTCAAGAATGACGTTTATTTCCTGTTGTTTTATGGAATAGTCCCTCCAGAGAGGCCTGCCCCAAGCACTACAGTGTACCCTGTAAAGGGTGAAGGACAGGCCCCCCTTGGATCCTAGCCCCACAGACAGCCCCCCATCCTTACATCAATCATTTGACTCTACATCTCAGTCCTCTGTCCTCTTTTTTTTTTAAATCATAATTGCCAACAAATTCAAATTGACTGATTTCAATGATATTTAATTTTGTTTCCAATCAAGACTGCGGCAGACAGGTTAATAAAGAAAAAAAGTGACTTGGGGATAGGAGAAAGCAAAAAAGCAAAAAAAAAAAATCCATCTACCATATAGCCTGCTTTGGCCTAAGCAGAGTTTTCCAGTCTAAAGTCTGACATGTTCCATATTCAGAACATGTAAATTGAACTTCGAATGTCTCCCCAATAGACAGACACAGAGCCACTTCCTGGTTCCTTCCACCTCGCTGATTGACCAAGACGATCTGTAAGACCTCGCCTAAGGATGAGGGGATGACAGAGGACGAGATGGTTGGATGACATCACCGACTCAATGGACATGAGTTTGAACAAGCTCCAGGAGATGGTGATGGACTGCGTGCTGTAGTCCATGGGGTCACAAAGAGTCGGACACAACTGAGCAACTGAACAACAACAGCGAGGACAAGGGGTTGCACTCCCCATGCAGTGGAAGGCCTACCTTTGGAATGTCTCCTTTGATGCCCGGGGGTAGCCGCAGGATCCAGAAGTTCCTGTTCCTCAGCAGGTTCTCCAAGTTCTCCAGCCGCCTCTGCAGCAGCCCGTACTCCTGCAGCAGGGTCCCCAGCACAGCCCACTTGCCCTCCAGCTGGTTCCCGAGATCCGCCACTGTCTTCTCGCAGCTGGCCAGCTTCTTCTCCGCCGTCCCCGTCCGGCCCTCCAGATGCAGCAGGCGTCGGCTGTGGACTTCCACCTTTCTCTCGATGGCCTGCACGGCCGCCACCACCGTCCACAGGGAGATGGCGGCGGTCTGCAAGTGTGCTTCGTTTGCCGCTGGGGCTGCGGGGAGAGGGAGCGCCTGCAGGGAGGTAAGGCATTCGGAATCCCATTCGGAAGTCTGTGCGCGGTGGGGAGACGGGAGGAGACACTGAGCGTTAGAAGGGGCCCTAATCCAAAGCAAAAGCAGATAAGCCTGCTTCCGTGGCCAGTTGCGGTTACTCTAAATACAGTTTTAGTCCTGCCTGCTTAAGCCTCATCTTTGTGGAGCTCAGTGGCACCAACAGCCAAGAGAACTCAGGGGTGGATAAGCTAAGACAGTGAACAGCTGACACTGGACCAAGCAGCGGCCTGGGGCATTCCCTGGGGTGGACGGCCCTGAGCCAGCCGCCCAGGCTGCAGTGGCATCTTGTCCCTCCACAAACACTCAAAGTGCACCAGGATCTCTCCAGGTTTCACCCAGCTCCGTGCCCTCTGATAAACCCCTTCCTTACTGACTGACACTCTGGCCCCGTCCACCATGTGGCTGACAACCACAGCCATACCATGAAGTAGTAGCTGAGTAAGCTACGAATGTTGCATGTGGAGAAAACATGGTGGCTCTTTTCTAATACTTGCAGGTTATAAAACCGAAGGCAGAACAGACTTGTTTAATCTGATCCCCTCTGTGTTACTCCAGAGGGCAGACAGAACTAGAACCAACATAGAATTTTCGGGAAGGGAAACTTTGGTCTGTATAAATGAGTATGGAACTAGGGCTCTCCAAGAAAATAACAGGCTCCCCCCCACTCACCCTCCCAGCTCACTGAGCATACTTTGAAACATGACTGCATTTTTTTTAACAAAATGAAATTTCTGCAAAGCCTTCTGGCTGTGACTCTGATAACCTGCTCTCTGGCCACAACCTCTGACCTCTCCCACGACCTTACTCTTCTCTCACCTGCTCTGCGATCCCATTGAACCCATGACCCTTCCATTTGCTTCTGGTTTACCGGCCTACTCCAGGCTTTGCTTTCTTCCTCGGCTGATCATTTCAGCTAACTTCAGCCCTTCACCTCTCTGTCTTTCTGCCTCAGCGGCTCAGCTAACTTCCAGCTTTGAATCAATTGTCCTTATTCTCCGTTCCTGGAAGGAGGCTGGGAAGCCCAAAGGAATGAAGTCGCACAACAGGGTAAACTGGTGTCACCACACACCCCTGGTCTCTAAGCTCAGCAGGGACACCATACTGCTGGGTCCTCCCCGCCCCACCACCACCATGCTTCTTTTCCCATCCACAGACTGGCCACTACAAGCTGCTGGCCCTCTTCAACTTTCTGTAAAGTGCTTCTCAAACTAATGAGCACATCTAGAGATCCCGTTAAAATGCAGACTCTGACTCAGTAGGTCTGCGAGGAAAACTGAGAGTCTGCATTTTAAACAAGCTCCCAGGTGATGCCCACACTGCTGGTTCAGGGATCACAGGCTGAGCAGTAAGCCTCCTATTTGCTGCAGGCCTCCTGACTCTCAGGAGATGACATGGCCTCCTACTTTGAATAATTAGACCCTGGAGAGTGGGAATGGGGGGAGTCTCTCTCAACTTTCTCTTCTTTTTCTTCACATTCCTTCTCACTTCAAACTCATCAGTAGCTTAGTCTATATGCTTTCTTCTTTCCTTCCCTCAGGAAAAAGGTTCATCCTACTCAAAACCTTGTGCTCTGAATGCCACCTCTGTCCACATTTTAAGATACACTGATCTTATCTCTTTTTTACAGTCAATATTTCAATCCCTCCTGAGTCTTCTCCATGGGACAGCCCTGCACTGTTCAATATGGTAGCCACGTGTGGCTACTCAACACCTGAGATGCCCTTATTTCAACTCAGATGTGCCGTGAGTACAAAATACACACCAGGTTTCAAAGATGTAGTATGAGGAGGAAAATGTAAAACTTCATTGATAATTTCTTAATACTAATTACACACTGAAATATTTTGTATGCACGGGGCAAAATAAAACATATCATGAAAGTTCATCTGTTTCTCTTTACTTCTAAAAAATGTGAGGACTGGGAATTCCCAGCCGGCCTAGTGGTTTGAACTCTGCAGCTTTTACTGCAAAGGGTCTAGCAAAAAAAAAAAAAAAAAGGAAAGAAAGAAATTTCAATAATAAAGTGTGACTACTAGAAAATTTAAGGTTATCTATATGGCTTCCATTATGTTTCTGTTGGACAGGGCTAGCACAGACACAGAATCGTCTCTACCATATGGGAAAAACAAGATCCCAAAGGGAAAAAAGAGGTTCCCCCTGCTCTGTCCCCCGCCCCATTGCTGCTGCTCCCCTTTTCCCCCCTCTCACTTCGCAACTCAGTAGGCCAGTTTCTGGCTCCTGAGCCACTACAATGGCTGAGCTTGGGATGCGCAGAGGCTTCTTAGCGGGCAAATCCTGGCCCCCCCATCCGGTCCTGGTATTGACGCGTCCGCTGGTTCTCAAGAGGCTCTCGTGTGCAGGGAGGGTCTCGGCCAGCTCCGCTGGCTTAGCCACGGATAGAGCCGACTCGGCCCCGCGGCCGGCCTCCAGTAAACATCCGCTGGATGAATAAACACGCAGAAGGTAATCCCGCGCTCGGAAACCTGCACTCGGCAATCCCGACAGAGGGCCTGTGTGTCCGGCATCCCCCGACACGCGCTAGGCACTGAGGATCCCTGCGCTCCCGCGGTCCTTCAACATACCTAACTGTTGCCGGCACCCCGCAATTGTAGCTGCACGAGGCTCGGGGTGGGGGTGGGGGGCTGCAGCGAGGGTGAGTCTTGTGGGGTCCGCTCCCAGGGCTGGAGAACGGCTGATGAAAACATCAAACCAAGCCACCACCCTCCCCTGGCCGCCGCGTCCTGCAGCGGGGCTGCAAGCGGGGCTGGCACCAGGCTGGGGTTGGGGGGGGGGGGGTCGACTCTGAACTCATCCCTCCCATTGGGGTAAGAGGCTGTCTCTGCTGCCAACCTCCAAACGGGATGGGGAGCCGGGGGCTCGCACCGAGGTGCGGAGATCGCGCGAGGCGGAGAGCGAGCGGTCCCAGACCCGCGCTCGGCCTCGGGGTCCCCTCGCTCCCGGGCCCTCCCCTGCCGGCGGCACCCCGAGAGAGGTGTCTTCCGCTCAGTCGTCGGGGCTGCGCCCAACTCCGGGGCCCCGCGCCCGACAGGAGGCCGGCTCCCCGCCCTACCCCGCGGCCCCTCGGGCCCGGGTCTCAGAGCCCGAGGCGCCCCGACCCTCCCGGGCGCGCAGCGCGGGCCCCCTTACCGGAGCGGGGGCCGCCTCGGCCATGGCCCCCCGCGCTGTCCGGCCCGGAGCCGCCGCCGCCCCACGCAGGCCGGCCCCCGGCCTCTCCGCAGGCGGCGCGCGCCCGGCCCTGCCTTCCCGGGCCCGGCTCTCGCTCGCCGTCGGGCGCGGCCTGCTCGGGGCGCGGGGACGCGGTGCAGACGCGGGCGGCCGTGCGGCGGAGCTCGGCTGGCGGGCGGGCTCGGCCCCACTGCTCGGCCCGCTGCGGCCCCTCCGCTGGCGCTTTGTGGGCACCGAGCGCACCCCGGGGACCGCGCGGGCCTAGACGCGCCGCCCGCCAGCCGCGGCAGCGCGCCCCCTGCCGGCCCCGGCGGCCGCTCGGGCCCCGCCGGGCTTCTGCTCGGCTCGGCTCGGCTCGGCGGCGGACCCCGGGGCGGGGGTGCCGCTTCCCCGCGAGCCCCCGAGAGCGCTCCGCAGATGGGTCCTCGGGGCCCAGCCCCAGCGGGGGCTCGTTCTGGGAAGTGTTTTCCTTCCTGGACCCCAAGAGCGGGCCCGCCGGAGGGGAGGCGCGGGGGAAGGGCGGCCGCTGCAGGAAGGTGGACACGGGCGGAGCGCCCGGGCTGGGTGCTGGACCGGGGCGACCGGAGCCGGTGGGTTAGAACGAGCGGCGAGACACGACGGTCTGTGATGAGAACCACGGTCGTCCCCGGCGGAAACTGCAGAGCGGCCCCCATCCCGGGGGGCGGTGTCAGGACCAAAACTTACTCCGCAGTGGTCCTTACATCTCGGGTGACGGGAGTTGTGGTTTGCTGGGTCTGTGCTACCCGACAGCGAAGAACTAAGTGTTATCTACGAAGGCTGCGGATTTCAGGCTGACAGAGCGTGTGTTACAGTAAAAAAACAAACAAACAAACAAACAAAACGCATAACTCTGAATTTCCAGCCCAGCCCTCCTTTCAAACAGGGTGAATCTGCCTCGAGTCCTCCTGAATCTGTATTTCAGTAAATGATTCAAATCAATGATGATAACAGGCAGAGTAGCTGCAAATCACAAAACTATGAGAAGCGTCCTGTTGGGGCACCTACTCTTGAGTCTACAAAGCTATTTTTAGACCAGCTATACCTACAGTGTGTCCTTTGAGGTCTACCGCAAAGGAAAATATATTTCGGTCAGATGACTAATGACAGTTAAAAGTTGCTATTCTCTGAATCAGAATATCACCATGACAGAATGAACTTCAGAAAGAAAAAAAAAAAAGGAAGGGAAATCTGAATTTTCTTGATAAGGAAATTCATTTCTGTAATTTTATTATTTAAAACGTAGTAGTTAAAATTTTGATGCTGGGAAAGATTGAAGGCAAAAGGAGAAGGGGCAGCAGAGGATAGGATGATTAGATAGCATCACTGACTCAATGGACATGAATTTGAGCAAACTCTGGGAGATAGTGGATGACAGAGGACCCTGCCTGCTGCAGTCCATGGGGTTTCAAAGAGTCGGAGACGACTCAATAACTGAACAACAACAGCAAAGCTAAAATTTTAAAGTTTAACTTATAAGGCAAGAATGGCAATTACCAGCTTCTCAAGTGCTGGGCACAGAAACAATTGTATTACTAAATACGACATTTTCAACTGAGCTTCTTAGGGCGTAAGTCTAGTTCTAACAGTATAATATGGTAGTTGAGAACTGAATTACCACTAAATGTTCTTTCCTCTTGTCTTGTTGTTGTTCAGTCACACAGCTGTGTCCAGCTCTTTGCAACCCCATGGACTGAAGCATGCCAGGCTTCTCTGTCTTTCATTATCGCCCTGAGTTTGCTCAAATTGATGTCCTTTGAGTCAGTGTGCTATCTAACCATTTCATCCTCTGTCTCCCGCTCTTCCTCCTGCCCTCAATCTTTCCCATCATCAGGATCTTTTTCAGTGAGTCAGCTCTTCACATCAGGTGGCCAAAGTATTGGAGCTTCAGCCTCAGCATCAGTCCTTCCAATGAATATTCAGGGTTGATTTCCTTTAGGATTGACTGGCTTGATCTCCTTGCTGTCCAAGGGACTCTCAAGAGTCTTCTCCAGCACCACAGTTTGAAAGCATCAGTTTGGAGGTTATGGTCCAGCTCTTTTTATTTATGCCCCAACTTTCACATATGGATAACTATGTATGTAGCCATCCATACATAACTACTGGAAAAACAATAGCTTTGACTAGATGGATGTTTGTTGGCAAAGTGATATTTCTGCTTTTTAATACACTATCTAAGTTTGCCATACCTGTTCTTTCAAGGAGCAAGTGTCTTTTAATTTCATGGCTGCAGTCACCATCCACATTGGTTTTGGAGCCCAAGAAAATGAAATCTGACTCTGTTTCCACAGTTTCCCCATCTGTTTGCCATGAAGTGATAGGACCAGATGCCATGTTCTTAGTTTTTTGAGTGTTGAGTTTTAAGCTAGCTTTTTCACTCTCCTCTTTCACCTTCATCAAGAGGCTCTTTAGTTCCTCTTCACTTTCTGCCCTTAGAGTAGTATCATCTGCGTATCTGAGGTTACTGATACTTCTCCCGGCAATCTTGATTCCAGCTTGTGATTCATCCAGCCCAGCATTTTATATGAGGTAGTCTACATATAAGTTAAATAAGCAAGGTGACAATATACAGTCTTGATGTATTCCTTTCCCAATTTGGAACTAGTCCATTGTTCCATGTAAGGTTCTAACTGTTGCTTCTTGACTTGCATACAGGTTCCTCTGGAGGCAGGTAGCGTGGTCTGGTATTCCTATCTCATTAAGACTATTCCACAGTTTTTTGTGATCCACACAGTCAAAGGCTTTAGCATAGTCAATGAAGCAGAATTTAGATGTTATTTGGAATTCCTTTGCTTTTTTGATGATCCAGCGTATGTTGGCAATTTGACCTCTGGTTCCTCTGCATTTTCTAAGTCCAGAAATGTATGTCTGGAAGTTCTCAGTTCACGTACTGCTAAAGCCTAGCTTGAAGGATTTTGAGCATAATCTTGCTGGCATGTGAAATGAGTATGACTGTACAGTAATTTGAACATTTTTTGGCATTGCCTTTCTTTGAGATTAGCATGAAAACTGGCCTTTTCCAGTCCTATGGCCACTGCTGAGTTTTCCAAAGTTGCTGGCATAATGAGGGCAGCACTTTAACAGCATCATCTTTTAAGGTTTGAAATAGCTCAGCTGGAATTTCATCACCTCCACTAGCTTTGTAGTGATGTTTCCTAAGGCCCACTTGACTTCACACTCCAGGATTTCTGGCTCTAGGTGAGTGACCACAAATAAGAGCTTATTAAGGTAATGACTTTTCTCTTTTTTAATTTTTGGCCTTCAAAATTTGGGGGGGATGTTGGTGACATTTCATTGAAGTAATTTTAGTGACTGAGGTTGTACACATTGTTTCAAGAAAATGCATATTTTCAGAAGCAAATTCAAGATGGTCATACTCATATTTTTTATTTCTAAACCCTAATGTTTGGGGGCTTCCCTTGTACCTCAGCTGATAAAGAATCTACCTGCAATGAGGGAGACCTGGATTCGATCCCTGGGTGGGGAAGATTCCCTAGAGAAGGGAAAGGCTACCCACTCCAGTATTCTGGCCTGGAGAATTCCATGGACTATACAGTCCATGGGGTCACAACAAGTCAGACACAACTGAGCGACTTTCATTTCACTAATACTTTTGTTTGTTCTTGCTGCTTTACATAATCACTGGAGAAAAATTTTTCTTAAAGTTGGGATCTAAAACTGGGACAATGGAATAATTTAACTGGTTTTCAAGTTAAGAAAATAATCAAAGTGTCCATAAGCATCTTGGCTTTCTTTGTATGCACATTAATTTTAGCATCTTCCCTGGAAGAGAATCAAAGGGAAATTTTTTCAGCAGCGGCAGTGTAGGGCATGCTTGCACTCTCAAGGCACATGAGTTTATTTAGCAAATACTAACAAAGTGCTTTCCATGCAAACCACCACTGGTTATTAGTTAGTGTTGCCGCATTAGTAATGTTCTCTGGAAAATACAAAATTAAGGCCTTCTGTATTTCATAAGCTTTTGAAGGATGTACTAGCTGTTGTTCTATCTTATTTAAATATCTTGCATATGGACATGACAATTTCAGAAGTTCTTGTGTGACATCATTTGTCATTGGCTGAATGGAAATTGTGAAAGTGGTCTACAATCTTTCTACAATATGTCTACAAAATCACTGAAGCCAGCTATTTTCTGTTACATCTTTTTAAGCTGTAACCATTTTTGGATATAAACCTGAAGAGTGTAAGCAAATGATAGTATGCTTGTCCTCATTGCTTTCACTGTATTTGTTCCTTAGCCAATAATTTTATGTATTTCTCTTTACAAGTTTTACATTCCATGAATATTTCTCAAAGTCAAGTTCACTATGTGTGTGAGACCTGGGAATCTTTCATCAAATAAGGAAAGAGGTGACACAGTTGAATTAATCCTTAATCCTCTATGTTGTCAAACCTTAAACAAAATTAAGTTCGATTCTTCATGTCCAGATGTACATACTGTGGTAGCATATTTTGTAATTTCAATAACCTTTTTGGGCACAACAAAATATAAATCAGGAAAAAGATTTTAGGAATGCTTCTAAGATAAATCAATATTTAGAATTCATAGCTTGGGCTAATCTCAAAAATCCTTTCTCTTCAATTGCTGAAAACTGGTTATCAATCTACAGTAATTATTTCTACAAGCTTTAAAAAATATTACCCTTCACAGATCCCAGGTTATGAGCCACTGTCTTATTAAAAAGATTCTTGTAAAGTCCATTGTTTAGAGAGAAGAATGTATACTGGGTGTCTCATTTTTATCTAAACTCTTCCCTTTCCCCCCCTGCTGTCTCTATAGTTTTAATCACATCTCAATCAAAGATGATTTATTATGCCTTGTACATGACTTTTTTGTCCTTGTGAAATTTTGATGTAGCCATGTTCACATTCTGCATTTAATTTTACCCTCCTGATATGTGAAAAATTACCAAATAGGGCTTTTTATTTTTAAAGAGCCACAGACTAAATGAAATTAAATAATTAAACATTAGTTTCTAAAGATTACTTCGTGTTATGAATGCAATTTCACCAAATAATTCTACAGTAATTAGAATTGTGATATGATCTAACCTTTATTATTTTGCCCTGTGGTCATATTTATATTTTTCTGAGCACCTATAGGCTCATAAAGGATACAGTAAGTTATCTGAGTAATATTCTCTCAGTATTCATATTAACTGGTAATATGTTTATTTGAAAGTTTTCATTTATTACATAGACTCAACACATACCTTTCATAACTGTCAGTAATTATTTTAGCATTTTACTTTGGCAATATTAAACATACATTCATTGTATACTTCAACTGACTGTTAAGAATTTCAGCATCTAAAGTAGATCAACAGATTTGGCACCTCAAGTTAAAACTAGAATTTAGAATACTTAAATGTGAAAGCAGATATTCATATACTCACAATGAATGACGTACCATGTTGATGTTACTGAAGACTGGTGCACTGATGGGATGCGATGCACAGTCTCACTCATGTACAGGTTTAAGGGCGCCAGACATGGTATTTCATAAGCATTCAGCTATTGAACTTTGCAGTAGCCAAGGCTGACTGTAGATGGAACTCTCCAAGCAGCTATTATTCATCTCAGTTGAAAGAATGGATGTTATTTTTTAATTATTCATATATTTCATAGTTATATGATGTAAATAGGTTGAACTTATTTTCTGTTTTTGCCACCAGTGACCACTAGAATTCTGAAATTGACATTTGAAATTGCCATGCACAACATGTGGAGTCTTACTTCCCCCCACAGGGATTGAACCTGTACCCCCCTGCATTGGGAACATGGAGTCTTAACCACTGGACTGCCAGGGAAGTCCCTACTTTTGCTTTTTGTCTTTGTATAGTAACATTTATTATTCTTTTTCTGTGCTTTGCAGAATGTTTGAAATATACAGCGATGTACTAAGAAGACAGAGGCTTCCCTGGTGGCTCAGACGGTAAAGAATCTTCCTGCAGTGGTAGAGACCCAGGTTCAGTCCCTGGGTCAGGAAGATCTCCTGGAGAAGGGAATGGCTATCCACTCCAGTATTCTTGCCTGAAGAACCCCATGGTCAGAGGAGCCTGGTGGGCTACAGTCCATGGGACTGCAGAGTCAGACAACAGAGTGACCAAGACTTTTACTTTTTCATAAAGAAGACAAAAACCACCTATAACGGCACTATTCAGAGATAATCACTCAGCCTTTCGGTGTCTATCCTTCCAGGCCTCTTTTTTTCCTCTGTATTTTTGTTAGTCTGTTTAACATAGTTGGAACCATAAGTACTATTTTGCAAGCTGCCTTTGTTACTAAATATACTTGAATATCTTCCCAGGTATTAAATATTCTTTTATAACATAAATGAATTGCTTACACATTGTTTCATTGTACCGGTGTATAATACTTTATTTATACATTTAGGTTCTAATTTTTACCAATACATACATTTAAGATGAGTCTTCTTTTCCTGATCTCAGGTGGCCCTGGCCTGCAGCTGCTTGAAGCAGGGTTTCAGTTCTGGCCAGGGATTAAAGTTGGGTCGCCACAGTGAAAGCACCCTATCCTAGCCACTAGACCCATGGTCGGTGACAAGATCCTGGCCCTTCGGGTTTGCAGAAAAGGATTCCCACAAAGATGGGAAGTACTAAAATAAGTAAAGCATTTATTAGGAGGAAAAGAGTCAAATACATGTGGATGGACACATAGGAGGACTCAGAAAGAGAGTCATGCCCTGGCGGTAGTTTAAATCACTTGCAGGGCACATTCTTCTGGGTTTTCTTCCACCAATCATCTTGTTTTATCTGGTTCTGAGTCCATATTTGGATTATCTCAGGATCCTCCCATGTGTGCACACGCATCCCTCACCCAAGATGGATTCCAGCAAAGAGGCCTATGGGTAGACTTGACATCACTCCCCTTTTGACCTCCAAGGAGTTTTCTAGTCAGGAAGGTCTCCTTAACTTCGAGAATAAGAAATATGTGGTCTCTTATCTGTATCTGGGCAGGGCTCAGCTTGCTTGCCCGATTGCCCTACTATTTTTACTTTGGATGTTGGTCCCCAGGGGACAAACTCCAACTGCTCATCCTGGGTGGGTGTGGGGTGACCATCTATCTCCTGTCTCAGTTCATCATTTTTATAAGCTTTTTTGATCATTTCCTTAGATGCAGTTGCCAGGAGTGAGAGATTACTGGGCAAGGGTATGATTATTTTAGACTCTTGAAATATATGACTAGATTTCTATCCAGAGAAGTTTGGCCAGTTTACATTCCCACCAGCAATATGTAAATCTCACTTTTGCTTTATTTTTGTTGTTGTTGTTTTGTCTTTTAATGTTCCAAAGTTTCATTTTGTTTTTGGCCACACCATGTGGCATGGAGGATCTTAGTTCCCCAAGCTGGGATCGAACTCCTGCCCCTTGAAGTGGGAGTGGGGGTCCTAACCACTGGACCACCAGGGAAGTCCCCCAAAGTTTATCTTTATGTATTGAAATCTGTCAGTGTTTCCCTTTATGCCATCTAAATTTATGTTTTGTCACGTTAATCTAAAAGTATAAAAAAATTCTTAAATTTTCTTCTAGTTATAGGGAAAAAAAAAACTTCAAGTCTTTCCCTTGCATGATTTGTTTATAGCAATAACCACTAACATCTTTGGAGTACCAAATGTCAGGGGCCATTCTTTGCTCTTTAAATATATTATATGGTCCAGTCTTCTCAGTTCAGTTCAGTTGCTCAGTCGTGTCCGACTCTTTGCAACCCCATGGACTGCAGCACGCCAGGCTTCCCTGTCCATCACCAACTCCCGGAGTTTGCTCAAACTCATGTCCATTGAGTTGGTGATGCCATCCAACTATCTCATCCTCTGACATCCCCTTCTCCTCCTGCCTTCTCAACTAGTCTGTAATAGAGATAACATGCTTTAAAAGTGAAATAATTTGCCCAAGGCCACAGGACTAAGAAGTGCACAGGTCAGGATTCAAATACAAGTTCCTTTAACCTCCCAGCCCAAGATTTTTTTCTTTTGGTTTTATTGAAATAGAATTGATTTACAATGTAGTGTTTAATTGCTGCTGTACAGCAAAGTGACTCAGCTATACATGTGTGAATATATATATATTCTTTTTTTCTTATGGTTTATCACAGTATATTGAATACAGTTCCCTGTGCTAGACAGTAGGACCTTGTTTATCCACAGCCCAAGCCCTTTTTTTAAAAAAAAAAAATTTACTTATTTACTTGGTTGCTCCCGGTCTTCGTTGCAGTACTCAGCATCCTCAATCTTGAGCGGCATGAGGAACCTTTACTTGTGGCATGTGGGTTCTCGTTCCCTGACCAGGGATTGAACCCAGGGGCCCTGCATCGAGAGCATGGAATCTTAAATACCGAACCACCCGGGAAGCCCCCACAGCCCAAGCTCTTGACCACACACTGCTGCACTACTTCCTTTATGGCCTTTAAACCAATATTAATGTGAAATTGTTAACTGAATGAGGTAAGAAGAGAGAGCCTATCAGAAACAGCTGAAGATGGCTACAGATTTTTCATTGCGAAGACATTATTATTTAAAACATTCAGTAGTGTGCAGCATTATCTTTTTGCTACCAGGTGTGAATGGATGAGGGCTTCCCAGGCGGCTCAGTGGGTAAAGACTCTGCCTGTGATACGGGAGATGCAGGAGATGCGAGTTCGATTCTTGGGTCAGGAAGATCCTCTGGAGGAGGGCATGGCAACCCACTCCAGTATTCTTGCCTGGAGACTCCCATGGACAGAGGAACCTGGCGGGCTACAGTCCATGGGGTCGCAAAGAGTTGGACACAACTGAAGCGACTGAACACACATGCATAAACAGATGAACAACTTTGGGGTTTTGGGAGAGTCAGCAACAACCATTGACATCATAACATTTCTTTTAAGTTTTATGATCATTCACGAGTACCTCCAAGTACAGGGGATACAGAGTAGAGTAAGACAGCCTTTCTCTCCTCGGGGGCCATGGCTTTACTTAGGAATGGGAAGTGGCAAGAAAGCAAATAATTTCAACTCAATGCATAATGCGTAATTATGTGATGTCTTCATTTCCTAGGGCGGCCACAACAAGGTGCCACAACTGGGTGGCTTAAAACAACAGAAATTTAGTTTCTCACGGTTCTGGAGGCTGTAATTCTGAAATGAAGGTGTCTGCGGGGCCATGCTCCCTCTGAAGCTCCAGGAAGGGAGCTTCCTTGCTCTTACCTAGCTTCTGGGGTTTGCTGACAATTCTTGGTGTTTCTTGACTTGTAGACACATTGCCATCACTGCGGTCTCTGCCAGTGTCATCCCATAGTGCCCTTTCTGTGTTTCCGTGTCCCTGCTTCTCTTTTCCTCTTTTTTTTAAAAAAATATTTATTTGGCTCAGTTGCGGTATGCTAGGTCTTTTGTGGCACCAGGGATCGAACCCAGGCCCCTGTATTGGGAGTATGGTGTTTTAGCCACTGAACCAACAGGGAAGCCCCTCTCCCCCCCTCTTATAAGGACACCAGTCACACTAGATCAGGGGTCCACCCTACTCCCATATGACCTCATCTCAACTTGCATCTTAGTCATATCTGCAAAGCCCCCATTTGTAAATACCAGGGATTAAGACTCCAACGTATCTTTGAGGGCATGTAATTCAACCCATGACAGAGATAAACATGACATGAAAGGAGCTGTAGTAAGTAGCATATGCTACAGAAATCTTTTTGCACATCCTGGGAGTTTCAAGGAGAAGGTGACATGATAGCTGGGGCCCTGTGGAGCAGTCTAGGGCCTCACCCGTGGTCTGCTCAGATTCCACGCTATTCTTGCCCTGTGCCTGGGCTCTGTGAACATCCTGGTTTCTCTTGGGCTCAAGTCCTGAGTGCTACTGAAGAATGTAGCCCCAGAGAAGACCATCTTCATCAGTAAATGAGGAAAAGCTAGGAGGAAGACTGGAGACTGCTTCCTCTACCAAAGGATGGAAAACTTAACCAGTTTGAGTGGTTATCCTAGTTCAGATTTACCACGAATACAATAGTGTTTTAATGAAAAATCTGAATACTGGTTTTAGAGTTTGAAAGACATATCCCAAACCTAATCCAGGAAACTCTACATTCAATTAAATATAACCTGTCAAGTCTGGACTCATATCTAGAATATAGAAAGATCTCTCAAAATGCAACAGTAACAAAACAAAAAATAACATTAGAAAGTCGGTAAAAAACATAAAGAGATGGTTCACCAAAGAGGATATGTGGATGAGAAATAAGCACATGAAAAGATGTTTATCATCATTACTCATTAGAGAAGCACGAACTCAAACCACAGTGAGATCATTGCACAACTACTAGAACAGTGAGAAGAAAAAATAAGAATCTTACCAAATGCTGGTGAGGATGCTGAGAAATGATCTTTCATATGTTGCTGATAGGAATGTAGAAGGGTTCAACCACTTTGGAAAATAGTTTCTTAAAAAACTAAACAATTCCAATACCAAAAAAAAAAAAACACCACTAAACAAATAACATTCCATATGACCCAGAAGTTATAGTCCTGAGCATTTGTCCCAGAAAAATGAAAATGTACCTCCACTCAAAAACTTGTATGGGATTGTTTATAGCAGCTTTTTTGGTAGTAGTAAAAAACTAGAAACAGCTACATCATCCTTCAAAAGGTAAATGGTTAACCAAACTATGGTACATCCATACCATTGAATACTACTCAGCAATAGAAAGAAATGAAATATTGATAACGAATAAAAACCACTTGGGTGGATGTCAAGAGCATTATGATGAATGAAAAAAGTCAATTTCAAAAGGTTGTATGCTATGACTTCATTTTTTATAGTGACGAAGTTATAGATAGTTATAGATAGTGAGTGTGACTATGAAGGAGCAGCCCAAAAGAGACCTCTGGTGATGGCATAGTTTTCTTCCTCCATTGCAGGGTGGTCACATGAGCCAACCCATGTGATGAAACCACTAGAATTTTACACACAGTACCAATGTCAGTTTCATGGTTTTGACAGTGTACTATAATAATGCACTTTTCTGTACTACCATTGCAACTTTCTGTGAATGTAATCATTTCAAAATAAAATGTTTCCTTAAAAATTAACACATCTGAAGCAACCTAGATGTCCATCAACAGATGAGTTTATGGATAATGAACTTGTGATACATATAGACAACAGAATGTGACTTGGTCACAAAAAGGAACAAATCTGAATCATTTCTAGTGAGGTGTATGAACCTAGAGCCTGAAATAAGCCAGAAAGAGAAAAACATTGTGTATTAACACATATATATGGAATCTAGTAAAGTGGTACTGATGAACCTATTTGCAGGGTAGCAAATAGTGATGCAGACAGACAGACTTGTCTGCAGGAGAGGGTGGGTCGAAGTGAGCAAGTAACCCTGAAACATATACATTACCATATGAAAATAGATGTGTGCTCAGGTGCTCAGTCGGGTCTGAATCTGCAACCCCAGGTACTGCAGCCCGCCAGGTTCCTCTGTCCATGGGATTTCCCAGGCAAGAATGCTGGAGTGGGGTGCCATTTCCTTCTCCAGGAGCCCTTTCCCAAACCAGGAGTCGAACCGAGTCTCCTGCATTAGCAGGCGGATTCTTTACCACTGCACCACCTGGGAAACCCCAACAACTTGATCAGTTTATGTAAATATGCCTTGAAACACTCAAGCTATTTAAAGGGTGTAAAAGATGCTTGCCTCTGGGCCCCCGGCTCAACTTAAGGTGTAAGGCGTTGGTCCTACTGACGGAGCACCTGTGTGACCAGCTCTGGTTTCTGCCATCACCTCTTCAGCACTCCGCCTCTGCCCCAGTCCCTGTCGGTCACCACTATCCCAAACTGGGGGCTTATTCCTGAACAGATCTTTATCATTTTCTGTATATATATTACTGATAAATAATATACAGTGTTTTATATGTCCTAAAGTCTTTGTAAATGGTTCCATATTGTGTGTAATCTCTAACATGCTTTTTCACTCAGCATTATGTTAATACTATTCATTTGTGCTGCCTTTAGCTACAGTTCATTAATTTCTACTGCTAGTTTTTAGTGTACAGGGGGAAAAAAACCCACAAGATATCTATTCTCTGGGTGATTGGACATTTATTTTATTTTTTTTTATATTTATTTTTATTTATTTATTTGGCTGTGTTGGGTCTTAGTTGGAGCATGTGGGGTGTAGTTCCCTGACCAGAGATCAAACCTGGCTCCCCTGCATTGGGAGCTCAGAGTCTTGGCCACTGGACCACCAGGGAAGTCCCTGGACATTTAAATTATTTTCCTGATTTTACTTTTAAAATAATGTTCCTTTAGAGATACTAGGATATGGCTCTTGTGTATATATGCAAAAAGAGCCCCAAGATAAGTATTGCTAGATGACAGGACATGCACGTCTTCATAAACACATTGCATTTGCCTGACTAATGATGAGATGGAACATTGTGGTGCATTTATCGCCTACTCACTTTTTTCTTTTCTGTGAATTTTGCACATTTTCTTCTAGACTAGTTTATGATTTTTAGCAGTTATTTATATGTATTTTTATACTATTCCATGTTGCAAATATTTTTTTCTCAATCTGTGATATAGTTTTGTCTATTATGTCTTTTGATGGAAAAGTTTTAAATCTTCTTTTTTCAATTAACTACAATTGATTTATGGTGAGAGTTGGACCATAAAGAAGAACTGATGCTTTTGAACTGTGGTGTTAGAGAAGACTCTTGAGAGTCCCTTGGACTGCAAGGAGATCAAACCAGTCAATCCTAAAGGAAATCAATCCTGAATATTCATTGGAAGGACTGATGCTGAAGTTGAAGCTCCAATACTTTGGCCACCTGATGGGAAGGGCTGACATTAGAAAAGACCTTGATGCTGGGAAAAATTGAAGGCAAGAAGAGAAGGGAAGGACATTCTTATCTCATCTTATTGAAGATGAAATAGTTGATGGCATCATTGACTTGATGGACATAAGTTTGAGCAAGCTCCGGGAATTGGTGATAGACAGGGAAGCCTGGCGTGCTGCAGTCCATGGGGTCGCAAGTCAGGCCAAAGTGAAGGACTGAACTGATAGGAACAGTTGATGTGGGCTTCCCACGTGGTTCAGTAGTAAAGCATCTGCCTGCCAATGCAGGAGGTGCAGGAGATGTGGGTCCAATCCCTGGGTCAGGAAGATCCTCTGGAGAAGTAAACAGCAACCCACTCCAGTATTCTTGTCTGGAAAATTCAATGGACAGAGGACCCTGGCAGACTACAGTCCATGATGTCGCAAAGAGTCAGATACGTCTTAGCGACTGAGCGTGCAAACACACACACACACACACACACACACACACAGAGATGATTTACAATATTAGCTTCAGGTACACAGCACTGTGATTCAATATTTTTACAGATTTTTCTCCATTTAAAAGTGAAAGGCAGAGTAAATTTAAGATCCATTTCATATTTAGGTTATAGACCTTTTCTTGGATTTTACAGACCATGAGTCGTGTTCCTACTTTAAGTCCATGGGGTCAACGATGCCTTGCCCTGGCCTGACAAAGCAAGATGGACTCCCAGTTGCCCACAGGGGAGACCGCTCCTTAATCCCCTTTGATTTCTCACCTCCTTCACTTGATTCCTGAGGTCACTTCACAGAAAACCCCTTCAGCCTAATCCCTGACTAGGGTAGGCTTTGGTGAGGAATCAAACCCCTGCACTCGCATTGTCTCCATCTCATTCAAGAGCAAGTCTCCTCTCCTTCCAGAGACGGCAGTGGCACCCCACTCCAGCACTCTTGCCTGGAGAACCCCATGGATAGAGGAGCCTGGTAGGCTACAGTCCACGGGGTCGCGATGAGCCGGACACGACTGAGCGACTTCACTTTGCATTGGAGAGGGAAATGGCAACCCACTCCAGTGTTCTTGCCTGGAGAACCCCAGGGGCAGAGGAGCCCGGGGGGCTGCGGTCTGTGGGGTCGCACAGAGTGGGACACGACTGACGCGACTTAGCAGCGGCAGCAACAGCTCCTCTCCTTCCATTTGCAGTTGACGCTGCATCCCCCCCCCACCCCGAACCCCCTTTCCGTCTCCGTCTCCCTCCCCTGGCTCTCCCCTGGGTGACCAGGACAGGTCTCCCGGCTTGCACCAGATGCCAGGTCCGCACAGAACGTGCGGCTCCCGCTCCTCCCGGCCGCAGGGGGCGCTGTGGGGCCGAGGTGCCTGCGAGTTCCAGGGAGCCCCGCGCCCGGGCCGGGCCTGCGGGTCTGCGCGGCGCGCGAGGCCGCCGGGGGCCGCCGGGCGCGTGGCCTGGCGGTAGCCCGGTCGGGCGCCTGGTGGGACCGCGAGGGCCCATGGCCGAGCCGGCTCCGGTAAGACGGGCTGCCCCCGCGCGGACGCCCAGACCCGGCTCGGGGAGGGTCCCCGGGCCCCGGCTCGTGGGTCGGCGTCCTCCGGTCCTCGCGTGGCGGGCGGGTGGGCGGGGTCCGAGGGGGGCGCTGCCCGCCCGGGGTGCGGACCCGAGCCTGGACGGAGCCGGTGACCGCCGCTCCTCCGTGGCCAAACCCCGAGCAAAGCCGAGCGTGAAGCTGGAGAGGCTGGGCCGTGGGCGCCCGTGAGTGATGGGGCCGGCCGAGGGTAGGGATCAAAAGTCGTGTGGGGCCAGCGCTGGGTGTTAAAGTTCAATCAGTTTCACATTATAGTTACCGAATTTAGAATAAAGATTTTTTAAAAGTTTAGATTCTGAATGGTTGAAATGATAGCTGGCAGGGTCAGGATTAAACCCCAACGTGTTGAGTGTTGAGTTTGAGAAGGAAGGAGGACACGTTGGAAAGAACAGAAGTTGAATATAATACAGACCTAAGTAGGGTATACCTTATTTGATTATTTAGTGTTTTGTTGAAATTGAGGTTTTATGTCTTTGTGTATTTTATAATTTTACATATTGAGGATTTTTACACCGAGTTCCACAAGCAAGTTTCAGATGGAGGAGTAATTTCGACTTTCAAGTCTTATTGCTTAAGAAATACATTTCATAAGGCTACAGCTGATTACTAAATGAATTCATGAGATCATTACTTTTATGGTATTGTTAAAGACCTTAGCAAAACATAATAAATAACTGAAAAATGAAAAATCTCAGCAAAAACTGCAATTCCTAGGACTACATATACAAAACATATGCAGCACTTTTATAGTGAAAATTATAGATGTAGGCATACCTCGGATATTTTGGGTTTGGTTTTAGAACTACTGCAATAAAGCAAATATCACAATAAAGGAAGTCTTTTTCTTTTTTCGGTTTCCAAGGGCATATAAAAGTTATGTTTACACTATAGTTTGTTGAGTGTGCAACATCAATATGTCTTAAAAAGCAATGTACAACCCTTAATTAAAAATACTCTATGGCTAAAAATCCTAACCATCATCTGAGCCTCTAGGAAGTTGTAATCTTATTGCTGGTGGAAGGTCTTGCTCCATGTTGATGGATGCTGACTGATCAGGGTGGTAGTTAATTACTGAAGGTTGGCATGACTGGCAATTTCTTAAGATAGCAGTGCAGTTTGCAGGATGGATTGACTCTTCCTTTCAGGAATGAGATCTCTGTAGCATGTAATGATGTTTAATAGCATTTTACCCAAAGTAGCACTTCCAAATTAGAGTCAGTGCTCTTGAACCTTGCCACTGCTTTATCAGCTAAGTTTATGATATTCTAAATCCTTTCTTGTCATTTTAACAATCTAAATGGCATCTTCAGCAGGAGTAGATTCCATCCGGAGAAACTGCTGTCTTTGCGCATCCGTAAGAAGGGTCTCCTCATTTGTTAAACTTTTATCATGAGTTTGCAGCAGTTCAGTCAGGCCTTCAGGCTCCACTCCAGATTCTGGTCCTCTTGCTGTGTCCACCACATCTGCGGTTACTTTTCTCTGCTGAAATCTTGAACCCTTCAAAGTCATCCATGATGGTTGGAATCAACTTCTTCCAAACTCCTGTGTTTTTTTTTTTTTGACATGCAACACCACGAATTTATTATTATAATGTACACGCCGAAAATCAGACCCAAACTTTGACAATTTCCACGGAGTTTTCCACAGTCTTTAAAGTAGTTTACAGAAATAAGGGATAATTGAAGAAATGAAACTTCATAATCTTATAATTTATATAACAATGCAGTCTGCTCAATTAAGACTAAAATGGCAATGTCCCACAGATATTTAAAATTTTATATTTGTATTTATTTATAATGTAGCTATAGGTTCTAAAGAATTCATAGAGCTTTGTATCATAAACCAGGTTTTGTGTCTGGTCTTTTTATTTGTCAGGTAAGCAAAGCACACCCAAAGGCAAGGAAGTCTTGAAAAGTGAGATGAAAGTCCAACAGAAACTTGATGTGACCCATAGAGCGATTTAATAAAACAATACCCACCCAGTCCTGCACCCAGTGATACTCTGATCTGCTGATGTTCATTCATATGAAGGTTGCCTCTGCCAGCTGTGATTTCTTTTCATGTAATATTCTAGCTATCTACTCCTATTCATAGTGTGTAGTGTGTGATTCCGTCACATGCTGCGATTAGTTCATAGGCACCTCAGTCATTTTAAAGGCTACAGGAAGATGGGGGGCGCTGTACAGTACAAGGCAGAAAGTATGCAAAGATACCAAGTGAGTGAAAGTCACTCAGTCGTGTCTGCGCGACCCCATGGACTGCAGCCCACCAGGCTCTTCTCTGTCCATGGCATTTTCCAGGCAAGAATATTGGAGTGGGTTGCCATTCCCTTCTCCACCAAACTCCTGTTAATGTCGATATTTTGACTTCTTTTCATGAATCAGGAATGTTCTTTGTGGCACCTTGAAGGATAAATTTTTTCCAGATTTTCTATTTACATTGCCCAGACCCATCAGAGGAAGTACTTTAGCCTGATGAAATGTATTTCTTAAATAATAAGACTTGGAATTACTCCTTGATCTGAAGTTTGCCTGTGAAAGTGGGTTTAAGAAAGGGTGGAGCTTTAGAGTTACTGTAAAGTATTGAGGGGGCATTCTCTGAACTCAGAGGGAAAGACACCACTTGGGAATAGGTAGGGCTCACCACAGGGTAATCTAAGGCAGCTAGAAGGTGTTAAGGGGATGCCTGTGTGCACTCTATATTCCTGCTCGGTTCAGTTCTCATAGTAGCAACCAGAACTCTCAAATCCTTAGGAATGAATCTGGCAAGACTTATATAAGATCTATACAAAGAAAACATTACATTTTACTAATACAAGAAATGTAGGTAAATAAAAGGTATGTTTCTGGATGGGAAGATCTCAAAATGTAGAGATCTAGTTTGATAAAGTTAATTCATATATTTAGTATATTCCCATCAGAATCCCAATAGTATTTGTATAACTTTGACAGAATATTTTCTCTGTTTATTTAGAAGAGAAAAATAGACAAAAGTCAAGACAGTTTCCTTTAAAAAAAGGGGGGGCAGATGGGAGTGAGGCTCAAGAGAGAGGCTATATATATGTATACACACACACACATACACACATATATATTATGTGACTGACTTCTGATGTTGTACAGCAGAAATCACAACATTGTAAAGCAAGTATTCTCCAATTAAAAATAAAAGATCAGGATCTAGGTGCTGGTAGATGGCCATATCCCTTTAAATGGCAAACCATTTGATAAAAATGTAAGAGTTAAACAGTGCAATATTGAAGCGAGAATAGAGAGTCACCAGTGGAACAAAACTATAACCAAGTATGAATGGGAAGCTAGTTTATGAAAAAATGATCCCAAATCCATGGTAAACAAATAGACTAGTCAGTATGTTTTGTGACAGCTGAATATCTCTTTGGAAAAAGAATTGTCCCTTCTTGTTTTGATACATATAAAAATAAGTCCCAGATGGAAAAAGATTTCAGAATATCTTTTATAATTTTAGAAATAGGGAAAGTCTTCCAAGTCATCTATTAACCCTAATGTAAGAAAGCTAATTCAGATGATAAAAGCCCACTAAAATGTCGAGCCAAGGATGAGCGCAGGCATGCACAAAGATATGTGGGGAACCCCCCCAAAATATGAAATAAGGTTGCAAAGTCTCACAAATGATTGCAAATTGAAACAACGAAATACAACTTTTTACCTGTCACATAGGGCGGTAAGTAAACAAGCAAAGTTTAAGAACATCCTGTGCTGGCAAAGTTGTAAAAAAATGTCTCTTCTTGGACTTGCCTGGTGGCTCAGTGGTAGAGAATCCACCTGCCAATGAAGGAGACAGGTTCAATCCCCAGTCGAGGAAGAGCCCCCATGCCACAGAGCAACTAAACCAGAGCGCCACAACTATTGAGCCTTCACTGTAGACCTCAGGAGCCACAACTTCTGAAGCCTGTGCGCTGCCACGAGAGAAGCCACCACAATGGGAGGTCCGAGCACCACAACTGGAGAACAGCTCCTGTTCACCCAACTAGAGAAAAAGCCCATGTGGCAACCAAGACACAGCACAGCCGAAAACAAATAACTAAAAAACTCTTTTTTAAGTGGGCCCTACAAGGCATTCTAAAGGGGCTCTTTTAAAAAATATCGCTCTTTATTGGCAAGGGTTAAGTGCTGGATTCTTTTTGGAAGGCAATCTAGTGATATCTTGTAAATTGGAGGCATTTCTATCCTTTGCTTTAGTAGTTCTCATTTTTAGCCTTTTCCCGCAGAAGTAAAACCACTCATATATGAAGAAGCATATCAGAGCATTGCTGGTAATTTATAAAGGAAATGAAAATATATATCATCAGTGGGGTATGTGTACCCATGAATAATACAATTTACAAAAACCTGATTTTGCCTATATAAACTGACCTAGGAAGATGACAAGTGAAAGAAGTTACACAGTGATTTGTCCCCGTTTTTGTTTAAAAGAAAAATGAGGGAGTTCTGTTTTATACATACGCATTCATAGCTGGACCAAGCATAGAGGAACAAGTGGAAGGGGTGGTTGTGGTCACCAAACAGAACCACATGATGGGAGTAGGAGGAGGAGCTGTTCCCAAGGGAGACGCTGCCTAACAGACAAAAACCAATTCACTATGAAATTCTTAAATTGATGACAAGGAAGTGGGGTTTTGAAGCAATTATGACTGTATAAGCCTGGCGTGCTGCAGTCCGTGGGGTCGCAAAGAGTCGGATGCGACTGAGCGACTGAACTGATGACTGTATATGTATTATGTCTATAATTTCAGTTACCTCTGACTTTTGAGGATGTGGCCATTTATTTCTCAGAGCAAGAATGGCAGAATCTAGAGGCATGGCAGAAGGAGCTTTACAAGCAAGTAATGAGAGCCAATTATGAGATTCTCGTTTCTCTAGGTAAGAAGTCTTTAAAACTCTGGCTAAGGCATGGAACTGGCTCCTGTTAGGGGTCTCAGTCACTTGATAACTCCTGTTTCTCAGTTCACCAGGTTTCTCAGAAATTAGAAAGGCATTTTTACCCAGAGACTTTTCCTTAATATGTGTAAGTATTGCTAACCCTTACTCAAGGGTAAATGTTGCTACGTGAGAATATTCGTGAGTGTGTAAAGCGGTCCGAGATGACTAAATACATGTCAGGACTTTTAATCACTGTATACTCAGAAGTTGCCATGATTTTCCACATGGACCCATGCCTTACCCATGTGCGTAAACTACCCTGTGTATCTAACCTGTGATGTTCCTCTGTGTGTGTGTGTGCGCTGTGCTCACTTGTGTCCGACTCTGCGACCCCATGGACTGTAGCTGGACTCCTGTTCATGGGATTTTCCAGACAAGAATACTGGAGTGGGTTGCCAGTTCCTCCTTCAGCTTTTTTTTGTTGTTGTTCCTACCAGTCAGCTTTTACAGTGGTGTCCATATGCCTCAGGAAAACTAAAGTTATCTTTCTCTGCAATGTGATTTCAGAAGGCTATACACACTAAGGTGTTCAACTGCAGTTGTTTCTGGTAGTTATTCTAATGGTGTTCCTTTTTGTCTTTTTGCTTAGTCTTTATTATTAAATATGATTTTTTAAAAAATCAGTCTGTTTGGAGGAGCTTCAGAATGAATGATAAAAGTCTCTTGCTTCACTCTCATCCCACCCCTGCCCCCACTCAGTTCATTCCTCAAAGGCAATCACTTTTAACCATTTCTGTATTAGTTCTTACTTTGGTTTCCTTTAGTCTTTTATGCTTACACCTGTATTTCTTACTTTATCTAGTTTATACAGCATTAACTCCTTACTGTGTATTATCCTTCTAGCTTCTTCTCAAATTTTGATGGTTTTTTAGTGCCTCTATTTGCTACCTTTATAATTTAAATGATAAACTTCTAGATCATGTTTCATCAACTTTATATCCCTTGATCCCTTCCGTCTATAAAGGTAAGGTAATTAGTTCTCCTATATTCCCTCTGCTTCTCCTGCCAACATCTGCCAGCCAGACCACTTCTTTTATATTGCAGCATTTCTAATACTTATATTCTA
The DNA here is from genome assembly GCA_007570785.1 of Antilocapra americana. Lineage (NCBI taxonomy): Eukaryota > Metazoa > Chordata > Mammalia > Artiodactyla > Antilocapridae > Antilocapra > Antilocapra americana. The sequence goes on from ML660786.1 coordinate 2,247,777, forward strand.
TCTCATTACCATAATCAAGCTTTCTAGTTTCTATGGAGTGTTTCTAAAACATTAATCCAAGATATTACATTATTTTCATTGTTACTGAAGAACCAATTAATTGAATCTATAGAGAAAGAAAAATAATCTGGTCATGAATACTGTGCCACCCAAAAAGAAGTGTTCCAAGCATCAAGATCAAGTGATGTGCAGTGGTGTATCATTGTGTGTTTGGTTTGCATTTCCTAAATGGTTAATCATGTTGAGCCTCTTTTCATTGTATATCTTCTTTGGAGAAATATTTATTAAAATATTAATACTTGGCCCATTTTTAAAGTTGTTTTTGTTTTTTTACTGTTGGAATATGAGAGTTCTCTATTTCTTCTGAATACTGGACCCACATCACATATGTAATTTGCACATATTTCCTCTGGTTCTTGGGTCATCTCTTTTTGATGGTGTCCTTGAAGCACAGAAGTTTTAAGTTTTGATGAAATCCAGTTTATTTTTTTCTTTTGTTGCTTGAGCTTTTGGTGTCAAATCTAAGAAACCATTGCCAAATCCAGAGTCACAAAGATTTACTCCTATGATTTCTTCTAAGAATTTTATAGTTATAGTGCTTATATGTAGGTCTTTGATCCTTTTTATTCCCCTTCTTGGATCCATTCTGAGTTAATTTTTTTTAACTCAAAAAAAATTAGGGTGTGAGGTAGGGATCCAATTTCTTCTACATATAAATATCCAGTTGTCCCAACACCATTTTTTGGAAAGCCTACTTTTCCCCCAGTGAATTATCTTGACAGCCTTTTGGAAAACTAGTTGACCATAAAAATGGCAGTTTATTTCTGGATTCTTAATTCTGCTTCTTTGATCTCTATGTCTAGCCTTATGCCAGTACCACACTGTTTTAATTACCATTGTTTTACCATCAGTTTGTCAGTTTCTACCAAAAAAGAAAAAGCAGATGGGGTTTGGAGAATATTGTCATCTTAACAATACTAAGTCTTCTGATTCATATAATTTCATTTATTTAGGACTTTTTAGAATTACTTTCAACATTTTATGATTTTTATTGTCTTATTTTATTAAATTTATTTGTAGTATTCTTTTTGACATGGTTATACTTGGACTTGTTTTCTTTCTTTCTTTTTTTTTTTTTTTTAGGAAAATAGTTTTATTTTAAAAGATGCAGAGAGTGCAACCCAGATGTAGAATGAGAATAGGTGTCTGGATTTGAATAAAAGATAGTGATTCCTTTTATCATGAGAGGAGCCTTGGAATTAATTTGGGGTTGAAGTCAGATTTCAGAGCGCTAGTGAGGAATCATAGATCAGTTTCCATGTGTACATGATTCTTCTCTGACATTTTATCCCTAAAGTGTTACCCAACTTATCCTCTTTCTCTGATCTGGACCTTCTGATAATCTCCCTTTAGCAATCCATGAAGCATGCTTTTGGTTCTTTTAAATATATATATATAATCGAAAGCAAGTTTTACTTGAAAATAGAGTAAACTTTTCTTCCAGGGGACTAGGGTCATATATTAGAAAATCTTGTAACTATTTTCATTTGTTCATTCATTGCAACCCCTTCTATTCTAGCAGAACTCAACTGTGTTTTAGGTTGTGATTGTAATGTTACCGAAAGTACTCAGAAAATGTTTTAGCTGAAGCCACCTACAGTGGCTAGAAATTTCCTAGGACAGTCATTCTCCTTGTTTTTGTATGCCCTGTATTCCCAAGATACTGCCAGTTGTCTCAGGTGTTGTTCTAGCATCCTCCAAGCACACCCCTGGTGAGTTTTAATAAACCCATGACACAGTGCAGCACTGCTAGCTCTACAGGAACCAAACAAAACAAAGTTAAACGTACAACTCTAAAGGTCCCGGTCAGTTAGGAAGCAGTGTTACAAAATGTGGGCAGTTTTGCTTCTCTTTGTATAAACCTGTACTCTATTTTTCAAACATCTCTTCTCATATATTTTACCAGGAGTAGATTTAGGAAATTTAAAAACTTACTGTGCTTTTAAATTTAGTGCTCAAGGAAACCAAACTACTCTTGTCTTTTCTGTACAGAAAACGGACTTCCCAAACCAGAACTAATATCCTGGATTGAGCAGGGGAGAGAGCTCTTTAAGAAATTGGGAGAATCACAGGAATCAAGAAACATAATTTGCTCCTCTGCTGATTTGCATTTTGATCCAGTTATTGAGGGACAGCCATTTTCAGGTGAGTTTTAAGATAATTTCTTAAGGCTCTGTCCTTAAGACATCACATTCACGTTTCTTAGTTTCAGTTCTTTGATGTTGCCTTCTTGTTTGACTGAACTGAGGCTTAACACCTGGTATATTCCAGAGAAAGACAGTAAAGCACAGTAGCTAGGATTGGGGGTTCTGGATCCTGAGTCTGGGTCTTGCCTTTTCCAGATAACCTGGGCAAGTTATTCCTCCTCTTCTGGTGGCTCAGATGGTAAAGAATCCACCTGCAATGCGGGAGATTTCCATGGACTGTATAGTCCTGGGGTCGCAAAGAGTCGGACACGACTGAGCAACTTTCACTTGACCTGTAAAGATTTAAGTACCTACATTATAGGATTAAATGAGTTGATTTATGTAGATTGTTAAAATGATGCCTGGCAACACAGTAAGAGTTTAGCAAATCTGTGCTATTCTTCAGGCAGGGGGAATCAGCAAATCCTTTGTTTCTTGTCATGATAAGAGAGTCTAGGATTTTTGGATTCTTAACAGTCAGAGCAAGGAAAAAGTGAGTCACTCAGTTGTGTCCAACTCTTTGCGACCTCATGGACTATATAGTTCATGGAATTCTCCAGGCCAGAATACTGGAGTGGGTAGCCTTTCCCTTCTCTAGGGGATGTTCCCAACCCAGGTCTCCTGCATTGCAAGCGGATTCTTTCCAGCTGAGCCATGAGAGAAACCCAAGAATACTGGAGTAGGTAGCCTATCCCTTCGCCACTGGATCTTCCTGACCAAGGAGTTGATCCAGGGTCTTCTGCATTGTACGCAGATTCTTTAACAGAGTAAGGAAAGAGAAAGGTCAAATGGGAACATCATTCCAAGAAATCGTGTCAATGGTTTACTTTTTAGCTACTTCTTTCAGGAGAGTAAAGAGTTTTACTCTCAAATTATTTCACTTTTTACCATCTGTTATCATTTCTTCTAAGACACCTTTTTACAAGATTGATAGGAATAGAGGTGAGGAGGGAGGAACAGCTGCTCTTAGGACAGCTCATGGATTACACATAACCATAGTGGTGTTGTTTAATGAGGACTGTAGCCCACCAGGCTCCTCTGTCCTTGAGATTTTCCAAGCAAGAACCCTGGAGTGGGTTGTCATTTCCTTCTCCAGGGCATCTTCCCTACCCAGGGATCAAACCTACATCTCCTGTGTTGGTAAGCGGGTTCTTTATCACTGAGCCACTTGGGAAGCCCAGCCAAGTGTTAGCCAGGGCTTCATGCTGCCAGGAACATTACCATCATTATTTTTTGAGCCAGGAATGTCTGCACATCCAAATGGGACAAGACTGGTGGTCCCCAGGTCATAATAATGGTAAACATTTACAGAGTACCTGCAGCATCCCAAGTCCATGCTAAGCACTTTACACACGTTAATTCATAGTCCTCACAACAGTTATGTGTTGCTATTTTCATTTCTACAGAATAAGGAACTGAAGCCAGAGATTAGCTTGACAAAAGCAGCACAGTGAACAGATGGGCTTTGAACCCAGTCTGATGCCAGAGCCTAGGCCCTACACTTGTGACCTGTGTGTCCTCTTTTCAATAGTATTCTAAGAAAGCTCTGTTCAGTTTAGTCCTAAGCTAGGACTCATGACTCTCCTGGTCATGAAATTGACCCCCACTGAAAGGAGCTGCTGGTTTAGTTCAATGGAAGCTGGGCTCCTGGGCCACCTCAGGTTACCGCCACTGGCCACAAAAGCCTTAGCCATGACACAGGCTGGGACACTCACTGAATCTTGTTTTCAGTTTCAGGGAACCAACAAGCTGTGAGTTCAGAAGAAGCTCATTACCATTTCCAAGTAAATCCTCTTCAGAGCCAGCATTCCTCTGAACCCTTATCAGGAAAAAGTGAAGATGCTTCCTTCAGGCCTGACGAAGCCGTGGCCCTCGCGAACCCACAGAGACAGGACACTGGGGCTCTACTGCCAGCAGTCCACAGCTCCAGGGAACACACCCAAAAAGACAGAAACGCAAGCCCCAGGGCGCTGGGTCTCCCAGACTTCCATGACACTGCCTCAGGGGAGGGCCTCCAGCAGTCCTGTGCCTTCTGTGGGGAAAGCTTTTGGAATGAGAGCCTCTTAGAGCGGCACCAGGGGAGCCACCCGAAAGCCTGGAAGCAACTCAGCAAGCAACCCGCGGCCGAGCAGCCTCGGAGCCGGACTCACTTCCGCTGCCCAGGATGTGGGCGGGGCTTCCGCCGGAAGCTGCGCTTGCCTAGCCCCTCGACGGTCCGGGCTGAGGAGAGGCGGCGGCCGGGCCTCGGAAGTGAAGAGACGTGCGGCCACGGCCTCCCGCCACCAAGCCCTTCCCCGTGCCCGGGCTGCCACGAGGGCGTGGAGAGGCCAGTCTCCCCGAGAGAGGGCGTCGGGGCGGCCTGTGAGCAGGCCCAGCTGCCGCCAGGCTCGAACCCGGCTGGTCAGGAGCGTGGCCGCCGGGCTGGGGGCGCGGAGGCCCTCGAGCCTGGCCCCGGCCGGGAGAGGCCGTCTTCCCGTGGCGCGTGCTGCCCGCGGCCCTCCCCTCGGTGCGGGCTCTCCGACCGCACCCACGTGCGCCGCGCGGAGCGGCCCTGCCGGTGCGCCGAGTGCGGTCGGGCCTTCCGGCAGCCGCCCTCGCAGGAGCCGCCCGGCGCAGGCCCGGAGTGCGGCCTGGGCTTTGGCCTGAGGAGCCCGCCGCGGGCCCACGGGCTGCGGCACGGCGGTGAGAGGCCGCTGGCGTGTGGCGAGTGCGGCCGCGGCTTCGCCCACCCGTGCAAGCTGCGCGAGCACCTGCGGGTGCACAGCGGCGAGCGGCCCTTCGGCTGTGCCGAGTGCGGCAAGAGCTTCCGCCTCAAGGGCATCCTGAAGGTGCACGAGCGCACGCACAGCAGCGAGCGGCCCTTCGGCTGTGCCGAGTGCGGCAAGAGCTTCCGCCTCAAGGGCATCCTGAAGGCGCACGAGCGCACGCACAGCCGCGAGCGGCCCTTCCAGTGCGCCGAGTGCGGCCGGGGCTTCACGAGGCCGTCCAAGCTGGCTGAGCACTTCCGCGTGCACAGCGGCGAGCGGCCCTTCGGCTGCCCGGACTGCGGCCGCCGCTTCCGCCTCCAGGGGCAGCTGCGGAGCCACCGGCGCCTGCACACGGGCGAGAGGCCGTTCCCGTGCCCCGACTGCGGCAAGAGCTACCGCGTGAAGGCCGACCTGAAGGCGCACCAGCTGCTGCACAGCGGCCCGATGCCCTTCTCCTGCGAGTGCGGCAAGGGCTTCGCCAAGCAGTCCAGGTTCGTGGAGCACGTCCGGACGCACACGGGCGAGAAGCCCTTCCAGTGTCCCCAGTGCGACAAGCGCTTCCGCTTGAAGGCGCAGCTGCTCAGCCACCAGGGCCTGCACACCGGGGAGAGGCCTTTCCGCTGCCCTGAGTGCGACAAAAACTTCCGGGAAAGGGGCCACATGCTCCGGCACCAGCGCATCCACCGGCCCGACCGGCCATTCGCTTGTGCGGACTGCGGCAAGGGCTTCATTTACAAGTCAAAACTGGCTGAACACGTCAGAGTGCACGTGAAATCCTGCCGTGTGCGCAGAGAGCCTGACGTTAAGAAAAGGCTCAGCCAGCTGTTTGCGATGATCGAGGCCGACTGGAGTTGAGGCCTAGGAGGGCACCCAAAGCGCTCAGCAGAGTCGGTGTTGCCTGGGAATCCGCAGACGAACCCCACATTTGGTAAGACAGAGCAAGAATGGAATGCAAGTTAGGAATATAAGAAACCACGAAGATTCTCTCATTTAAAACATCACCAGCTATTAATATATTTTTTATCCATTGATAAGAAGAGGTATTTGTTCTTCGCACCATCTTATGGGATCATTTTCCTACCACAGGCTAATAAGCTAACTCTGAAATCCCGACTTGAATTTAAATAGCGGGAAAGTCCTCCATTACTGTTCTCAAAAGCATAGGGTGACTGTTAAATGTCAGCTCTTTTCATAGTATGAACATAAGCAGGGAGTCCAATTCAGTGAATTTTGTTGCAGGTCTGAAATGATACTGGATTTGGTTTTCATTTATTTGAAGCTAATAGCAATAAAAACGTTCTCTGAATCGGGGTGTGTCGATGTGAATGCTGAAGTGTCATAGCGGGTTTCACGGTGATTATGCATAGTTACACTTAAGGAAAAGATGATCATTTTAAGAAAAATTTGGTTAAGCTGGGTTGAAGAAAAAAACTGAAGGTGCTAAGTCATATGGGACTAGAGTTTGGTTGTTTGGTTGGGTTTTTTTTTACCAGTTGGAGTGTAGTTGATTTAGTTTGAGGTGTACAGCAAAGTGATTAGTTATATACACATATACACACACACATGTATATGTGTATGTCTATTTTTTTGAGATTCTTTTCCCTTATTACTACAAAATATTGCATATAGATCCCTGTGCTATACATTAGGTTCTTTTTGCTGTATATATTAATCTCAAACTCCTAATTTATCCCCCCCTCCCTTGGACTAGAATTTATTTAAGAGAAAGAGACAGGAGGTAAGTTTGGGAGTCCCAGAACACATGTGCTATTTGCAACTGACAGTGAATGAGATTTCCAGGAGTGACTTTCTAGGCAGATGACTAAAGTCTTGAGTTAAGACGAAGTAATAAAGCTAATCAGGAAGCATGACAGGCAACAACAGTTCCATGTAGAGAGTTTTCAAACAAACGTTCAAAGTAACATTACACAAATAGAAGTACAGGAAAACACCCCATTTGTCACATTCGGTGCAGGTTGCATGAGAACAGAATGTTTATACCTCAGGGAGAGAGTTGTACTCCATCCAAAGAATTCCTAACTTTAGAGGGTTCATGTTTCTTGTAAAAAGAGTGGCTGACCTGTAGTTCTGCAGGATGACAGAAAATGAGACATCGGTAGACTGTAATAGACGTCACTATAAAGCAGTGTCCACCCTTTGTTACTATATAGCAATAAGCCTCCTTGATTGGGAGGTTAGGACTCTTGGTGGTTAAGTGGTTAGGATTCCATGCGCTCTTGCTGCTGTGGCCCAAAATCAATCGCTGGTGGGGATGCTAGGATCCCACAAGCTTGGAGGCGCTGCCAAGAAAAAGGAAAAAAAAAAGCAATGGTTCATAGATGATTTTTCTCTGGAACACTGCATTCAAAGATATTCTGGGAAAAAAGAATTACATGGCTGATTACTTTAAATAAGTTAAACAGTTCCCTCCTACACACACATAATCTATGACTCTCAAGAAGAAGACATTATGTATTATAATATTCTGAATTTGTTTGACCTTGAGATTCCCTTCTCCTCTGACTCCCCCCTACCCCAACACCATGATCTGTGGACATAAAGTTCTGCAGGACTCAACTTTGGAAAACATTACTGAAGGATAGCCCTGGCTCCAGCCAAGTAGCCCTTAGTCCGTTAATAATGAGAGTATCAGAGGATGAAGGCCTTCAGTTTTAAGTGACAAAATAGAACTTCAAGTCAGAATAAATCTTTGATTTTAGTGCACTCTCATGTGACAGACACAAATTCGTGGTAGATATTACATAATAATAATATAATAGATAATACTAAGAAGTGATATGATTTAGGCGAGTTTACGGGATTCTCAGATGGATCAGTAGTAAAGAATCTGCCTGCCAATGCAGGAGACACCAGTTCAATACCTGGGTCAGGAAGATCCCCTGGAGGAGTAAATGGCAACCCACTCCAGTCTTCTTGCCTGGAAAATCCCATGGACAGAGGATCCTGGCAGGCTACAGTCCATGGGTTGGAAGAGTCAAACTTAGTCTCAACTGAGCACACACATAATCACTAGAGATACATGGTTATGTAAGCAGTGATCACGGGGCAGCCAGCCTCACAAGCATGAGGAAAGAAGGGTCCAGGGCCCTGGTACAGATGAGGGCGCATGATGAGGGAGCAGGAGGAGGAGGAGGGGTCCCTGTGGGAAAAGGGAAGGAGAAGGGTATGATAATGTAGAGGCTTTGAGGGAGACTGAAGGCCAGGTGTTCTCACATATTGCCTGTTAAAACTGGTTTGGCCTGGGGTTTCCCTGGTGATCTGGTGGCTAAAACTCTGCAATCCCAATGCAAGGGGCGTAGGTTTGACCCCTGGTCAGGGAACTAGATCCCACATGCTGCAACTAAGGTTGCACGCTAAAAATCCTGCATGCCACAGTGAAGATCAAAGATCTGGGTACCACAACTAAGACCTGGCACAACTAAATAGATGATACGTACAGAATTGGAGGATCTCAGAAACAGTAAAAGATCCAGAGTGTTTGAATCTTGTTAGAAACTGGAACTGTTGTGGAGGAAGTAGAGAAAAAGGGCACCACCCAGCTAAACCCAAGTACTCCAGGTTGCCCACATTACAAATGAAAAGATACCAGAGTGGTGTCTAAAGAATTGAGGGATTTCTGGGAAAGAGGTATTATTTTAAGCACAAGTTCCTAAAATTTCTCTTCCTTTCATAGCCAAAATTTCTAAAATGAAAAAAATGCTACCATAATCTGGTGGAATCCCTGACTTCCAAAAAAGAAAAGTTCTGTCTTGTAGAAAGGAATGGGCTTCCGGGGTAGCTCAGCTGGTAAAGAATCTGCCTGCAATGCAGGAGACCCTGGTTTGATCCCTGGGTGGGGAAGTTCCCTTGGAGAAGGCATAGGCTGCCCACTCCAGTATTCTTGAGCTTCCCTGGTAACTCAGAAAGTTAAGAATCCACCTGCAATGTGGGAGACCTGGGTTCAATCCCTTGGTAAGATCACCTGGAGGAGGGCATGACAACCCACTCCAGTATTCTTGCCTGGAGCATCCCCATGGACAGAGGAACCTGGTGGGCTACAGTCCATAGGGTCCCAAAGAGTTGGACATGACTGAGTGACTAAGCACACACAGCACACAAAGGAATAATAAATATGACTGGCCCAACAAGGATCATATTAAAGTGACAGAATGGTTTAAACACTTTTTTCCCCATTAAAATCAAGAAGATCACTGCTGAGCTATTACTTAACATTATGGAATGCATCATATGATTGTATACTTGAAACAGCTGAGAGAATAAGCTAGATAACCAGTTGGTGGTGGTGGTGGTTAGTCACTAAATCATGTCTAACTCTTTAAGACCCCATGGACTGTAGCCCACCAGGCTCCTCTGTCCATGGAGTTTTCCAGGCAAGAATACTGGAGATGGTTGCCATTTCCTACTCCAGGGGATTGATCCTGCATCTCCTGTATTGACAGGCAAACTCTTTATCACTGAGCCACCTGGGAAGCCCTGAAGAGGGTGATGAAATAGTTATTTTTAAGACAGGGCAAGAAAGTTTTTAAACATAAAATTGTCTCTCTGCCCTGGGGACTTCCTAGCCATCCATTGGGTAGAACTCTGAACTTCCACTGCTCAGTGTGACCTGGTCAGGGAACTAAGATCCCACATGCCATGCAGGGTAGCGAAAACAAAAAAGTCTCCTTCTGCCATTACTCACCCCTCCTCTAGTGAGCATTGTGCACCTGCATTACACACTAACTAGATCCCCTTAGAGGACACAGGAGTGCCTGCTCGCCAGAAATCTCCACCCAATTTCCTCCTGGCACCGGCAGTGTAACTCCTCAGGAGTTAACATTCTTTTCTCTGTCCTCTAAGGGGTCATAATAACCCACTAGTTGCCTTGTTGGACTAGATATAAACTGTCATTACAGTACTTTGATGTATAACCCTTTGTCTCAAAAACCTGTATAACTGTTTTGACTTCTGACAGGTGAAACAGTCTTTAGAGCTCTCTGAAGGACTGTCTCCATTGTAATAATCCTCAGATTGGTTCTTCTATTTGTGTCTTCTATGAAGTCAACTGCCGATTAGTTTTTTTCATGGACAAGAAGGAGTAGTTGGGAGTACCAAAAACTGAGGCAGAAAAAGGACAACCTTACACATGATACACCTCCCTGATTTATATGCCTATCATTTTAGGTCCAAACTTGTGTAATTATCAAAGGAGAAAGAGGGCAGAGTTTAAATTTTAGCACTCCCAGTCAAGACATCCTGGGAGTTATGGACACCTACTGGATGAACATCAGGATTAAAAAAAAACTAAGATCAAGACATCTGGTCACATCACTTCGTGGCAAACAGAAGGGGGAGAAGTGGAAGCAGTGATAAATCTTATTTTGGGGGGCTCCAGAATCACTGCAGATAGTGACTGCAGGCCATGAAATTAGAAGATGCTTGCTCCTTAGAAAACTATGACACACCTAGATGGTGTTATTAAGAAGCAGACATCACTTGACCAACAAAGGTCCGTATAGTCAAACCGATGGTTTTTCCAGTAGTCACATAGAGACCTGAGAGGTGGACGGTAAAGAAGGCTGAGCCCTGCCAAAGAATTGATGCTTTGGAATCGTGGTGATGGAGAAGACTCTGGAGAGTCCCTTGGACTACAGGAGATCAAACCAGTTAATCCTAAAGGAAATCAACCCTATATATTCACTGGAAGGACTGATGCTAAAGCTGAAACTCCAGTACTTTTGACCACCTGATTCAAAGAGCCACTCAATGGAAAAGACTCAAGATACTGGGAAAGACTGAAGGCCAAAGGGGAAGGGACGGCAGAGGATGGGATGGTTAGATAGCATCACCGATTCAGTGGACATGAATTTGAGCAAACTCCAGAAGATAGTGAAGGACAGAGACGCTTGGCGTGCTGCAGTCTCTGGGGTCGCAAAGAGCTGGACAGCATTTAGCGACTGAACAGCTGGCTGAAGGCGCCTAGCTACCAGGATGCCTCTGGAGATTCTCGGCTCCTCCTGCCTGCAGGTGGCGCTGTGGGACCCCAGTCCCTAAGCCAGACCAGAAAGGCAAGTTCCCAGGATGGCCGGCGTGGCGTCAGGGCAACGGGCGCGGAGGGGCGCAGGCCCCGCCCCTACCCTCCCCCACTCCACCCCCGACCCCCCGCGGCCTCTGGAGCCTGGTTCCCAGCGGCAGTAGCGGCGGGGCTTTGGGAAAGGGGACCTTGCGTCCGGCAGAGGTCTGAAATCCCGCTGGGCACCACGGCGGTGGTTGGCTCAGCGGCCACGTTCCGGATCTCGGGCTACCCAGACTGCAGGTGTCATCAGTTGGGAGCAGCGACCGCCCGGCCTGGCAGAGGGGGCAGTTCGCGGTCGCAGGAGGAAAAGCCGGTTCCGGCGGGAGCCGGCCAGGAGGCGGCGCGGTCCTGGATGCTCGAACTGGCTGAAATCTGCAGCCTTAGCCGAGCTCGTGTGTCAGAGGGGGCCGTGCAGGGAAATCCGTGTTCTCAGCCCTGGACACTTCAGTTCCTTGAAGCAGAGAAGTGATCTTTTTTTTGTTGTTGTTATCCCTGGCTGCACATTGGATTTATTTTTTAGTTTTTTCAAATTTTCTTTATTGTGTTGGTTTTGCCATACATTGACATGAAACCGCCATGGGTTTACATATGCTCCCCCTCCAGAACCCCCCCTCCCTCCTCCCTCCCGATTCCCTCCCCCTGGGTCATCTCGGTGCACCAGCCCCGAGCATCAACCCTGGGCTGGCGATTGATTTCACACATGACAATCAACATGTTTCAATGCCATTCTCCCACATCATCCCACCGTTGCCCTCTTCCACAGAGTCCACGAGTCTGTTCTATACATCTGCGTTCCTTTTGCTGTCTCACATGCAGGGTTCTCGTTACCGTCTTTCTAAATTCCATATATATGCGTTAGTATACTGTATTGTTGTTTTTCCTTCTGGCTTACTTCACTCTGGATAATAGGCTCCAGTTCCGTCCACCTGAGTAGAACGGATTCAAATGAATTTTTTTTTAATGCTGAGTAATATTTTAAAAAAATCTTAGTTACCCACATGGTGTGTGACCCCAGTTGGAAATACTTGTTGAATCAATGAATGGAAGAGGCCTATGCATAGCTACTGACTTTACAGTCAGTCCAGGGCTTTCTGAATATTCCTCCATCTCTGAAGCTCAGTTTGTGTGCTGGGAATACTGTTGGTAAAGATACAGCATGGGAGAAAGTACTGAAGGAATTACAGCTGAGAAAGGGAAAGGGGTCCCATAGGAGACATACAGTATAATGCTATCAATAAGTTGCAATTGTAGGGAGTGTAGTTCTTTAGAAAACGATAAGGACGGTTGCAACTCCGATTTTAGTTTCAGATCTTTCAAAGATCCCCAGGGGTGACAGTAACTCAAGTTCCAGATCCTTAGTTTAAATCGAAACTAGTATTTCTCAAGGAACCAGGACAATTTCTTACTGTCTTTTACACTCACACAAAAAATGGAATTTAGAACCTGTAGAGATCATAATACAATTCCTTCATTTTAGAGATGAGTAAAGGGAGTTACAAAGAGGTTGAAGCGACTTGTACCAGGTCACATAGCTCATGATTGAGAATATAGCCTGTTTCTTGAGTTCCAGTTCTGTGCTCGCCCCCCTTCCCTTCAATACATGCTTAATATGTATTGGGACTTCTTTCCTTTAGTAAATATCAATACTGACAGTATTGTTTCTCTTGGGCCAGGGCTGCTTAAATAAGCTTCTGTTTGACATATTTCAAGTTGTCAGGAAGCTAGAGGGTATTTTCCTTATTCCCCTTAGTCATCTTATGGGGAAAGTGGTGTTTTGATTTTATCATGCAAATAGTCTTGAAAAGATCATGGATGATTTATCATTTCTTTCTAACATTCCTAACATGCTTTCGGGGCAAATAGTTTTCAGTTTAAATTTCATTTTAGTGGAGTCAAACTACCAATTGTAGAAGTCTCTGTAAATGTAAGTTTCTTAAAAACATGTTTTTCAGATTTCTCAGAGGAAACGTTGAAGACAGTTCTATGTGGCCTTTATCACACGGTTTTTTAAAACATTTACGCAACTATGCCATATGATAGGTACTTACATGACTGTGTCTTAGACGACACACTCAAATGTCCTTTTTATTGAATCAAACTCTTTGTTTCAAGTCGTGTTTCTCCAGTTAGAAATGAGTGTGTCTGGCAGTTCCAGTGACCGATTTATTTACGAATCCCCTACCCCCCTCACTGTTCTGTAAAACAAGGGCCTATATGTTGAATATTCTACCTCTGTCAGGGTATATGTCGGCTTGGGTTGCAACAAACATTCATTAAATTTTGGAAAGACCACCAGAAAAATCATCACAAGCTTTTTCTGGTCATCTAAGCCTTGCCCATTTTGCATGTTGGAAAGTCTGGCTTCTCAGGATCTATGTCATAACTTCTTGCCTGATACAAACAAAGGTAGAAGTCTTTTAAACATTACTGAGACAGAAAGAAATGTGTTTGGGGGTCCAGGGCATTGCCCTTTGATGAGATGGTAATCTGTTTGTGAGCACAGGAGTAGGAGAATCTGGATAAGCATCAAAATTAATTTTACATGTATGTGGTGAGAGGTATGGAGGAGACTGATCACTGTAGGCATAAGGTGTTTTGTTGAAAATTTGAGAGTAATTTGTGAAATCAAAGGATAAGCAAGTTTCAGCAAGTCATCCATACTTTCTGTTTGCTACTTGGTCAGCCTTTAACAAGACAACAAACTTGGCCTACCCATCCAGTGTCTTTTAAAGTCACATATGTTTTTATTTAAGTCACTTTTGCAGTTGAAGATTCAGCAGTGATTGAGTCATCCATGTAGTAGTGAAAAAGTGTAACTGGACAGAAAATCATCCACTAGAGCTTTCATGCTGATGGTGCTGATGTTAAAGGTAGAATATGCCATCTATGAGAGGAGAAAACTACCCATACCTTTGCTGTTTGAGAATTACGTTATAACTTCCTCATCCTATGAGAATGATTTACATGGGGAAAAAAAACACTCTCCTTCCTAATGGATATGAATGAGGAAGGATGCAGCCCTAAGAAATGCTGACCCAACACACGGAAGCAGAACTGAGAGGTCAGGAAACTTCATCCTGGTAACATTGTTTGAGCTCGGTGTTAAGCAGTTCCTAAGCTTATTCTGTCCCTGATTCTTCACATGTGTGAACCAGTAACATCTCCTTATCGTTTAAAACGTTTTGGAATTATATTTTCTCTTAGAAAATGGAGAGTCCTAAGAGACATAGAAATTGTTAACAGGATTGGGGTTTGAGTGTAACTGATCCTAAAATTGGGATTTGGCTGCATGGGAAAGGAAAGTGAAAGGAGTAGTGACTGTCCTGGTCTGAGAAGGTGACAGTCTTTGTTAGGTAGTAGCTGTCATCTCTAGTGCCTTGGGACTTAGACCATGTGCATGCTAATATGGAGCATTAGGGAGTTGCAGGGAGAAAAAAAATTCAGATGTTGCAACTTGCTTGTTTCTAGAAAAAAGAGACAGCCCTAGGCTGTCAAGACCTTGATACTTCTCAAGGTTATAGGGCAGTTATTTTGTATACTGTCCCTCAATCTGGGTGTACCTGATGTATCTTCACGATTCTGTTCAGTTTATTGGCCTTCTGAGAGTTAGCCAAGATGTGATGCTTTGTTTATCTCATTGCATCTTATCAGGTGATGTGTGTACATGCGTGCTAAGTTGCTTCAGTCATTTCCAACTCTTTGCAACCCTATGGAATGTAGCCCACCAGGCTCCTCTGTCTGTGGGATTCTCCAGGCAAGAATACTGGAGTGGGTTGCCATCCCCTTCTCCCGGACATCTTCCCGACCCAGGGACTGAACTTGTGACTCTTATGTCTTCTGCATTGGCAGGCAGGTTCTCCACTGTCAGGGAACTTTTGGCAGGAGGCTTCCTGTGTGCTGTTTTCTGATGTCCCTTATCAATCCCTGAATATTCAGAGATGAGTGGAGTGGCATACCTCTCCAGGGGACAAAAGGAATACATACATTCTTAAAGTAAAAGTAACTATTTACTTCTTCCCTTTCTGTTATGGAAAGTGAGTTTTACAACCCCCCTCTCATTGAGAAGGATTCTAGCCTTATGTTTTCTGGATAAGTTGTAAGATTTTTGATCTTTATCTTTGCTGAAGAGGCTCCCTTGTAAGACAGTATATATATGCCCACATTATGCTGAATAAACGCCTTTACTCCATCAGAGTCTTGGTCTCCATGTCTCTCTATTCATTTCTCTCTCTCTCCTTTCTCTCTTCCTTTATTTTCTTATTGTCCACTCTGTACCCCCAAGCCCTGGCCCATTAAAGGGCCATAACAAGTGGTGCCCAAAAACAGGGACTTGGGAAAAAAATCGTGGCCGATCCCGGCAGAGTGACACGGAGCTTATTGAAGCTGGTAAGTACTAAGAGACATGGGCATAGTGGCGGGAAAGCCCCATCACTTTTCTACTTTACTTTATCACTTATCTAAAGATTTCTGGCCTTTATGGGCTCTTATTAACACTGTGATTCTGACACTTCAAAGTAATCCTGGCTGGCCCTCAAGACATCAGCAACAGGCAGAACACTTATTACATGAACATAAATTAAATGATGAAGCCTTACAAAAGGCCCAATTAGAACAACATGATACATTTACAAACCCTCCCCCGGTTGTTCCAAGCGCTCCTCCTTTGCCAGCAGATGCGAATCCAAAAGTCTCTCCTTTGCTAAAACCTAATGACTCTGGCAACGACTCCTCTAGGATGCTTTTTGGCATTAAAATTGATGCTATAGCTCCTATTCGGGAGACAGGAACCATTATTGATTATCTGAAGGCTTGCCACAATTTAGGATCAGAAACTCAAAAAATGCAAATGCTACCTGAAACAATGGTTGCTGCCTTTAAAAAGGGGAATGAATGATGTTTTACATGTGGAGACCAAAACCATTTAAAAAGGGATTGCCCTAAGAAGGCTAATAAAAAACGTCCCAAAATCTGCCCTCACTGCCGTAAAGGAATGCATTGGGCCAAAGATTGTAAATCTAAATTTGATATTGAAGGAAAACCTATTCTGGAAGACTCCTAGCAGGGGACCCCTCAGGTCCCCGTCAACAAAAACCAGGGGCAAATTCCATCTTTTCCCTCAAACCCCCAACATCCAGCCGAGCTGCCGTTTACCAGCTCTGAATGATTTTCTCCTTTACCCTCAAGCAATCCCCTCTAGAATACCTACCGGGCTTTTTGGACCCCTGCTGCCACAAACTTTCGGTCTTTCACTTGGCCAATCTAATTTGACTTCTAAAGGAATTACTGTTCACCCTGGAGTAATTGACTCAGATTATAGAGGAGAAATCCAAATTATGATGTCATCTCAGATTTTATGGCAATTCAAAAAGGGGGACAAAATTGCTCAATTACTTCTTCTACCTTACATTCCCATTAAATCCTCTGATAATGTGCGGATGGGTGGATTTGGCAGTACAGATCAAAAACAATCTTTATGGACACATTAATCTCTGAATTTGCCCAACTGAATATAAATATCAAAATTAATGGTAAAAAATTTTATAGTCTCCTCGACACTGGATCTGATATTACTATTATTTCCAAACATATTACGGCCCAAATCCTGCCCTATATCAAAAAATTTCTTGCCAAATTGCAGGAATTTCTCAAACTAAAGTACAAGAGATTTACCAAAGTACTCAAATATATCCATGTGAGGGACCAGAAGGCCAATCTGCAACATTAAAACCGTATGTGATAGATGCACCCCTTAATTTAATAGGAAGAGACTTACTTATGCAATGGCAGACTCAGATTTACATTCCACATTTTTCCTAAGGGCCACTGCTCGCTTAACAAATAATGCAATTATTAAAATAACTTGGAGGAATGATGAGCCTATTTGGACAGAGCAGTGGCCCCTCACTAAACAGAAATTATAGGCAACTAAAGAACTTATAGATATGCAACTAGAATTAAAACATATTGAGAAATCATGTTCTCCTTGAAACTCTATTTTGTTATAAAAAAGAAATCTGACAAATGGTGTCTCCTAACAGATCTTAGGAAGGTTAATGCATCTATGAAACCTATGGGTGCATTACAACCAGGAATCCTCTCACCTACCACCATTCCTCAAGCTTGGCAAATTATTATTACTGATTTACAAGATTGCTTTTTTAATATACCTCTACACCCCTTAGACTGAGAGAGATTTGCCTTCTCTCTCCCTTATCCTAATCATATTGGGCCTCATAAACGGTACCAACGGACTGTACTGCCACAAGGGATGATGAATTCTCCCACCACGTGTCAGTACTACGTAGCCAAAGCCCTTGAGCCTGTGAGAAAACAATTTCTTGTTATTCACTGTATGGATGATTTATTGTTTTCGGCTCCATCTATCTTAGAAACTCAACATATGTTTGACATAGCTCAATTATGCTTAAAAAACTCTGAATTAATTATTGCCCCCGAAAAAATTCAAACCTCTACACCTTACCATTACTTGGGGTTTATTGTTAATAGACAACGTGTTACTCCACAATGAACTCAAATCCGTACTAATAAATTATCAACCTTAAGTGATTTTCAAAAGCTCTTAGGTGATATAAATTGGATTAGACCTTCTTTAGGCATTGCTATTTATCAACTGAACAACCTATTAGATACTTTAAAAGGAGATCCTGATTTAAATAGCCCTCTTTCACTTTCTCAAGAGGCACGAGAGGAACTCTATTTAGTGCAAAATAAATTACAAAAACAGTTTCTTACTCGCATCAGACTAGATTTACCTCTAGAATTATTTATACTCCCCTTTCTTCATTCTCCCACCAGACTTGCCCAACAAGAACACCCAATAGAATGGATCTATATCCGCTTTAGGGGAATAAAATAACTTATACCCTACCTTGATTTAATTGCTCTAATCATTATCAATGGAAAAAATAGGACTAAAACTCTAATTGGCTCTGATTCTCATAAAGTTGTAATACCAATCAATAAATCTCAATTTGAGAATGCATTACAAACTTCTACTGATTTTCAAATAGATTTTCTAGAATATTTTGGAGAAATTTCATTTCATTATCCTGGTAAACTTTGGAATTTCTTCAAAAATACTGAATTGATGAGTTCCCACGTTATCAGCTCACATCCTATACCACAAGCTGAGGTTTTTTATATAGATGGGCCTAAAAATGCCAAAGCTTCATTTTGGTCTCTTAAGGTATATAAAGTCTTTCATATTAAATTTCATTCTGCTCAACAAAATGAATTATATGCTCTTATTTAAGTTATTTGCCTACATCCTTACCCCATTAATATAGTCTCTGGTTCTTTATACTTGGCTTTTGTATTAAAAAATATAGAAACCTCCACCATAAACTCCAATCAACCTATTATTTAATAACTGTTTTTGGAACTGCAATATATTATCAATACCAATTCTTCCTTTATTTGGGCCACACCTCTTCGTGGTGAAGCCGCACAACACGTTATAACTCACTTACTAGCTTGTTTTGCTGTAATGGGAACTCTTAGTTCTATTAAAACAGACAATGGCCCTGCCTATATTTCTAGGCACTTTAAGCAATTTTTACAATCATTTTCTGTTAAACATATTACAGGTATTCCTTATAATCCACAGGCACAAGGTATAGTCAAACGAGCACATCGCACACTGAAATTGCAAATAAAGAAATTTAAAAAGGGGGAATACCCAGGAACACTACTGTCTTCTTTATCTAAAGCAGACTTTACTGGATTCCAACATAAGATATTTTCTAAACCTATAACTGTTGTTAACACAGCCTTATTTGTTTTAAATTTTTTAAACTTACCACAGGGAGCTATTTTAACAAAAGCAGAAAAACATTTCTGGGAATTGAAGGACACTTCTCTTCCTCTGCCCATTTGGTACCAAGATAGGTCAATGAAACTATAGAAAGCTTGGAAACTAATCTTACAGGGAAAGGGGTATGCTTGTATTTCCTCAGATGGATCCAAGGAACTCACATGGACGAAACAACAAAAACCCCAGGAGGAAGAAATTCCAATACGGACCACGGCGACATCAACCTTATGATCTCCCCACTTGGGGACAAATAAAAATCCTTACTAATCAAGCTGAAAATTTGATCTTTCAACAGGAAATGCCTCAGAATCCTGAATACATTTACCCGACAATGCTTAGTCAGCTGGCCTTCGACTCCCCCCTGCTCGAGCCAAACTAATTATGCATACTTACTGGGCTTTCTTACCCAAACCCCCTTTTTTACTACAGGTGGTAAAATGGATGGAGAGAGGACCGATTGCTTCAACTAACGACTCTATACATATGCCTTCTCCCTGAAGTATTAAAGAGCCCTCACACCCCTTCTTTTTAGTAGAAGAAAAACTAATTAACATTTCTCTAGGTTCTGAAGTCCTTTTGTGCATAAGCCCAGCAATATTATGCATAAACTTTAGCTGACAAACCTGGGCTTTTGCCCTACCTCACGTAAAGAACTTTCGGATGCTGTTTGGTTTGTTTACAGCCTTTTCTTTGTCTGTGAACCATGTTTATACTACGGAGACTTTAGGGAAAGAGTTAGGGAAAGAAGTAAGACATATACTCCTGTTCAATGGGACAAATGTCAAGCCATGTCCGGAAAATCAATATTTTTGGCTAATCATACAATTGTTGATTGGGGACCCCATGGTGTATGGTTATTTAACTGCTCAGATTATATTATAACAGCACTACGCTGGAGCATTATCATGACAAAGGACTTCTTGGGCTGCTTGACAAGGAATCTCCCCATCGTTACGTATAAACAGATTGGGCATGAACAATGCCCAATCTGTAAACTTGCTGCGAACACCGAAAGACGGGAGTTGGACTGGACGTTTTACAGAAACCAGTAGCTATTTCCTTCTCTATAATCAATCCTATATTATGCAGGCCTGTGCTCTACTTCCTTTTGTTACAGCCATAGGAGACTTTATGTTCTGTAACTTGTATTAATCATATACTGTATACTTGTCTTTAGAAATGATTCCCTTTTGATTGTGATTATGATTCTATTCAATATTGTGTCACTCCTGTTCAATTATATAGGCTAGACCCACAAGACTGATTCACAGCATCAGGTCTGGAACTGTAACTTTGGAGATTGTCTTGGTGATTTCATTTGTTGTTTACCGTCGCCTTTCTGTAAGATTGGTTTATACTAAGCAAACTCAAATAGTCAGGACCTTTTTAAAAAATATAATAAAATAGGGGGAATTGTCAGGGAACTTTTGGCAGGAGGCTTCCTGTGTGCTGTTTTCTGATGTCCCTTATCAAACCCTGAATATTCAGAGATGAGTGGAGAGGCATACCTCTCCAGGGGACAAAAGGAATGCATACATTCTTAAAGTAAAAGTAACTATTTACGGCCTTCTTCCCTTTCTGTTATGGAAAGTGAGTTTTACAACCCCCCCTCTCATTGAGAAGGATTCTAGCCTTATGTTTTCTGGATAAGTTGTAAGATTTTTGATCTTTATCTTTGCTGAAGAGGCTCCCTTGTAAGACAGTATATATATGCCCACATTATGCTGAATAAACGCCTTTACTCCTTCAGAGTCTTGGTCCCCATGTCTCTATTCGTTTCTCTCTTTCTCTCCTCCTTTATTTTCTTATCGTGGACTCTGTACCCCCAAGCCCCGGCCCATTAAGGGGCCATAACACTTCACCACTCGCGCCACCTGGAAAGTCCCCAATAAGTATTACACTTATTTCATTTATTGCACGCATCCAGTTACAGGGTGCATATCTAGCTTTGCCACAGTCCAAAGCCTTCCCCTCACTAAAAATGATCATCTCCTCATTTGGGTTTTCTGGGACTTCTCTCGTGGTCCAGTGGTCTAAGACTGTGCTCCCAACACAGGGAGCCCAGGTCAGGAAACTAGATCCCACATGCCTCAACAAGTTCTCTTGCTTTGACTGAAGATCCCAAGTGCCAGAGCTAAAAGGTCCCACCTGCTGCAACTAAGACTCAGTGCAGCCAAATTTTTTAAAAAGAAAAAACTACTCATCTGGGTTTTCTGTTGTCAGTGACAGGTTAGCTCAGATGGATATTCGGCGTAGTATCAAGCGCAAGGTGGTATACCTTAAGTCTGAGTAAGCTTTACCTTTAAAAGGAAGATTTTTTTCTCCTACTTTTCTCTAAAATGGTTTTCCTTTCCAAAAAAATAAACTCATACCTACTTTTGTATTCTATCCAATTATTTTAAAGTACCAATGAAAGTGGGGAAATGCTTCAAATATAATGTTAATGGAAAAAGAAAACAAACCGCATCCAACTGAATTCATAGTAGCTCAGTCTGTAAAAGAAAACGTGGGTGTGTTTATTGTATATGCACACTGACAGAAAAAAAGATTGGTGATAAACCGCAACATTCACAGAAGTAATCTTTGGAATTTTTTTCCTTCTTATATTTCTTTATTCCTTCCTGTATTTTCCAAATATTCCACAAATAACATGTATTACTATTTTTAGATACCTCATGAAAAATGAGGTACTGAAAAGATATTTTCCTCTGTTGAAAAACTAATATACATTGTTGTTCCTTGTCTTTTTGTTCTCTCATGAAACTTTTCCTTCATGGCAAAAGGATCACTCTTACCTCTCTTGTGTCCTCTGACAACCCCTGGAATGTTGCTTCCCAAACTTTCATGTTCCACTTTCTTCTCCCTCGACGCCCTCTCCATGGCTGATTTCGTCCGCTCACACTTCACTTGCCCATCATATACTAGTACTTCTCCTAAGCTCCAAACCCACATATACACTCACCTACTGTATATTTCTTCTTGGATGCCTCACAGCATCATAAACTCAACACACGCCAAACTGAAGTCATTCCTGGCTTCACTCCTCCCTGCCTGCCAGCCACACTTCCTCATCTCATTGAAAGGCACCACCAGCTGTGCTAGTGTCTCTCCATTTCCCTCCCCTTTACATCTTGGTCAATCACCAATTTTTACACAGATTTCAGTTCGTCATTATCACTTGAATATTCCTATTTTTCTTCATCCCAGCTACAACCTCCATCTCTTACCTGGATTAGCAGGAGACCATCTCCTACCTGCTGTTCCTGACTCCAGTCAGTTTCCACTGCCACATGCCCACCAGAGTGATCTTAATGATGGAAACAACTCCATGGCACTCTCCCTCTTAAAATTCTTCACTGAATTCTTTTTTAAGTTAAAAATACTGACTTATTTGGCTGCACAGGATCTTCCTCGTGGCACTGTGAGATCTTCTTTAGTGGCAGCATGTCAGCTCTCAGTTGTGGCAAACCTGGGCTCCCTGCACTGGGAGTGGGGAGTCTTGGCCACTGGACCACCAGGAAAGTCCCAAATTCTTCATTGAACTCTTTTTGTCTGTTCTGTGTTTTTGTAATTTCAAGGGCTCTAGGGTGCACAGGCTTCAGCAGTTGTGGCGTGAGGGCTCAGTATTTGCAGTTACTGGGCTCTATACCACAGGCTTAGTAATTGTAAGTGCATGGGCTTATGTGTTCCCTGACATGTGGGATCTCAAAGGCATGCCGAAGAATGTTCAAACTGCCACACAATAGCACTCATCCCACACGCTAGTAAAGAAAAATGCTCAAAATTCTCCAAAATAGGCTTCAACAGTACGTGAATTGAGAACTTCCAGATGTTCAACCTGGATTTAGAAAAGGCAGAGGAACAAGAGATCAATTTGCCAACATCCGCTGGATCATAGAAAAAACAAGAGAATTCCAGAAAAACATCTACTTTTGCTTCATTGACTACATGAAAGTCTTTGACTGTGTGGATCAGAACAAACTGTGGAAAATTCTTAAAGAGATGGGAATTCCAGACCAACTTAACTGCCTCCTGAGAAATCTGTATGCAGGTTAAGAAGTAACAGTTAGAGGTGGACATGGGAACAACAGACTGATTCCAAATTGGGAAAGGAGTACGTCAAGGCTGTATATTGTCACCCTGCTTATTTAACTTCTATGCAGAGTACATCATGTGAAATGCAGGGCTGGATGAAGCACAAGCTGGAATCAAGATTGCTGGGAGAAATATCAATAACCTCATATAGGCAGATGACATCACCCACATGGCAGAAAGCAAAGAACTAAAGAGCCTCTTGATGAAAGTGAAAGAGGAGAGTGAAAAAGTTGGCTTAAAGCTCAGCATTCAGAAAACTAAGATTATGGCATCTGGTCCCATCACTTCATGGCAAATAGATGGGGAAACAATAGAAACAGTGAGAGACTTTATTTTGGGGGGCTCCAACATCACTGCAGTGGTGACTGCAGCCATGAAATTAAAAGATGCTTACTCCTTGGAAGAAAAGCTATGACCATCCTAGACAGCATATTGAAAAGCAGAGACAATACTTTGCCAGCAAAGGTCAGTCTAGTCAAAGCTATGGTTTTTCTAGTAGTCATATATGGATGTGAGAGTTGGACTGTTAAGAAAGCTGAGAGCCAAAGAATTGATGCTTTTAAACTGTGGTATTGGAGAAAACTCTTGAGAGTCCCTTGGACTGCAAGGAGATCCAACCAGTCCATCCTAAAGGAAATCAGTCCTGAATATTCATTGGAAGGACTGATGCTGAAGCTCCAATACTTTGGCCACCTGATGCGAAGAACGACTCATTGGAAAAGACCCTGATGCTGGGAAAGATTGAAGGCAGAAGGAGAATGGGACAACAAAGGATGAGATGGTTGGCTGGCATCACCAGTGCTGATGGACATGCGTTTGAGAAGGATCTGGGAGTTGGTGACGGACAGGTAAGCCTGGCGTGCTGCAGTCAAGGGGGTCACAAAGAGTCGGATACAACTCAGCGATTGAACTGAACTGACGACAATATATGTGCGAGTCTGCACACTGAAAATCACTCATCACTCAATACATAGGGAATGAGTAAATAAATGAAGTTGGTAGGGTCTAAACTCAAGACCATGCAGTTTGACCCCAGAACTTCTACTCCCAACCTTTCACAGCAAACAGTGAATATTTTTTGCTTCTAATATGAAAGTATTCTGTTTTTAAGTTTTACTATTTAATTTCCACAAGGGCATAGGTCTTTTTAGTAATAGCTCCCAAATGTCTGGAACGTCTAACATTTAGTGACAATAAAACTTGAATACTCAAATAATCTGTTTGGGACTTCCCTGGTGGTCCAGTGGTTAAGACTTCACCCTCCAATGCAGGGGGTGAGGGCTCGAACTCTGGTTGGAGAATTAAAATTCCACATGCCTCAAGGCCAAAAAGCCAAAACATTAAAACAGAGGCGATACTGTAACAAATTTAATAAATACTTTAAAATTGGCCCATATCAAAAAATCCTTAAAATATTCTCAGTTTGGGTCTTAAAACATCATCTTAAGAATTCTTACAGTGCCAAGCAATGAGAAATGGTGGCCAAGACTACTGGCTTAACAAAAAAATGGCCGTGCAAGTTACCTGTATCTGCAAACTTGGAAAGAATGCCTTGTCACAATCTTCTGCAAAAATGTCAGCTTAGTCTTATTCTCAATGGTTGGCCACACCAGTGTGTGTGAACATTTTACTGTTCTGAATCACATCAAGGGTAATAAATGCTCAAACCATTGGAAGATGCAATAAAAGTTGCAGTAGCTGAATAACATTACACCCTAAAAGAGAATGACAGAGTCTGGTACCAGGTCTCAGCTATGCAAGGAATGAAGTTAAGGAATATGGTAGGCATGCTCAGGTAACTGCCTGAGTAGCTAAAGGAGGTCTGAATGTGGGCATGACCTCATTTCAGTCTCTCATCTTCATGAGTCAAGGTGGACCCTTCTAGAAAGAGCTCAGTTCCTTAAAAAAAAAACAAGGTAAAAACGTGGGGGAAATGAGTATGATGTGATATTAAGTTAAAAACGTAGAAAAGTCCATGCTAATTGTATCTCTGGCTACAGTGGTGTTTACCTGAAGAGGCAGAGTTTTCTGAAAATGAATACCTTTATTTCTGAAAACTTCAGCTTTTCCCCTCTCTCCTGAAAGAGAACTGTATTAGAACCATGGGAGGGTAGTCAGGACCATTCCTGAGTTCTCCAGCACAGAGAAGAAATGGATTCATCCCACAGGGGTTAAGTCCCCCAAGAGACGGATCGTCGACCTCGTTCACTCAGGGCATGCAGATGTGCAGCTGCCCGGTTTACAGTTTTCTGACTATATATTCTTGGCTTGTGAAACTGACACAAGTGCCAAACTTGGTAATGACACTGTTACAGATCCACCTGGAGACTATCTAGATGGAGAAGATTATTTCCCCAGAGGCCACTTCTCTAGCCTGTGCTTTTGAAGCACCTGTTCAAGTTGAACTATAAACATAATCAAACTGTTAAATGGCAGCCCTGGGGACAAGCCAGGAGCCAGCTCTTTGTGGAAGCCTTACTCTATTCACAACTAGCTATGAAGATCTTGGAGATAATTGGGAAAATCTCTCTCCCTGAACACAGATTCTCCCAGCTTACTTGTTCCCATAACCAAACTGGGTGAGACTTGGGGATATGGAAAAAACCAAGGAGCTTTTCAACTTGATAAACTAATGTTTTGCTGTTGAGTAAGCGTCTGTCATACACTGAATGTTTTTTTAAAAAGTAAATATTAATTTCACAAGTAATACGATACTGATTTCATGTCTGTGTATACATAAATATATATATATATACATATATGGCATTTTAAAAGGTTTCGTCTCCTACCTTGCATCAACAAAGGGTCTTAGTCAAATTGGTAGTATTTGTGCCACATCTGGACAAACAGGATTCTAAATCCTCAGTTTCATAAGGATTCAGAGGAAACTACCAAGAAAGGTAAAAATTCTGGGTTGGAACACTATCTTTTTGAAGAGCTTCTTAAAATGACAGTGAACTGTTTTTCTACATGCATAGCATTCTGACAAGTCAGTGCATACTTACCCTGTCCTTGAAGCTAATTAAATAATGTCTTCCTGCCTTACAAAAAATGAGAGAGGTACTATCAGATTCAGTAGTTGGATAGAAATTCATTAAATTTAATAAAACTTTCTAACTGCTAAAGCCTGTTGAATAGTTAGCTTTCTTTCTTCCTGACAATCTGTATACACAGAAAAATACTTCCAGACTCTCCAGCTTTGTTTTTTGACCTGTCTTTAACTCTTTGGGTATATGAATTTCCAGGTGTTAAAGAAACCTCACACCCTGAGACACATCACGGCTCTACATACAAAAGTCATTATCGTAACCTAGTTTTTTTTCCTCTTAAATTGTCAGGAGGGAAAACCTGAAGTCTACAGTTAGAATTCTATAAACCTCTAGACTGCCTATCCAATATGTCACTTTTGCAGAAAATCGGGAGATTAATTGATAACATGAAGCAAAGTTTAGACACGCACCTGATGGCCTTTTCCTAGATAAAACTCTAGAAAGAAGCTCTCCCCCAAATCCTAGTTCTGGATTCACTTTTATTCCATGCTACCCCGCCCTAAAAGCCAATCTGTGTTTTAATCCAGGAAAGAAACGCCAACTTTCAGTCGCTCAAGCAGAAATCAAAAAGATCACGAACAGGAAGCCGACAGGGGAGTCCCGTTCTCTCTCCCACCAACAGACTAGTTCAGCCCCTCCTCCGCTTAGCCCTTGAGCCTCGCGAGGTCCCCTCCGCCCCTAGCTCCGCTGAGGACGCAAGTTCTCTCAGCCCAGTTCAGCCTCCTGGAGCCCCGCCCACCTCGCGCTTCCCAGGCCCCGCCCTCCTCGTCTCCTGCCAATCGCTGCCCGAGGCGTAGCTTTGCCCCGCCCCTCGGGTCCCTGCCCGCCGCCTTTGTTCTCCCCAGCTCCCTCTCTCAGCCTGTGCGCTCCCGGCAAACCGAGTGGCAGCCACTGATTGGAGGCCGCGGCGCAGCCAATCAGAAGGGGGCACCTCACGTTAGCGCTCTGAGCTTTAAACGCGCGAGCCGCGGGGCGCGCGGAGGAGGCCGGGGAGGAGGGTCCACGCGGAGGGCGGTGCCGCGGGACTCGGACGCGCAGCGCGGCGGTAGCGGCCCGCGCCCCAGGTCGGACTGGGATTGGCCGGCCCGCGCCTTTCCCCGCCCCCCAGTTAATTGCCAGGGAGGTCTTCCGGGCGGATTTCTTCCCTCTCGTTTGGCTCCGCGAGACCCGAGGCCGAGCTTCGGGAGCGCCCAGCGGCCGCCGGTGCGAGGAGGCCGCGCTCAGCACCGCCGCGATGAGGCCCCGGCAAGCCTGGATGCTCGTCCTGCTCCTGGCCCTGGCGCAGCTGCTGGCCGTGGCGAGCGCCGGGTCCCCGGACGAAGGTGAGCGGCGGCGGCGGCTGGCCTGCGGGGTGGGGGCGCCGCGCGGACCAGAGACTTGCTTGAGTTGGAAGGCTGTACCGGGGGGACAGGATCGCTTGGGAGACTCGGGAGAGGAGGGCAGCGAGGAGGCCGGGGCTGCCGTCGAGGCTTGGACGCGTAGAGGGTGTAAAGTGCCTTCTTTGCACGCTGGCTCCTTCGCCCTGATTCTCCTCCGATAGTCCTTGGGTCCAGGCTGACTGCCCACTCTTGGGGAGGGGAGTTTGGGAACTGGTTAAGCATTTGAGGCTCACATGCCCAAGGAGTGCTAAGGGAGAGGGGCCGCTGGTTTCAAAACGGGGCGAGGGCGTGACGTCCCTAGTGGGAGCCCTGGAGACAGCCGCTGGCAGCAAGCGTTTTACGCCTGAAAAATGTGTTCTGTGGTTTTGGATACAGGTAACTCGAGGGTTCTGGTTTGAGGGGGAGAGGGATGGCTTGGTTTGCAACCCTTGGAAACTGGAGGTAGCATCCCTTCTGCAAGCATGCATTCAGTATGTGCCAGTCACTGCCCCGGGTCCGGGAGTTAGAGCTCAGTGTGGCCCCTGCGCGTAAAGCGCCGGCTCTGGGAGGAACATTCGCTGCTACCAGCCATGGCTCCTGTGTTTTTCTTTGGAATCGGCTAGCTAAATATCAGCGGTGTGTGAGAACTTTGAGAATTAGAAAACTTAAATGAAGAAAAGGCTGTTATTGATAGAGAACAGGACTGCACATTGCTGGCCTTAACTTCTTCCTCTGGCCTTTCTCTGGTTAACTAGTTTTTTTCCTCTTGAGTTTGTTCCAATATAAATAACCCCCCTTTTCTGATAGTGTGTAAGGAAGTGTGAACTTTATACTCTTTTAGATTGAGTAACTTTTATGCAAGTCAGTGATTCAAGAGTCTTGACCCATACAGAAAAGGAGGTTGAGAATCAACGCTTGGTGAAAAGAACACCTGCCCACAGGAACCAGAAAGCAGACCACACACCTCCAAGTGTGTCTTGGGGACCTTTATCCAAATCCCCCGGTGCTTATTTAAATATGGAGTCCCAAAATATACCCAGCCGGAAGAACGCAAGGGTGGGCAGGTCAGCATTTTAAACACATTTCATTGATTTGTGGGCAAAGTAATCTTTGGGGAGGCACGTTAATGTTTGAGGACCAGTGGAGGTGGATGGTAGTTTTTTGGAACATAGAGAGCAGAGTAGCTTTGTCTTGGTTCCGATCAGATGATTCTGTTTTGCGGGGAACCGCAAGGGGCCTGGAAGAGTGGCAGACGTGGATGGACACCACGGGTATTAGAATGAGTGAGTCTGTCATTTGTCACAGGCCACTAACGCCCTGGAGACCCTGGGAGGCAATTGCCTCTAGAATGAGCCTGGGGATCGTTGTGGTCGGTTGATGGGAATGGGCTGTCTAGTGGTCACCTTGACCCTTTCCCATCCCTCGCCCTTCACATTTAGCTCCTGTCACAGGTTCCTCCTCTTGTGCATTTTATTTTGGGACCACACTTCCCTTTAACCCAGATGGTCCCAGTCTTGAGGGGTTTTTTTCCCCTCTTTTTTGCTTCCTGTGCATTTTATTTATTTATTTTTGCTGCACTGCGCCCCTTGCAGGATCTTAGTTCTCCAGCCAGGGATCCAGCCAGTGCCCCCTTAAGTGGAAGCTCTGAGTCCTACCCACTGGACCACC
This sequence comes from Antilocapra americana, assembly GCA_007570785.1. NCBI lineage: Eukaryota > Metazoa > Chordata > Mammalia > Artiodactyla > Antilocapridae > Antilocapra > Antilocapra americana. Next base: position 2,276,851 of record ML660786.1, read on the forward strand.
AGGGAATTCCCCGCCTCTCGTGCATGTCAGACTCAAACAGCACAGTGGTGTCTGGGCCGGTTAGTGCCCCCCAACAACGGTTACTAAATAGAACTTAAGCTCTGATGGGTGAGCCTCCGTTGTCAGGCCTCTCACTTGTCCTCACAGCTTGCCAAACAGAAGAGTATAAAGGAGATATTTTGACGCGGATCGTTGCCTGCTTTTCAATTTGGGGAAGTAATTCTCAAACGAGGTTAAAAAACTCAGGGCATCCGGAAGAAAGTCTGATGGGACAGCAAGGCATAGCAGCTGAGTGGTCAGAACCCTCCCCTCAGTAGCCTTGTGCTCCTGGGCAGGTGACTGAAGCGCTGTTTGTTCATCAGCGAAGGGCATGTGGTATGTTTTCCCTGGGGGCTCAGAAAGTTGTATAAGTGCTCAGCACAGTGCGTGGCCAGTTAGATGATGTTATTCCTGAGTCTGTTTTATGCCTGCTGAGGATGCAGGTGAGGAGATTCTGGAAGGAGCTGCCTGTGTCCCGGCTGGGCGGGACCCAGCTTTGTCAGGTGCACTGCTGGGAGTGGACTGGGGTTGCAGTGATCTGGTTAGGAGGGGCTCGCATTTCAGGAGTAGCCTTGGCGGTTGGGCCCAGCAGCGTGCAGAGATGATGCCCAAGGCCCATTGATTGAGGAGGGGTGCTCAGAGAAGGATGGCTCCCTTTCAGAAGGGGCCGGAAGGCTTTGAATATATATTTCTGTCCTAGAGTGTCCAGCTTTAAAAGTGGAGCCCAGTAAGGGGTGATTTCCCCATTAAACTGTGAGATATCTTCCTTGTTAGGATGCGGGGGGTAGGGGTGGGTTAGTCTGGGGGAATACGGAGCCAGCACCCTCTCCAGATGCAGAGGAGTCAACCCTGGGAGTTGTTGGCAATTTGGGGAGCAGCCCCAATGTGCTTGAGGATCCTTCATTACGTAGGGAACGTTCTGTCATTTTGTTTGTCCTTAAAAATACAGAGTGACAATGTATTCTTAAAAAAGTATCGATAAAGGATGTCCCTATTAGGAGCTCTGTCGCAGGATAACTCATGGTCCCCATTTAATCGTGAGCACCCCAAAACTGTAGTGAGTCAGACCACTGTGGGCTGGGGGTGGGCAGGAAACCTCTTTGCTTTTCCTTTTTGTAAAATTCACCTTATCTTTGTGCACTGAACTGGCAGCCAAGTTCCTCTTCCTCCCCAAGCTGTTTGCTCACTTGAAGACAGAATTAAGTTCTCCTGAGCTTTCTTTCCAGCCTTCTTCCAGTCTTTCCATCTGCCTGCAAATAAGCTTGATTCTCAGGCTGAGTTGAGCACCCTGGCAGCTGCACTGCCCTGGGGCCTGCCTCACTACACGCAGCAGCTCCCAGATCTGGGGACAAGGCATGTATTGCATCCTGGGCCCCCGGCTGGAGCAGAGAACCTTGCACAGCACCCCTGCATTGAACCCCTGGGTTTGTGGTCCCCATGCGGGTTGTTTCGGGTGGGACTTTCAAGTGAGGGGCCATCAGACCAGCCTTTTGGAAAGCCACTATTAAGGCTCCACAGGCCAGCAGAGGTCCTGGTACTTACCCTGCTGGGTTGTTGTGAGCAGTGTTCCTAGAAGTGCCAGGAGCCTGGAGCCAGCTGGTGTAAACTCGTAAACCCGGAGGTTCTTAAGAGCATCAGGTCCTCAGATTTCCCTGGGACTTCACTGGTGGTCCAGTGGTTAAGACGCTTGAGTTTCTGATACAGGGACTGCAGGTTCTACCCTGGCTAGGGAACTAAGATCCCAAATACTCACTGCGTGGCCAAAATATATGTATATAAATAAATTGAAAGGAAAAAAGAAAATAAATGAGCTTAGGCCACTAGCCTGGGAGGTGGGGATGGGGTTGAGCCCAGTTGTCTTGCTCTGGGTCCTGCCCCTTCCACATCCAGGGAGCCTGGTTCTCATTGCTCTCCCCAAGCCTCGTGCTGACAGTGCTGGGGGCCTGGGGCTTCTGCAGATCTGTCCAGCCTGCAGGGGCCCCCCCGCTGTGGAGGAGGGAGGTGGCAAGGTGGCTGGAGAAGTGGGCATGCTGACGGGCTTGGGGAGGGCAGGGGAAGCAGCCTGGCCCAGGATACACAGGCACCTTCTCAAGTTGGTGGCATTTCTGTTTGGATTTTAGAGCTGTTTTCTCCAGCCCCCAAAGTGGAAGACAGGGGCTTGTGAAAGGAAAAAGCTGTGGGTGTTTGAAGGGACAAGTGTAGAGGGAAGTGGGGCTCAGAGGGGGCGGGGTGGGTTTTCAGCTTGCTTTTGGTATTTAGTGTACAGGTCGGTAGATCTTGATGATAACAAGCAAAGCTGCCGCCCTGCCCAGAGCAGCCCCTGGCGTGTCTGAGCAGCTGCGGAGGCAGCAGTGGGTCTTGTTTGGGGGGGTGGGTGCTGAGATAGGGCAAGTCCCAGGGGGCTCCCGGGTCCCCAGACAGGTTCTCAAGCCCTAACATCAGCCCTGCTGTCAGCGTTGGTTTCTCTCCCGGGAAGCATCTCCAAAAATAAATAATGGGTTCCTTGGAACGCTCTGCCTTTGGAGTTGATGAAATCGTGCTGCCGGCATTTCTGTTTGCTGACGTGGAAGCAGCTGGGAACCTGGGTAACGAGAGCTGCTGTTGAGGGTTCCTGTACCTGGAGTTCAGCAGCAAATCCTGCTGAACATTATTGATGATAAGATGTGCTTATATTCTTGTGTTCTGGGAAGAAGAACTTTGCTTCCAGGCAGGAGTGTCCCACAAAAGGATGACAGGAAACAAGTGTGGTTCTCGGCTTTTCATTATGGACGGATGGACTCATAATCCATCTCGGATTAGGAGATACAGATAAACAATACCCCGTGGGTGTTCTCAAACTTCAGGGAAAGGTTGGTGTGTGGAGAAGGCAGTCAGCCTGAGTAACCTCCAGGGTGAAAGAGTTGAGAACCAGGACTCCTGTTTGTACTGATTTGGGGGTTCAGGCAGTCATCCCTGGGGGCGGGGATGGGAGCTTGGAGGCAGTCCCTCCTACCTGTGGAAAGCAGAGAGGGTGAGAAAGGAGGAGCATGTCTGGCCCTCAAACACAGGAGGACGTGGGGGACCCACAAAAGGAGGAGCCCGAACACACAGCTTGGATGTGGGTGAGGGGCCTTGCTGCGGGGGGATCAGACCTGTGTACCGGGAAGGGCGGTTCTCTGTGCTGGGCTGAGGGGCTCCATCTGAGAGGGGGCCGGTCCCACCCCCCAAATCCTGCTGCAGTGTTTAGATTAAATTCTAGACCTGTAGTTAGTTTTCAGCCATCTTTTAGCCTTCACCTCCCTATAAGTGAAATCTGAAGTGCCCACCCCACATGCAGATTTCTGGGCTCCAGGAGGCCCATGGGCACCGCCTCTTCTCATGGTGGTGACCCTCAGGGACCACTCAGGACTCGTGACGATTTTGAGGGCATGGGGTCCTCGGAAGACTTTTAAGGAGGAAGGTCATCAGTCTCCTAACCTGCCTGGGCTTTTTTTGCACAGATTCTTCTGACAAAGAGGATGCCATCGAGGAGGATGACGAGGAGGACGAGGACACCGAGGACGATGAGGAGGACTTGGAAGTTAAGGAGGAAAACGGGGTCTTGGTCCTAAACGACGCAAACTTCGATAACTTTGTGGCTGACAAAGACACAGTGCTGCTGGAGTTCTACGCTCCGTGGTGAGGACCCGCGCCCCGCTTCCATCAGCTCGCCCCGCCTCGTTTCAGATCTAGTTGGTTAAAAACGTGAACAGGTCCTCTGCTAGTTACAGCTGCGGGTGGCCCATGAGCTGTGATGACACAGACCTGCGGGGGTGACAGACACGTCCCCGGTACAGATCCAGCCTCACCCCTTCCTCCTGCCTGGAGCCAGGTGGCCGCTCAGCTGCATGCAGACTGAAAAGTGGGGACCAGCCCCCTTTTCCTGTCTTTCACCCTCATGGTGCAGCTCGTTGTGACTCTTGGGCTCCTTCTCCCACCTCTCTTCTGCTGTTCTTCCATCTCATAATCCTGTCTTCACTTTCTCCTGCCCTCTTTGGTCCACCTGGGAGAAAAAAATAGTCAAGATGTACATAATGTTGTTTGCTCAGCGTAGTATGAGGTAGTATGAGATGCTTCGTATAAAGTATGTAAACAGTCCTTAGGGCAAACCTGTGAGGTTACATCATTACTAGTTTATAGATGAGCTGTTCTCAAGCATATTCTCAGGACCCCTTGACCCCTTAAATATTGAGGACCTCAGCTGGCTTGTTACGTGGGCCATGTTTATCAGTAGTTACCACATTGGAAATTAAAACCGAGAAATGGAAAAAATTCATTTCTAAGTAGCAGTAACCCCTTTACTCATTAGCATCAGAATGCTGACATCATTGTCAGTCCCATAGCCTCCGGGAAACCCTGCCTTCCACATCTGGTTCGAGTGGAAGAGACAGGCATCTTTCGGGGGAGAGCTTTCTCTTCACACTGGGGTGTGGAGATCTTGAAAGTACCTGCCCTTGGTGGAGCTGGGATTCACCCTGGGTCTGTTTGACTTCCCGCCATCTCGGCCTTCCCTGTTTTGCATTTCTCACCGCAAACATTTCTGGTTCCAGTGCCCCAGTTTTTGTGCATACAGCTGGGTTTAAGCCTCCTTGGGTACAGTTAACCTGCTTCTTCATCCTGAAATCTCATATTTAGGTGTGGGCACTGCAAACAGTTTGCTCCAGAATATGAAAAAATCGCCACCACCTTGAAGGAGAACGACCCTCCCATCCCTGTCGCCAAGATTGACGCGACCTCAGAGTCGGCGCTGGCCAGCAGGTTTGACGTGAGCGGCTACCCCACCATCAAGATCCTGAAGAAGGGGCAGGCGGTAGACTACGAGGGCTCCAGGACTCAGGAAGGTGAGGGCCCTGAGCCGCCAGAGGAAGTGGGGGCCGGGGCTCCCTTTCCCAGGAAGGGAGAGGGGAGGGCAGTTTGGATAACAGAGGGGACGCGCAGCCCGCTGGGCTGGCAGCAGTACCTGCTGGAATGTCCGCGGTGACTCTGCTCAGAGTAAACTTGTCCTGGACGAGAAGGGGGTACACTTGACAGATGTGAAATTCAAGATCTGGAGCCACTGTGTTAAAGGCCACGGGTCTCACTAGTGTCCTGGACCAATGTCTAGCTGGGCCCGACTCCGGGGTGCGGGATGGGGGACTCGCCGAGACAGACTGCCGAGCCCTCACCCAGAGCTGCTGATTCAGTGAGCGTCAGGTCCATCTCAGTAGTCTGTGTTTCTCGTGAGCGCCCAGGGCTGGCCAAGCCTGCGGGTCCAGGGCTCACGGAACCACTGGCGAATCTAAAACCAGCCCTGATGGAGCGCTACCTGGCTCACATCAGGCACGACATTGGTGTCATTAAATGAACAGACAGGTAACACCGTGGTAGCCTTTAGCAGTTTGAAGGCTTAAAAAAACACATTGCTCTCTGCTGCGTTTTCCACTGCTGGTGTGGCACAGTGGGTGTGGCGCCACATAGGTTTGGGGTCTTTCCTGCCCTCACACAGCCCTGTGTCCCCCACAGGGGCCTCCTTGGCTGGGCTCCTCATCCAAGCATGAGTTATGTAGACTTGATCTCAAGGTTCCCTTCGAGCCATTCAAGAGTCTGACCTGTGCAGGCGTGTGTGTGTTTGCAGGGGGTTCTGCCCTCAACACCCCACAGTTAGAACGTGGCCCAGTTTGGCATCTTGAGAGCAGCGTTTGCCTCAGCGGGCTCCCTGGGCGCCAGACCTCCTGTGTGTCTTCAGAAGGGGGGCTCCCCTGAGTTGAGGCCCACCGCCTCTTCCGGGCCTCGGTCTGCCTGCACCGGGAGGCGCTGCTGTTCTCGCTCCTCTCTGAAAGCTCGTGCCCTCTGGGAGTGGTTCTTGGACCTGGTTCCTTGGCAGATTCTAGGGCCACAAAAGGAGAGAAACAGTGGGCAGCCGCCGCTCCTCAGAACCACTTGGGAAGTGCTTTATGAGAATATACTTGGTGTCCCCTGCCCAGTGTCTCCAGGCATCCAGGCCACAAGCGGGCCTTTTACAGCCTCTTCACAGACGATGCTGGCGGAACCTGAGCAGCCTGGGAGCTGCTGCTCCTCCCATTTTTCTCGACTTTGGTCACATTTTATGACTTGTGTAAGGGGCCAGTGGTCCGTGTCTTGTCCAAGTACAGATGTGTGCGTGAAGAGGCATGCCCTCAGAACCGTCACTCGGCATGCACGGTTGAGCACTGGGAGGCGACCTCTTGGGTGCACATAACGGTCCCATTCATCAGCCTGGCTAGACTGCCTCGAGCAGTGTGTGGGCCAGTGGACACGTGGTTGCTGGAAGCCATGGACCCTCGGGCTCTTCACTGTGGCCCTCTAACTGTGGAGGGGCCCTGGCTGTAGACGGGCTTTGTGGTTCAGTAGTTCAGTCCTGTCCAACTCTTTGCAGCCCCACAGACTGTAGCACGCCAGGCTTCCCTGTCCTTCACCATCTCCTGGAGTGTGCTCAAACTCATGTCCATTCAGTCGGTGATGCCATCCAACCATCTCGTTCTCTCTCTGTCATCTCTTTCACCTCCTGCCTTCAGTCTTTCCCAGCATCAGGGTCTTTTCAGATGAGTCGGTTCTTCAGGTCAGGTGGCCAAAGTATTGGAGCTTCCGCATCAATCCTTCCAGTGACTATTCAGGGTTGATTTCCTGTAGGATTGACTGGTTTGATCTCCTTGCAGTAGGTGGGCTTGGGTTTCAGGAAATCAAGCATGTCCTGTTCTGTGACCCCACGTTCTCTCTCCCCACCCCCCACCTGCCCCTGGAGCCCAGGGGCCTTCACGTGCTCAGTCTTGTGCGGTTTCTTCCAGAAATTGTGGCCAAGGTTAAAGAGGTCTCCCAGCCCAACTGGACGCCTCCCCCAGAAGTCACGCTCGTGCTGACCAAGGACAACTTCGATGAGGTGGTGAATGACGCCGACATCATGCTGGTGGAGTTTTATGCTCCCTGGTAAGATAGTGTCCATCTCCTGTGACCAGCTACTGGTCAGGCCTGTCCTGTATCTGCTGCCACATGGGGCAAGGGTGCAGGAGACAGACCCCTGCACATGAGGCAGAGCTAGGTGAGGAGCAGGCAGGTGCCAAGTGCCCACTGTACAGCGGGTAAAGTGGGCACGGCTGGGAGGGGTGGTTTTACAGAGTTTTTGCTGGGGGCTAGAATGAGGCTGAAACTCCCCCAGCTGTCCTACCAAGAGAACTGTTGTGGCCTCTCCCGTCTTTCTTACCCCATGTCAGGCTTCCACGCTGTCTGCCTGAGGACATCTCTGGCTTGGTGGATCTCTCCAAGTCACCCAGGAATGCAGGCTGAGTGCCCGTACTTCTTGTAGCTGGGAGGCTGTATCCACTCTGGAACAGGCTCCTGACAGAGCTGCTCATTCTTGCAGGTGTGGACACTGCAAGAAACTGGCCCCCGAGTACGAAAAGGCTGCCAAGGAGCTGAGTAAGCACTCTCCCCCGATCCCCCTGGCAAAGGTCGACGCCATAGCGGAGACAGACCTTGCCAAGAGGTTCGACGTCTCCGGCTACCCGACCCTGAAGATCTTCCGCAAAGGGAAGGCTTTTGATTACAACGGCCCACGTGAAAAATACGGTAGGGCCGCTGCCGCCTCTGGCCCAGGTGGGGGGAGCTCCCAGCACCTCCGGGTGCCCCGGAGCCCCGCGCCCCACTCAGGCATGTGCTCTGCTCCCAGGGATCGTCGACTACATGATCGAGCAGTCCGGGCCACCCTCCAAGCAGATCCTGGCCCTCAAGCAGGTCCAGGAGTTCCTGAAAGATGGGGACGACGTCATCATCATCGGGGTCTTTAAGTCGGAGAGCGACCCCGCCTACCAGCTGTACCAGGACGCGGGTGAGGAGGGGTCTCAGGCCAGCGCGCACGCCCCCAGGCCTCCTGGGGTCACTGCTGTCGTATAAGACCCCTGGGCATCGATTTAGGCTTGAGGGAAGAATGTGTGGGAACAGGTTTTCCTTTCTGGGGTCAGGGATTGGTTCTCAGTTGCCTTAACTGCACATCAGTGATACGATCACTCAGGAAATAGACGAGGGGGCTGTGTCCTCTCTCCTGGGCTCTGAGAGGAGGGCAGGGCCCAGTCAAGTTCATCCAAGTTCATTACCTACCTCCCTCCTCTGCCAGGGCACCTTCCCAGAGCCAGCCCCGCTGCCAGGGGAGGGTCTTGACTGGAAAGTGAGGGTTTCTGCATCAGACCTAGGTTGGAGTGCCGGTTCTTTTGGTGGTTAGCCGCCCCGAGTGGGCAATCAGTGACTCGATCAGCTTGGAGATCTCACAGCAAACAGGGAGACCTGTCCTACGTGAAAGGTTGTTATGTTAGTGGAGATACAGTGGCAGAAGTGTTCAGCCAAGTGCCGGTGATGCTAAGTGCCCAGTGAGGCTGGTCTGGGAGGCGAAGTTACCACCAGCACCCCTCAGCGGTGTCCCGTGGGGGCCGGGTCCTCGCCGCCCTGGATGGTCCCTGGGTGATGAATGAAGGACGGTCTTTGGGGGACAGTCAGGCTCCTCCTGGTCTTGCCCAGCTCCTCCTGAGTCCCCTGGGCCCCTGACCCCATCACACACCGCAGCGGCTTGGCGCTCTGCGTGGAGGTCACCCTCGTGATCTGTTAAATGCCCTGCTCGCCACTTGGTGTTGGCATCTGTGCTGCACAGCGCCAGCTGTGCTGCACGGCGCCAGCTGTGCGTGTGTCGGTCTGTAACGGTTACGGTGGAGCTGCAGTCCATTCGTGCCTCCTCGGTCTTCACTGAGTCAGTAATCTTGTCATCCAGCTGTGCTAAAAACTCGCAGAGGGGGTCCCCAGTCCACCCAGGGCCACAGGCAGCCACGGAGCCCCCAGCCCTCACGCCTGGGTGCCTGTAGATCCCCAGGGATCTTGTCAAAATGCAGATGCTGCTGCTCAGGGCTGGGTGGGCCCCGGTGCTGCTCATCCAGCCGCCGCAAGTCCAGTCTGATGCCTGTAATCCCTTGTGGCCGGGCGGGTTAGGCTCAGGCAGGAGTGAAGTCATGGGCCTGGTTCTTTCAAGGAAAGAACTGGAGACGGCCCCAGGGATGCAGGGCTGCCGGGGCGGGAGCAGAGGGGGTCCTGGCAGGAGGACGGGGTCTGTGAGCGAGGAGGCTGAGCGGGAAGCTCTTAAGGTGATCCTGTCTCCACCACGGCCACCTGGTCACAGAAACCCACTTGTGGCTTAGAACAGGTGGGAGACTGACCTGCAACACCCCTCTGCGTGGCTGTTTCACTCTTAACGATGGTCTGAGAGCTCCCTGCCCTGTTTCTACAGGAGGGTCTGGGGCTGCAGGTGGTGAGTAGCTGGCAGGCCTGAAGTCACAGCTGGTGGCTCGAAAATTGTGATTTGGGTCCAGGTCTGTCTGTGAGCTTGTCCAGGCTGCTCCCTGCTTCCCCTGAGGTGTGCTGTGCCCTCAGCTGCCTGCTCTGTAACCCAGTCATAGGCCTGCCTTCCTGGGACCGCAGACTCCGCTCAGGGTGGGTCCGGAGGCCTTGGCGAGGACAGAGCAGGGGGCCCAAGGTGGTGCCCCTGCGGGGTCCAGGGCAGGGGTTGATAGGCTGGCCCACGGGCCAAACCCAGTCCTCACCTGGTTCTGCAAGTTCCCTGGGGACGCAGCATGCTAGTCAGCACAGAGCTGAGGTGTCAAGACCGTGGGGTCCACGAAGCTGAGACAGTTCCTTGTCCAGTCCTTTCTAGGAAAGTTTGCCAGCCCCCATTCCAGAGTATCTCAGCAGGGTTGCATTTGGGAGTTTTCCCGAGATTTAAATAAAAGTATGTAGGGCTTCCCAGGTGGCGCAGTGGTAAATAACATGCCTGCTAATACAGGAGACTCAAGAGATGCAGGTTCGATCCGTGTCGAGAAGATCCCCTGGAGGAGGAAGTGGCCACCCACTCCAGTATTCTTGTCTCAAAAAAATTCCATGGACAGAGGAGCCTGACAGGCTCCAGTCCAGGGGGTCACAGGTAGCCGGACACAACTGAGTACGGCGCAGCAGCTATGAGAGCAGAGGAACTGCAGCCCCAAACAGGCCTCTGGAGAAGTTAGCCCCTGTGCGGACGGAGGGTTTTCGTGCCAGACTCAGGGGGGTCCGGCTGGCCGTCAGGGTCAGTGTGCTTTTCAGTGTCAGAGACCACAGTCAGTCCGAGAGATGAAGTTTTTCTGCGAAGGTTCCGATTGTTTATTTTTATTCATTTTTTAATTTATTTTTCAGATTTATTGTTAAATTCAGAGATACATAGATTTTGAGGTATTAGATCTATATCAGGTTTTTAAATCCAAACTCCTTTCAAGGGTCTAAGCTCTGGATATTGTCCACACAGTGTTTGTGGTTAATTATACCATTTTCTGGTGTAATTACACCATTTGCTTTGGCTGACGTGGGTAGAGTAGAATTTAAATCATTGAAGCGGTTTAATAAACTGCATATTATTTATTGTTCTGTCAATTTCTCAGCTAACAGCCTGAGAGAGGATTACAAGTTCCACCACACTTTCAGCACTGAAATAGCAAAATTCTTGAAAGTCTCCCTGGGGAAGTTGGTCGTCATGCAGCCTGAGAAATTCCAGTCCAAATACGAGCCCAAGAGCCACGTGATGGACATCAAGGTGGGTGAGGGATACCAGCTCCAGAGCATCCGAGCGTCCTGAAGGTCTCTGGGTCAGGTCAGGGTTCACGGGGTGGGGATGGGGGGGCGGTCCTCACATGCCCGGGGGGTCATGGGGCTGAGGCCCTGGCGCAGCTCCACCTGCCCAGGAGGGTGGCCCGCTCTCCTTACTTCATGATGGGCCAGCTCCAGCCTGCCTAGTCGCCCTCCCACCATGGGCCTGGCTCTGGCCAGCGTGGCTCCGGGCCAGGCCATGCTGCTCGGCCAGAGAGAAGCCTCACTTGGCGGCAGGCGGCTTGGGTGCTGAGGGCTGCAAAGTGCTCACATGCCTCTCTGGTCACTTGGGCGTGGCCTTGGGCCTGGCCTTTCCTTCTCCCTTGCCCCCCACTCCCACTGTCAGTCTTCCTAAAGAGGTGACACACAAGGGTGGAGGTGAGCTTGGGTCCCACTTCATGTTCTGAGTGCTTCCCACGGGCCCCCAAGCTCCACAGAACAGACACGTTTGGAGGAAACTTAACCCTGATAGCTCAGTTCATAAAGAATCTGCCTGTAGTGCAGGAGACCCCAGTTCAATTCGTGGGTCTGGAAGATCCACTGGAGATGGGATAGGCCACCCACTCCAGTATTCTTGGGCTTCCCTTGTGGCTCCGCTGGTAAAGAATCCACCCTCAATGCGAGAGACCTGGATTCCTGTCCCTGGGTTGGGAAGATCCGCTGGAGAAGGGAAAGGCTATCTACTCCAGTATCCTGGCCTGGAAAATTCCCCAAAGTCCATGGGGTCTCAAGGAGTCAGACACGATTGAGCGACTTTGACTTTACATCTTGAATCCAGATGTTTTATTTGACAGATAGAGACTGGGATGCAGAGAAGTGAACTAACACCTAGAGGGTCCCACAGCCGGTTAGGAGGAGCCTAAGGGAAAGGCAGGTGTGCTCTGGCCCCAGCCAGGACATACAGGAGTGGTCCCATCACCCCCCTGCCCCTCTGGCTTCTTTTCTGTTATCGAGAGATACTGACCCTGGGTCCACAGAGGAGCCCTGATGAACTTGGCATCTGGGGACCGTGGGAACCAGACCCCGTTCTGTGTGGTGTGCCTGCTCCCAGGAAAGGGGTCTGTCTGTAGCTTTCAGTAGATTCTCGAAGGGGCCCTTGACTCTGAAAGGCTGAGATCCACAGTCTGTTAAACGCATCACTGCTACTTTGCTCTTTTTGCTTCTGCCTAATCTTATATTCAACATTTTTTTTAATGGATTGGTATCATTTATATATCATTTTTGTCCCCAGAATTATTTAAGGGTTGCTTTGTAAAAAATTTACATAACAGATAACATGCAATTAAAAAAAATGGGTCTCGGAGTTAGGACAAAGGGAAGACAGGGGATAAGATGAAGCCAGGTGTAAAGTCAGCACACGCAGCCTTGCAGTGAGACGACAGTCTGTTTGCTTCTGACATGAATGAGGATGGCTTGGGCATTTGAGTTCCAATTCGGGCCCATGGGTGCTGAGTGCTCCGCTCTGGAGCATATACGTCCTGGGTTCCCCCAGCTTTCACCTTCTCCGCGATGGGCGGTCCAGGGCCGTCCTGATGAAAGAGGCCCCCGCTGCCCGCTGTGTCTTACCCCTGCTGCCTCCCCCAGCTGGCCAGTCCTGCCATGTTTCAGTGCCATCTGGGGCCACCTCTCTGACCATCCATCCAGGTGGCACTCAGGCTCTAGGGGTGAGGTGATCATGCACCACTTCTGCCGGGCAGACAGCCTCACCCCGCTAGGGCTCAGGTTCCTCATCTGTGGTGCAGCTGACTGCCCCACGCCCTTCCCCAGACCGCCTGGGCTTTTTGTCTCCAGTGATCAGGGATGGGCTTTCTGCAGGCGAAGCCTGACGGCCACTTGGGTCATCTCATCCTGTAGTGTCCCCGACGGGACAGCCAGAGGAATGTGTGAGACCTTGTGCCCAGTTCAGCCCACCTTCATGCCACTGTCATCCGGGAGCCAGGTCTTCCCCCAGCACATCCTGACTGACCTGGTCAGCCAGCCCTGACCCAGAGGGAAGGGCACCCTGGCTACCCGGGAGGTTCACTTGGGGTTCACTGGGGGAGTAGGGCCACTGTGACGTCCCTGGTGAAGTCGCTCAGTCCTGTCCACCTCTTTGCAACCCCATGGACTGTAGCCCACCAGGCTCCTCCGTCCATGGGATTCTCCAGGCAAGAACACTGGAGTGGGTTGCCATGCCCTCCTCCAGGGCATCTTCCTGGCCCAGGGATTGAACCCGGGTCTCCAGCAGTGCTGGCAGACGCTGTACCCTCTGAGCCTCTAGGGAAGCCCCGTGACGTCCCTCGGGGCAGACTCTCCCCGGCCGGCGGCAGACCGCCGCGCCTCACCTGGCCCCCTCGCAGGACTCCACGGAGGCGCCGGCCATCGCGGAGCACGTGGTGAAGCACACGCTGCCCCTGGTCGGCCACCGCAAGGCCGCCAACGAGGCCAAGCGCTACTCGCGGCGCCCGCTGGTGGTCGTCTACTACGGCGTGGACTTCAGCTTCGACTACCGCGCAGGTGAGCCCCGGGCCGGGGGCGCGGGGAACACGCCTGGGGGGACTGGCCACCCCGGCCCTCCCCGCTTGGGCAGGGGGGCGGCTGGGAGTCCCCTCGGCCCTCCCCGAGCCGCGGGGACGATCGGGCGGGACCAGCGCCCTGAGCCCCGAGCCCGAACCCTCGGTCCCCTCTCAGCCACTCAGTTCTGGCGGAACAAGGTCCTGGAGGTGGCCAAGGACTTCCCCGAGTACACCTTCGCCGTGGCCGACGAGGAGGACTTCGCCACGGAGGTGAAGGACCTGGGGCTGAGCGAGAGCGGCGAGGAGGTGAACGCGGCCATCCTGGACGAGGGCGGCCGCAGGTTCGCCATGGAGCCCGACGACTTCGACGCCGACGCCCTGCGCGACTTCGTCACTGCCTTCAAGAAAGGTGGGCGCGCACCCCGCCCACCCCCGCACCCCGGCCTCTGCGGCCCCTGCCCGCTTGGCTTGGGGACCCCAGCTGGGCTTCCTCCTGGACTCCGGGTGCGGAGCACGGGAACGGAGAGTCCCTGTGCCTTTGCTCGCTCTCCTTTTTTTTTTTGTAATAGAGGCAGATGTCTTAGGAATCTCCAAAAACCTTGTTTTAAAAATTAAAAGTACAACAGACAGGTTGCGTGTATGGGGGAAACTTGCTTTGGCCTCGAATGCATTGTCTTTCTGATTTGATTGTGCACGTGGCCCAGGGTCGCCATTGCCCCTGCTAGCAGGCAGGCCTCCCTGCCCATCCTGTCTGCTCAGTCTGCTATCCACTGAGGCTTCCAGCCTGCAGGCTGCCCTGTTAGTGGCCTCTCTGAAGAGATCCTCTGAAGAGGATTGTGTCTGCTAGGCCTCTGGTGCAGCTGGTCATCCGCACCCACTCTGGCCTCAAAGTACAAGATTTGAGGAAATCTGAGAACCAGGGCCTGGCCTCTGGAAACAAGGCCCAGCCTGGCCGTGGTGGTGTCTCTCTGCCCCAGCCTCCTGCATGTCCGGCCAGCCTCCCTGCCTGGTTCAGTCGTGGCCACCAGGGCCCAGGCCTTTCCGCTCTCACACCCCCCTCTGCTTGCTTTCCCCCGGCAGGAAAACTGAAGCCGATCATCAAATCCCAGCCAGTGCCCAAGAACAACAAGGGGCCGGTCAAGGTTGTGGTGGGGAAGACTTTCGACTCCATCGTGATGGACCCTAAGAAGGATGTCCTCATCGAGTTCTACGCGCCCTGGTGCGGGCACTGCAAGCAGCTGGAGCCGGTGTACACCTCCCTGGGCAAGAAGTACAAGGGCCACAAGAACCTGGTCATCGCCAAGATGGACGCCACGGCCAACGACGTCACCAGCGACCGCTACAAAGTCGAGGGCTTCCCCACCATCTACTTCGCCCCCAGTGGGGACAAAAAGAACCCAATTAAATTTGAGGACGGAAACAGAGACCTGGAGCATTTGAGCAAGTTTATAGAAGAACATGCCACAAAACTGAGCAGAACCAAGGAAGAACTTTGAAGGCCTCGGGGGTCTGCAGAGGGCCAGCGCGGGAAGGACCAGACCCAGCAAAGCTTCCGGTGGTCGCTGGCGGGGCCCACGCCAGCTGCCAGCCTGGCAGGCTTGCTCACAGGCAGTATCTCGAGGTGTTTTGGTTAATTTTGTGTTTTAATTTTTTTATACTCTGGTATTTTGCCTTCATGCTCTGAATACTGAATAGATACGAATGACTCAGTAGATTAGTCCAGAGTTTTACAGAGGAGACATCTATTTTTATCGTTATTTGGGGTTTGATTTTTTTTTTTTTTAACTTTTCACCGTCTTTAATATATTTCTTCAAAGCAGACAAGTTGAATCTCTTCTGTGTGCATTTTTTTCCTTTTTTAATTTAAAATTTAAGAAACGTTTGCCAAATTGTGTTGCCTTTTGCCTTTTATTTGATCGTCGTCTGAGGAATCGTTAGCTGAAGATGGGACTGTTGGTTTTCGTTTTTTTTCCCGTTGGGGCACAAAGTGAGAACGGTCACCAGGCACCCTGCCAAGGAGGTGATTTCAGCCCAACTCTGAGCCGCCGCCTGACCCGGGAGAAGCAGCATCTCTGCAGGCCTGGACATCACCGTGCCTTCTCCTCTCAGACTGAGGACTGCGGGCGGGAGCCTGTTGCAGGTGCCCCCAGGCCCTTGGAGCCAGGTTTCGAGGCTCAGCCTCTGAGAGGTCACCCCACTAAGGCTGGCAGCCCCCCTTTAGAACCTCTGTGGCTGAGGCGAGATGAACCAGGGCCCAGGTGGGCACTCGGGGTGCCAGGAAGGATAGGGTAGGCTGATGTGGTGGAATAAAAAAGTGATTGAAAATGAGCCTCTGTTGCTGTCTTAGAGAACACGATCCTGTGCCAGAGTCTCAGTGCCCTGGGCCTGGAGGGGAGGCTCCCCACCCGCCCTGCAGCATGCGGGTGGCTTCACCCCCATCCTGAACATCTCAAGTTTGGGGGTCCTGACCCAGGCGAGGCCATTGGCGGGCCCTTGTGTGTGCAGATGGGCAGTGGCAGAGGACAAGGCCCTGGGGGTTCCTGGGAGCCAGGCAGAGGAGACCTGGCAGGATGGGAGGCTGGTCCAGCCCTCTGAGTTCTGCATAGTTTGTGTGATAGGAGCTTCACTTGGGAGTTCATTCCCCAGGTACGCTGTCTACGCTCGCCTGCTCAGAGCAGAGGCCGGTGTGTTTGCTGCAGGAGCTGGGCGAGGCAGGTTGGGGGCAGCCCCGATAAGCCTTCCCAGATGATCGGCTTGCTAGTTGAGTCTGGCCAAGGTGGACTGAGGACTGTGGGCTGCCGGGGGCGTCTGGTGAGGCCCCCAGTGTGACAGATGGATGAGTAGGGCTCCTCCCGCCCTCCAACTTAGGGCCACAAGCTCACGAGACTGTGGGTGTGGGCCTTGAAGCCTTGTCCTTCAGCCCAGAGGCACTCATGCAGCTCACCTGGGCTTCTGTGCTGGTTGGGGAGGCCTCACACAGCACACGCCGGCCTGCAGAGGTGGCCTGGGCGCTGGGAGGAGCGAGATGGCCTCTAAAGTGGAGTTTGAGCTGAGACCTGAGGATGAGTTGGCTGGAGCCCAGCAGAAGACAGGAGGGAGTCCAGCATGTCCTGAGACTGGCAGCATTTCTTGGACGTTTGTCAGAAAGACATGGTCTCCGGCTGGGCCCCAGACCTGCCAAGTCAGAATCTGCACTATTAAGAGGAGCCCAGGAGACTTACAGTGAATGCAAAGGCCCTGAGGCAGAAGTCAAAGGATCCTCTTCGGAAATTAAGTCTGGAAGCCAAGTGGGCCAGTGGAGGATTGGGTGAGGTCATCTTGTATTGCAGGCCCCTGGGAGAGCCCTTACTCCAGGCTGGTGAGGGAGCTGATAGGGTGGTGAAGGAGACCAGCAAGGCAACTGATGACAGTCCAGTGTGATCAGAGCCAGGGTGAAGATGAGCCGACGTGAGGAGCCCAGCCTGGGAGCCTGCGCCTGCCCTTGAGAGAGGCAACCCGGGAGCCCAGGGGAGGGCGAGACCTTTCCAGGTTGAGTCAGAGCAGGTGCAAAGGCACAGAGGCACCCAGCCGCATGGTAAACAAGGGAGGGAAGCAGGGATGTGAGAGGAGGTGGAGCTGAGGCTGAAAGAGGCGGGGCCCTGTGGTGGGGTCCTCTTGCAGTAAGTCAGGACTCTGACCTTGTCAGAAATTTTTAGGGAACCAAAGGTCCGTATAGTCAGAGCTATGGTTTTTCCAGTAGTCATGTATGGATGTGAGTTGGCCTATAAAGAAAGCTGAGCACCAAAGAATTGATGTTTCTGAACTGTGGTGTTGGAGAAGACTCTTGAGAGTCCCTTGGACTGCAAGGAGATCCTGAAGGAAATCCAGGATCCAGTCCATCCTGAAGGAAATCAATCCTGAATATTCATTGGAAGGACTGATGCTGAAGCTGAAACGCCAATACTTTGGCCACCTGATGCAAAGATCTGACTCATTGGAAAAGACTGGGAAAGGTGGAAGGTGGGAGGAGACAGGGACAACAGAGGATGAGATGGTTGGATGGCATCACTGACTAAATGGACATGAGTTTGAGTAAACTCTGGGAGTTGGCGATGGACAGAGAGGCCTGGTGTGTTGCAGTCCATGGGGTCAGAAAGAATCGGACACAACTGATAGTTTGGGGTTTTCCAGGTGATTCAGTGGTAAAGAATCTGCCCTGGGTTGGGAAGATCCCCCTGGAGAAGGAAATGGCAACCGACTCCAGTATTCTTGCCTGGGAAATCTCATGGACACAGGAGCCTGGTGGGCTATAATCCATGGGGCCCCAAAGAGTTGGACACTACCAAGCATGCACGCACTGATGACTTAAAGTAGGTAAGTGGTGTGATCAGATCGAGGTAATCACGGGAGTAATAGGTAATATTTATTGGACATTTAGCAAAAACCAGGCCCTGTGTCTAGCAGTTTGCCAGATTATCCCACTTCAGTGATCTGTGAGGGAAATACCCTTGTGCTCACTTTACAGCTGAAGAAGGGAAGAGGGTGCATGTGCTGCAAAGGTAGACCTGGGCTTTGTGACCCCCGACCCCCCCCCCGCCCAAGTTGTGCATCTCCCTTATAGAAAAGCCAGTGCAGTAGCAGGGGAGCCAGGGCCGGCCGCAGGGAGGAAGGCTGCTCTGGGACTGTGTGGCTCTAGCAGCCGACGGCCAGCAGGAGCCGGGGCTGGTGGTGAGGTGAGGGTGGTGGGTGGGTGAGTGGGTCTGAGAAGACTGGTATCACATCCAGGGTCTGAATCGACTGTTTTGTTATTTAATTATGAAACTTCTCAAGCATACACAAAAAAAGGAAGAGAATTATATAATCAATGCCCTTCACTCATCATCCACCTAAAACAATGACCAAAATCTTGCTACATTTTCATTGTTCAGTTGCTAGGTTGTGTCCGACTCTGCAACTCCACGGACTACATTATCCTATGCCCTCTTTAATGACACAGCCAAGACATGTCATTTCACCCCTACACACTGGAGAACACATTTTCCTGCCAAACCTCGGTGCCTCATCACAGCCATGAACAGAAACAGTGATTCATCCAGTACCTGTCTGGATTTCCCCAATTTTCTCAATGTCTTTACAGTCAGCCTGTTTGATTCATCAGCTGCTAGAGCAGCTCTGTCACCTCGTTTCCCCACAGCTGCTCCAGTTTCAGAAGAAAATGACTCGATGACTTGGGTCACTTCTGTTTTGCACGAGTTTGAGGAACGTTCAAAGGTCACCGTCTCGGTGGTATACCTAGGAGGTTTGGAAATTGGAGCGATCCAGACTGAGGGAATAAATAGTACCAGATCATATAAGACTGATGCCAGGGACCCAGGACTAGCATCCATTCCAAGTTATTAAAGCAGCAATCCAGGCTGACTCTGCTCCTGGCTGTGCGACTTGGTGCAAGTTACTTATCTCTTCTCAGAGTTTTTCCCATCTGTAAGGTAAAGACACAGCCTCCTTCACAGGGTATTCATAAGGTTCCAATGTGATGACGTGTGCCTGGGTTTAGCTTTGTTCCTGGAGTGTGGGAATTCCGGGGAGGGTGGGTGTTCTGGTTAAAGAAGTCACAGCCCTTCTAAGTGTGTCGTCTGACCTGCTATGTGATTCCCTGGGTCGGAAAGAGGAAACTGATACACAGAAAGAACGTCAGCCCCTGAAATGCTGAATCCAAGGCCTTTCCTCTCCCCTTTTTGGGGAACCATTTATCCTTTTGTCTCTCCAGCCTGTTCTTTTTGTGCGTGGGGGGCCATGCCTCATGGCAAGCTGGATCTTAGTTCCCCGACCAGGGATCGAACCTGTGCCCACTGCCTTGCAATTGCAGAGTCTTAACCACTGGATTGCCAGAGAAGTCCCTCTCCCACCTGTTCCGATGGGCCAGGATGGAGCCATTGACCTGGCAGTTGTTCAGACACTGGTAGACCCTAAATGGAGGGCATGTGTCTGTGTGTGTATAAAACAGATTTCTGGACCTCAATTCTGACCTGGGGAATCAGATCAGCAGGGTTACTGCATACTATCTGATTTCAGAAGCTTCCAAATATGCACATTTCATGTGAAATGTAGGCAGGACAGGTCTTATGACCTCTGTCACCAAATAAAGGAAGTAGAGACAGATCAGAGGACTAAATAATTTGCCCAAAGCCACACAGTAAACTGAGAAGCCAGAAAAAGAACTTGGACCCAGTGTTATTTCCACCAGCATCTGCCAAGATGTGTTGGCAGAAAGCTCATGAAGGAGGCTTACACAGGCTCTGTTACCGTCAGATCCTGTTGGTAATTTGGCTTTGGAAATACTGGAACAAAAATAAATGCTTCTGTGGGATTCTTAACCTCAGATATGCATATGACACCACCTTATAGCAGAAAGCAAAGAACTAAAGAGCCTCTTGATGAAAGTGAAAGAGGAGAGTGAAAAAGTTGGCTTAAAGCTCAACATTCAGAAAACTAAGACCATGGCATCCAGTCCACATTACTTCATGGCAAATAGATGGGGAAACAGTGACAGGCTTTATTTTTTGGGCTCCAAAATCCCTGCAGATGGTGAGTGCAGCCATGAAATTAAAAGATGCTTACTCCTTGGAAGAAAAGTTATGACCAACCTAGACAGCATATTAAAAAGCAGAGACATTATTTTGCCAACAAAGGTCCATCTAGTCAAGGCTATGGTTTTTCCAGTAGTCATGTATGGATGTGAGAGTTGGACTGTAAAGTAAGCTGAGCACCTTAGAATTGACGCTTTTGAACTGTGGTGTGCAAGAAGACTCTTGAGAGTCCCTTGGACAGAAAGGAAATCAAACCAGTCCATCCTAAAGGAAATCAGTCCTGAATATTCATTGGAAGGACTGATGCTGAAGCTGAAGCTCCAATACTTTGGCCACCTGATGCAAAGATCTGACTCATTTGAAAAGACCCTGATGGGAAAGATTGAAGGTGGGAGGAGAAGGGGATGACAGAGGATTAGGTGGTCAGATGGCATCATCGACTCGATGGACATGGGTTTGGGTGGACTCTGGGAGTTGGTGATGGGCAGGGAAGCCTGGTGTGCTACAGCCCATGGGGTCAAAGAGTCGGACACAACTGAGCGACTGAACTGAACTGTGGGGTTCTTGCTGAAGCTGTCAGAGCCTGGAAGGCACCCACGTGCTTGAGTCCCCGGGGCAGGTGGGACTCGCCCTGGCTTGTCCCCTGCATGGATCCTCAGGGCTCCACAGTGACACGTGCTCCTGGTGCTAAGCCCTGTGATCACAGGTGCATTCTGTGACAACACGCAAGCCCTTGGCTCCTTCCCCAGGCCACGAGCAAGTACTGGAGCCTTCCCTTCTTCTGTCTCCATGCTCTTCACCAGTGTGGGCCAGGAAGGCCTCCAGGAGCCCGAGGACAAGCCTGACCCCTGAGCCCATCTCCGTGCACGTCAGCGGCAATGTCACAGGTGTATTTACCCTGTCTTTTCAAGATCCCATCAGCTGGAGCAAAGGTATCAAACCCCGAGAAGGTGTGTGACTGTGCTTTCTTGCTTCCTGTTAGGATGAATCAGAGATGTTGAAAGTACATTTTCTGGTGCCTTTCCCAAGGCAAAGCATCCATCCTACTGTTATGTCTGTCCGGTTACCCAGATGGCACGTGGCCAGCTGCACAAAGCGCAGGACTTGGGGAAGATGAAGTGAAGTGCAGGAGGCCCCCAGGATCAAGCGCAGACAGGAACCCCATTTGAATGAACCAGTGGAGAACCTCAGACCCTTGGGTCCACAGGCCTAAGGGTCAGGCAGGAAGGAGCCTGCTGCCCTCCCCTCACCCAGCACTATCCCCCTCAGCTGCTACCTCTCCTTGCTCTTCCTTCAGCTCAGCCCCACCAGACTGAAAGAGCACAGTTCTCTAATTCATGGTGTTCCCACCTTAGATTACAGAGATACGGGGCAGAGAGAGAAGGACAAAGGACCACTTGTTGGTAAAGACTGCGATGGGGGCCTTTTAGCAAGAGAAGGCGCTCTTGTCTATTCTTTCTGGCTTTTCTCGTATAGAAAAGTGTGAGCTTCGCTCAGGCTGGGTTGAAAACTGATGCCTTAGGACTCAGGTCCGATTGCTGCTATTCTGATTTTTCCAGAAAAGCCTGACCTTGTGATGTGAAATCCCCTAAATTAAAAAAAAAAAATCTATTAGTTGGTATTGAGATATAGGCAATTAACAATGCTGTGATAGTTTCAGGTGAAGAGTGAAGGAATTCAGCCATACAGATACACGTATCCCTGCTCCCCTAAACCCCCCTCCCATCCAGGCTGCCACATGACATTGAACAGAGTTCCATGTGTTGTACAATAGATCTTTGTTGGTTATCCATTTTAAATAGATGGATAAGCAGTGTGTACATGCCCATCCTAAACTCCCTAACTAGCCCTTCTCAAAGTCTGAGTCTGTTTCTGTTTTGTCAGTAAGCTCATTTGTATCATTTCTTTTTAGACTCCACATATAAGGGGAAATATCCTAATTTTTAAGTGTTGGATCTAATTCACATTATTGTAGCAATACTGTGCTGGCAAAAGAGAAAAACAAGGCATCTGAGAGCTGGGTTTGGTTTGAAACTAGCCCTGAGTTTTGGGCTCCCCTGGTGGCTCAGATGGTAAAGAATATGCCCACAATGAAGAAAAGCGGGGTTTGATCCCCTGGGTTGGGAGAAGGGAATGGTTACCCACTCCAGTATTCTTGCCTGGAGAATCCCATGAACAGAGGAGCCTGGTGGGCCACAGGCCATGGGGTCTCAAAGAACTGGACACATCTGAGCAACCAAGACTTTTTTCTTTTTCCTGATTGTTTTATAATCACAAGAAAGAAATTAGCAAATAATCTTTCTGGCCATTGGGCCCCATCTTGGAAAGGTGAGGGGGAAGAGATGTGGCCA
Source organism: Antilocapra americana (assembly GCA_007570785.1). Lineage (NCBI taxonomy): Eukaryota > Metazoa > Chordata > Mammalia > Artiodactyla > Antilocapridae > Antilocapra > Antilocapra americana. The sequence goes on from ML660786.1 coordinate 2,298,985, forward strand.
AAGGGGACCTTTCCCAGATTGATTCTGAATGAAGGGAAGGAGGAAAGGTTGAGAGAATTCACCTGTCCTGGGAGGGCACAGAGATGGAAAAAGGGAAAATCCTGCCCTCATAAAGCACTTTGGGACCATTTGGAGAGGAATCTTTAATAAAATCAGGGTGCTCTCTCTTCTCTTTGCCATAAATTAATTGATTAGAACTTCAAGGCAGACAGAGTCAAAAGGTTTTCAACGAAGTACTTTCACTGTACATTCAAAGTAACCCTGCATCACCCACGCAGACCCGCCCCGGCCGGTGGGCCCTCCTTGGTCCAGCCCATGAACATGACCTCCTGGGGAGGCTCACACCTGGGGGCTGACCAGGCCCACAAATCCAAGGGTCAAGGGAGCACGAACCTTGGCAGGCAGCCCCCTCTGCCTTCTGCAGGGCTGTCTGCCAGGGCGACCTGAGCCCCAGGGGAGGGTTCTGAGCCAGCGGGGCCAGGTGAGCCTGGCTCACCTTGACCCTTGGCTGACGGCAAGAAGGGAGGACACTGGGGTGGACATTGGGGACTGAGCTGTCCCTGGAACCGAGTACTCCCCCCCCCTAAAACCCATCTGCCAGCACTGAGCTTACTAACAGGGCAAACCTCAGAACCATTTCCAGCCCATTTTTCTTGGCCATAAAACCAGAAAAAATATTGTCAATCCTACTCCGTTCTCAGGATTGTCATGAGGACCAAATCTAATGGAATACGTAGTTGAAAGCATGTTTGCAAAGACAAGAAATTGTGAGGTAGTGTCACCTCAGTCACTTTCCCCTGGGTACCCCAGTTTGCCAATGTCTTTTAAAAAACTGAGCCCTGGGATTAACAGGTACAAATGATTAGCTACAAGGATATATTGTAGAGTATAGCCTTTAACAATTCTGCATCACTATACTGTACATCTGTAACATAATATAAACCTGTAATATTGTATATAGTATTATATAACCTGTAATATAATTTGTACATCAAATATACTTCAATTTGAAAATAAAAATTGAATTAAAAAAAGAGCTCTGGTCTCATCCTGAGCAGAGCATACTTCCTGGGACAGCCTCTGTGTAACTCCACTTGGTTTTGCATTTTTGTGAGATTCTCTTATCTGGTACCTGCTCAGATTTCCTTTTCTTTATAACTGAAAAGAGAAACTTAATTTGTGTTTGTTATCTTGTTAGTTTGTATCTCTTAGTTTCTCATTAGATTGTATCTGTTCAGCCAGGGGAAATGTTTCTGAACCTTGAGACCTAACATTTTTATGGAACTTTTTTATGTGCGAAAGTAAACTCTCTCCAAGGCTTCTGGCTCAATCCTCCACACCTCTTCAAGATAAGATATTCTGATCATGCCCATTTTAAAGGTGGAGAGGCTGAGACACAAGCAAGGTAAGCAACTTGTCCAAAGACATGGAGCTAGTAGGTGAGGAAAACTAGGACTCAAGCCCAGATAATGTGAAATAAGCCCCTGCTGTTAAATCTCTCGTGACTTCTTGATTCTCACAGCATCTTACCTGTGTCCTCAATAAATCTGAACAAGGTATCTCATTCATGTGAGTGAGAAAAACAGGTTAGACAAGGTCCGGTCAAGGGACAGCCCAACGGGCACATCACTAGAGACCTCCCCTCACCCCCAGGATGGCCTCGATCGCCATCAGCAGCCTCTGAGTCTGGCATTTGGATGGACTTCCAGCCCACCAAAAAGCAGAAGTGATGGGAACAACTGAGTGAAGTCAAGCGGTGCCTTTTTAAACAAAAAGAAATCCAGTTATTTTGATGCATGATTTTTTATTATTACTTTCAAATTGGCTCCCAATATACTTCCACCTCCTAAACAATCCATTCTGGAGTTTTGCCCCAGACCAATATCAATTTAGAGATTGTGATTTATGAAAGTCTTACTCTTCTTTTTCCTGTCTTGAAAACTGGAACATTTGCCTGCATCTGGTTTTCTGGGATTGTCCATTCTCCTTAATCTCATTCACTCTCTCACTCACCACATTTACTGAGCACCTGCCATATGCCGGGCAACAAGGGGAGCCAGGCGGGCAGCCAGCAATTCTGATTTCACAAAGTGGGTAAGGGGTGTGTTTGGTCTGGGTCTGGAGATTTGAACTCCCAAAGGGGCAGCTTCTTGCCCCCCCCCCACCCGGCTGCTGCCTTCCTCCTCCCTGCTGCCCCAGAATAGTCCTGACCTTGCTGTCCCAGACGCATTTCTGCAGTCCCTGGGCTATTCTTTGCTTTGGGGGTGAGCTTTCAGGTCCTTCTGAGTTTTGCCTCTCTGAGGCTTTTACAGGAACCTGTCCTTGGCTTCACTTCGTCATCTTCACTTCTGACCTTCGGCTTCTTCTTTTGACCTTTGTCTTCCCATCCCCGTGGTGGGCTCTGTTTTGTTTGTTTTTTTAAATCACTTGGGATTTAAGGAGGAGGAGCAGATCTTGAGTCACCCGGAGACACCTCTGCCCTTCTGGAGGGAGCTGACTCCAAGATGCGAGAGCGCTGCTTCCCGGGTGCGGGGGCTCCGCCTGTGTTTACAGACGTGGGGAGGCGCAAGGCTTCATCTGCGGCAGCTCCCAGTTTTCTGCAGACCTCGCTGAGCCGTCTCGAGGGTCACGTGTGGTAAACAGACAAAGGAGGTCAGCGCTGATTGGACAGCTGAGCCTCCCGCGACCAACGGGACTGAGACACGCCCTAGTGACGAGACGCTAATTTTGCATGTCTCTTTCCCAGGATGCTCAGCCGCGCTTCTAATTCTTGTCATTAAACACATTTCTGTTATTTCTTGATAAATAGGTGCTCGCGAGGCGGAGCGTGTGTGTTAAGGGGTGCGTGTTATTCATATTGCAAATGTTGTACTTTAGAGATGGCATCCGAAATATCACTGTAAGGTAAAAATGAATGAATAGTTGAGCTTTAAGTACTGTAGGCGGCGGCTGTGTTACTCGGCTGGTCCGAAGGTAGTGAGTTATCTCAATTGATTGTTCACAGTCAGTTACAGATCGAACTCCTCGTTCTACTCTTCCCCCCTTCTCACTACTGCACTTGACTAGTCTTTTGCAGACCTGCCCCTTTCTAGGCATTAAATACATTTTGTCTTGATTTTAATTTAAAAAATTTGAAAGTCAACATTGCCCTATCATTGAGACAAAAACTGGTAATGCAATTAAAAAAAAGTTTTTTTCCTCCAGGAGCCAACAATGAATTTGAGGAAACCCATCACAGAAGCTCCCCCAACCCCTCAGGAATGCTCCCCTACCCCCACTCAAATAGACATGGGAAAGATAGTATATATTCTAAGAGGTCAAGGAAAGAAAATGGGACAATGGGTGGGGGTGAATGAGGATTTTATTTTTCCCACTTTTTTATGGTGTGGAGTTTTTTATTTAATTTCTACATTCTTTAAATCATCTGCAAAAAAAGGGGGGGAAAGTCTTTAAAGATATGTAAGGATTTTAAAAATGCTTTGAATATCAATAGGATGAATGATTAATATTTGATAATACAATACTTAATCGACAAAATTAGGAGACATTTCAAAGTTGACAATCCTGTTAAGTTTTGAAGATAGAGATGTGAACATTCTCAAAGAAAAAACGTTTTGGAGAAAGAAAACCCAAGTCCAAGAGTCTGGAAATAGAGAAGAAAGTGGGAGAAGGGCAGAGTACCTTGTAGGAGTCCCGGGTGGGACCTTGGAGCCACTTTCTCATCCTGGTTCTGTCCTTTCTTTCTTGCATAACTACTTCCATGCGATTTTCCAGGCAAGAATACTGGAGTGGGTTGCCATTTCCTTCTCCAGGAGACACGGGGGTGTGGGGAGTGCAGAACAGTATCTTCCTACCTCTTAGCTACAAGGAAATGTAAATTCCTAACAGCATCAGAAGTGAGACACAGTACTGTGTAGCTGTCACAAATGTGTATATAATAAAGGAAACTGGTTTGTCCTTACAAGTGCAAGCAATCCAAGGTACCTTGAGGATTTCCTTGGTGCTTCCACAAATACCATCTTGTTTAATCGACCCCTTAGAAAGGTAAGGCAGTGTAAGCAGTACCACTGTCAGGAAGCCTGTGGGTGTTCTAGGTCCTGTGCCCTTTCTTTCGCACCTGACTGCTTTTTTGACAGGGATATATACTTAGGAGTGAACCACCTTAATTATAGTGAACCTAGGCAGCATATTAAAAAGCAGAGACATCACTTTGCCTCCAAAGGTCCATATAGTCAAAGCTATGGTTTTCCCAGTAGTCATGTACAGATGTTGAGAGCTGGACTATAAAGAAAGCTGAGTGCTGAAGAACTGATGCTTTTGAACTGTAGTGTTGGAGAAGACTCTTGAGAGTCCCTTGGACTGCAAGATCCTATCAGTCTATCTTAAAGGAAATCAGTCATGAATATTCATTGGAAGGACTGATGCTGAAGCTGAAACTCCAATACTTGGGCCACCTGATTGATGCTTAGAACTAACTCATTAGCAAAGACCTGCAACGGAGGATGCTGAAATGGGAGGTCCCTTGGTCTCCGGATTGTTCATTAGAAAAAGATTTGGGTGTCCCAGGCATGAAAGAGGGAGAATAGGAGTTTACTGTACTGGCTTAAACCCGGGGTCCATTAAGTTTTGCTTTTCCAACTAAATGCAAAGATTTGAGTATGGGGCTGGGGAGCAAATCGAAAATACTTCTTTTCTCAAATACAAATTTCTGCAAATAAAGAATATTTTGGTTTCAACTGTGGTGTCTGCAATGATAAGTAGGACTGGGGATACATTTTTACTAAGACTTATAATCTGAGATTCAAACTTGAGAGGCAGCTTGTCCGTATCTGGCAACCCTGTCTTCCTCACACAAGTCTTACAAAAGAACTAACCTCACTCTTTTCTTTCTGGACTTATTACATGACTGTAGGCTGGCCTCATTGTTTAGTTAGCCATTCATTATTGGTTTGAAGTTCTTATCACCTGGTGAGGAATCTTCAGGAGGAGAAGGGGACAACAGAGGATGAGATAGTTGGATGGCATCACCGACTCAGTGGACATGAGTTTGAGCAAGCTCCGGGAGTTGGTGAAGAAGAAGGGAAGCCTCATGTGCTGCAGGCGGTCCCCTGGTCATCCTCGCTGGCAGGCATTCATGCCCTGTGCATTTCCCCCTGTGTTTAAAAAAAGTCAGGCAAGAGTTAGTACTTGGGCTGTCCTGTAAGGGGTGGGGGGGAGGGGATAAAAAAAATACAACAAAGAAAAAAACTTTTTTTAACACGAATTTCCGTTTTCCCACATGCAGTAAAAGGCTAGTCAAGTGAAGCAGTGGGAGTGGAGAAGGAACAAAGAAATCTGTAACTGGCTGTGATCAATTAATTGTAAACACCACTGCACTCGGACCAGCCGAAAAACCCCTGCACACGGCTCCTTATATAAGCCTCCAGCGCTCCGTCTCCTCTAGACTTACGGTGATTATTGCCTGAGGGAGAGATCGCTTTTGACACCGTGTAACGTCTGCCTCGTTCGTCGACCCTGACTTTTAGAAAAGAAAACAGTCAAGCAGATGAACTTTGTCCAGAACAGAGCCCTTTCCTTTTCGGTGGAATTGCAGGAGCTGCGGGCGGCCCTGCTAGAGCATTGTGGGTGATCTGCATGCAAAATGAGGCGCGGGCCCGGGGCCCCCGGAACCCCCGGGGGTGGGTCCTGGCGGGTCTGCCAAGTGTGCGGAGCCCCCGGGTTTGTCTGAGGTCTCCGAGGGCCGGGGCTTGGGGGCGGCCGCGCGCCCGCGGGTGCGGCTTCCCGGGGCCCCACGCCCCGCGTGTCCGGCCGGGACCCGGGGGGCTCGCCCGGGCCGCGCGGGGCGTCCCCGTCCGGAGCTGGGCGTCCCGGGACGCGGAGCCCAGCCGCCCCGGGCGCCCGAGCGCCTGCACGTGGCGGGGAGCTCCCCGCACACTGCCGCCCCGCCGTCTCCGCGGTCGTCCCTTCCTGTCCTCCGCGAGCGCTTGTGTTTTTAGGAGAACCCGGGACGGCCAGCTCTCCTGGAGCGAGATCCCCTTCCCCTTGTTTACGCAGAAAGGGAAACAGTGACTTTGGCCCCTAAAGGCTAAAATTAAAAATCGGTATGATTAGCAGTGAGTTTTTTTTAAAAAAATGACGCCTGGCAGAAATGTGGCAGGTGGTAACCAGAGCTAGGAAGGCGCCTGGCTTTTCTCTGGCAGAGCGAGTCCTGGGGTCGCGGACCTCCAGCCCCGCACCGCCGGCCGCGCGGTCTTCTCCAAGTGCAAGGCCATTCCCCCGTGGCTTTGCGTGGACCGCGGTCCCCACGGCCAGAAGCGAACGGTGAGAGCTGGGCGCGCAGCGCGGCTTTGGGACAGGTCGCTTTCAGGTTCCGTAGGGAGGACTGCAAGATCCTTCCTAAAGGAAATCAACCCTGAATATTCATTGAAAGGACCGATGCTGAAGCTCCAATACTTTGGCCGCGTGATGATGGAAAAGACCCTGATGCTGGGAAAGACTGAAGGCAGGAGGAGAAGGAGACGACAGAGGATGAGGCGGTTGGATGGCATCACTGACTCAATGGACATGAGTTTGAGCAAACTCCGGGAGATGGTGAAGGACAGGGAAGCCTGGCATGCTGCAGTCCTTGGGGTCACAAAGAGTTGGACTGGACTGAGCGACTGAACAACAACAACAAATTTACATTTTATTATCACCCAAAGTCCATAGTTTGCATTAGGGCTCACTCTTGGTGCAGTGTATTTTATGAGTTGGGGTACATGTCTAATGACATGTGTCAATCTTCACTGCCCTAAAAACTCTCTGTGCTCCAGCATTCATCCCTCTCTCCCGCCTAATTCCTGGCAACCAGTGATCCTTTTGCTGTCTTCACCGGTTTGCCTCTCCAGGATGACATATAGTTGGAATTACACAGCACACAGCCTTTCATGTTGGCTTTTTCCACCTAGTGATATGCCTTTAAATTTCTTCCGTGTCTTTTTATGTTTTGATAGCTCATTTCTTTTTGTTGTTGTTGTTCAGTTGCTCATTTGTGTCTGACTCTTTGTGACCCCATGGACTGCAGCACGCCAGGCTTCCCTGTCCATCACCAGCTCCTGCAGCTTGCTCAGACTCATGTCCATCGAGTCGGTGACGCCATCCAACCATCTCATCCTCCTTCCTTCAATCTTTCCCAGCATCAGGGTCTTTCTCAGTGGGTCGGCTCTTCTTTTAGTGCTGACTAATATTTCATTGTTTGAATATGCCAGTTTATTTATCTACAGAGGAACATTTCCCAAATTTTGGCCGTTGTGAATAAAGCTGCTATAAACATGTGTATGCAGGTTTTGGTGTGCACATGCTTTCAGTTCCTTTGGGTAAATACCAAGGAACATGATGTTGGATCATATAGAGTATGTTTATTTTTGTAAGAAGTTGCCAAAGTCTTCCAAAGTTGATGTAGCATTTTTGCCTTCCAAAGTTGATGTACCATTTTGCCTTCCCACCAGCAACGAAGGAGAATTCCCATTGCTCACATCCTTACCAGCACTTGATGTGGTCAGTGTTTTGGCTTTGGACCATTCTCACATGTGTGTAGTAGTGTCTTATTGCTTTAATGTGAATTCTCTAATGATGTATGATGTTGAATATCTTTTCATATGCTTATTTGCCATGTGGATACCTCCTTTGGTGAGGTATTTATTCAAGTCTTTTGCCCATGTAAAAATTGAATTGTTTTCTTTCTTATTGTTGGACTTTAAGTGTTCTTTGTAAACTCTGAATAGCAGTGCTTTATCAGAAAAATGTCTTTTGCAAAGCATTTTCGTAAATGCTTTTTCTGCATTTATTGATATGATGATGTGACTTTTCTTCTTTAGCCTAAGGTGATGCTATTTGATTTTCAAATGTTGAACCATCATCGCACACCTAGAATAAATCCCATTTGGTCATGGTGTATACTTATTTTTATACATTGTTGGATTCAATTTGCTGGTATTTTGTTGAGGAATCTTGTGTCTGTGTTCATAGAGATGCTGGTTTGTAGTTTTCTTGTGATGTCTTTTCCTGGTTTTGGTATTAGGGCAATGCTGGTCTCCTCTACTTCTATATTTTGGAAGAGATTATAGAGATTTAGTATAATTTCTTCCTTCAATGTTTAGTAGAGCTGCTTTCTGCTTTGAAAGGTTACTAATTACTGATTCAATTTCTTTTAAAAGATAAAGGCTTATTCGGATTGTCTGCTACTTGTATAAGTTTTGGCAGATTGTGTCTTAGAAGGAACTGGTCCATTTCATCTGGGTTATCAGACTGTAGACGTAGAGCTGTTTACAATATTATCTAAAAATACCTGTTAATTTGGCTGCACAGGCTGCTTATTGTGGTGTGCCCCAGCTAGGGGGTCAAACCTAGGCCCCCTGCACTGGGACAGTCTTAACCACTGGACCACCCGGGAAGGCCTTATGATATTCCTTTTAATGTCCATGGGCTCTGTAGTGATGTCCCTTGTTTCATTCTGATAAAGTAATTTATATATTCTCTCTCTTTTTTCCTTAGTCAGCCTGGCTAAGGTTTATTGATTTTACTGATGTTTTCAATGGACCAGCTTTTGGTTTTGTTGATATTCTCTATTGCTTTCCTACTTTTAGTTTCAGTGATTTCTGCTTTAATATTTATTATTTCTCTCCTTTTGCTTACTTTGGATTTGATTTACTGATCTTTTTTTAGTTTCCTAAAGTGGATGTTTAGTTGATTAATTTTAGGTCTTTCTTCTTTTCTAATGTATGCATTCAATGCTATGAATTTCCCTCTAATCACTGCTTCTCTGCATATCATCTTTTTAAGTTTTTTTTTTGGCTTCACCACATGGCATGTGGGAGCTTCGTTCCCTGACCAGGTGTGTTGTAGAAAGCTTTCATTTTCGTCTCAGGTTCAAAGGATTTATTAACAAAGTGAGCCACTTGTTATATATAAATAAATAATACCAACATTTATTAGAGAATTATTTAGCATACTTTCAATATACTAACATTAAAAGAAAAAAGAAGTAGAAACAGCAGAGGATATGTACCAAACTGGATTTTGCCCAACATCCAGGCTTAAACAGCACTGGGAAGTCCTCTGTCACAGCACATCTGGAGTTCCAGCTGGGGAAATGTGCCACGCAGCACATCTACTCTGTGAGTGAGACTTTAAAAATTGCAGTTCGGGGTTCCTGCTTATAATCCCAGGATGCAAACTGATATTGTCATCAGTCTGAACAAATTGCAGCTCTGGTTTCATGTTAATACTGTTTGTTGTGTCTTGTAAAACTTGGAACGTTGTTAAGCCTGGGGCATTAAAAGATGCTTATTCCTTGGAAGAAAAGCTATGACAAACCTAGACAGCATATTATAAAGCAGAGACATCAGTTTGCTGACAAAGGTCCAGATAGTCAAAACTATGGTTTTTCCAGTAGTCATGTAGAGATTTGAGAGTTGGACCATAAATAAGGCTGAGTGCTGCCGAAGAATTGATGCTTTTGAACTGTGGTGTTGGAGAAGACTCTTGAGAGTCCCTTGGACAGAAAGGAAATCAAACCAGTCAATCCTAAAGGAAATCAGTCCTGAATATTTATTGGAAGGACTGATGCTGAAGCTGAAACTCCAATACTTTGGCCACCTAAAGTGAAGCGCTGACTCAGTGGAAGAGACCCTGACGCTGGGAAAGATTGAAGGCAGGAGGAGAAGGGGACGACAGAGGATGAGATGGCTGGACGGCATCACCGACTCAGTGGACATGAGTTTGAGCAAACTCTGGGAGTGTGGGAGGCCTGGTGTGCTGCGGTTCTTGGGGGTCTCAGAATCAGACACAACTGAGTGACTGAACAAACAAAATGTTGGCCAGAGCCCCTCTAGGGGCTCAAGAATCTCAAGATTTCCTCCCACCCCCCATCTTATCTACGATGCTGCAAGGCTTGCCCTCACAGCAGGCATTCAGTCCCAGTCAGGACAGTGTCCAGGCAGATTAGAAGCAAGATCAGAGGCCTGCTCTGCTCTGTCTTTGCAGCCTAAACAAGGCTATCTGTTTAATTTCCCTAATGCCAGGGACTGAACCTGTGTCCCCTGCATTGGAAGCACCGAATCCCTAACGCTGGAACATGCCGGAAATCCCAGCATCTCACATATTTTAATATTGTGTTTTCATTTAGTTCAAATATTTAAATTTTCTCTTGAGAGTTCTTCTTTGACCCAAGCTTTGTTTATAAGTGTGCCGTTTAATCTCTAAGTCGTCTGGGATTGTCCAGCCAACATTTTGTTACTGATTCCTAGCTTAATTCTGTTGTGGGCTGAGAGCAGCCCTTCTATGATTTCTCTTCTTTGAAATTCATTAAGGTGTACTTTAGAACCCAGGATGTGGTCAATCTTGGTGAATATCTCCTGTGAGCTTGCGAAGAATGTTAATTCACCCTCTGAATGAAGTACCCAATGAATGTTAGTCAGCGATTTATTTGTAATAAAGTGAGTCCTGGGGAATGTATTTGTTGACTGTACACCTGAGAATTCTCCAAATTAACTCTCATGTAGCACATAATATGTGTTAAAGAAAACATTTAAAATGTGCTAATTCCAGGGACTTTCCTGGTGGCTCAGGGGTAAAGAATTTGCCTGCCAATGAAGAAGATATGCGTTCCATCCCTGGTCCAGGAAGATTCCACCTACAGAGCAACTAAGCCCGTTCGCCACAACCGCTGAGTCTGTGCTCTGGAGACCGGGAAACACGACTGCTGAGCCCGCGGGCAGCAACTCCTGAAGCCCTCGTACCTAGAGCCCGTGCCCCGCAACCAGAGAAGGCACCCCATTGAGAAGCCTGCACCCGGCAACCAGAGAGTCGTCCCCACTCTCAGTGGCTAGAGAAAAGCCAGGGCAGCAATGAAGACCCAGCACAGCCAAAACAAATAAATAAAAATAACATTTAAAAATGTGCTCATTCCACACCTGTAGGTTATCTTATTAAATTCAAGAGTAACTGCCAGCAGTGTTTTAGAACTTGAGTCAACAACAGATCTCGGGAGAGAAGCATTTTGTGGCTGGCATCGCTTAAATTGCCAGTGCATGGTGCTAAGAAGCAGGCCACCTTCTAGTTGGTTCTCTGATGGTTTTTCGGTCCCCTCAGACAGCCTCCTGAAGCCCGAGCCTGGTGGGCGGTGTGTCCACCACCCCAGCACATTGCCCTCCTGGTGCTTCTCTCCTGGGCGGCCCAGGTCCTGGGCAGAGTTGCTTCTTGGGTCTTTTTCAGTCTGGGTGTTGGGTCGAAATGATTCTGCTCACAGCCACCTGGTCCCTGACGAGGTGATGAGGCCCCTTCCTTCGTCTGGTGTCTGCTCCTGGGGCCCTGTATCTTGTTCCCTTTCTGGTGTCCAATCCAAGCGTTTCCCTAAAAGCTGCAAAGCCCTGCATTTCTCTACTTCCCAGGCTGATCAACTATTTTTAATCATGTCTCCCTGATTCTCCTTAGCCACACCCCTCTTCTTACTGGCTTTTTCAGCCTTCTCACCGCTTTTGCATAAATCAGACAAGGTGGGGTTAAAGGTCTTCCTAAAATACCTTAGAACCAGGGTAAGGGCAGCAGTCGGGGACCAGAAGGAGATGGGATGACCGCTTGAGCTCTAGCGCCATCTGTTGGAAGTAAAGTAAAAAGCTTTGGCTCTCAGGTGGCTCTGGGCCCGCCTTGGTTGTGCCAACACCTGCCTCTCTCAGAGACTCTGGGAGAAGCAGAGGAGACGGGCCCACCCCTGGAAGCTTCAGATGGAGAGTGGAAGACAGCTCCATGTTCACGGTGTCCACAAACAGGGTCAGGGAGAGGACACAGTGTCCGGGTAAGGTCAGGGAGGAGGACAGAGGCAGGGAAATGTTTATTGGGGCATTTCCGAAGAAATTGCTCATGCCCAGTCGTGTCTGACTCTTTCCAACCCTTTGGACTGTACCTGCCAGGCTCCTCTGTCCATGGGCTTTTCCAGGCAGGAATACTAGGGTGGGTTGCCATTTCCTACTCCAGGGGATCTTCCCCACCTAGGAATCGAACCGCATCTCCTGTGTCTCCTGCATTGGCAGGTGGCTTCTTTACCCCTGCGCTACCTGAGAAGCCCTATAATATGTTCTACTTACTTAAATATATAAATATATTTATGAATATATTGTACTTAATATATAATAATTAGAATCGAATATATTCTAGTAAGAAGCAAGATGTAATTACTTTACTCATGCACATAAGCCCACCTTAGTGCCTCAAGGAGAGAATGATTATTTATTCCAAGGGTGCTTTGTACATATTCCTGTCCAATAGGAGGAAATCACTAATTACAGCATGAAACTCATTTTCTATGAGTTCATTTAAAAAATTCAAATATCGTAATTAGAACATTGCCCAGGGATCCAATTTAAGCTTAATGATACTTGCTAGCAGGCTCTGATGTTTTAACCGAGGTGATAATTACGCGATAGACGATTGATGTGGTGATTAGCTGCTGCATGTGTCACAGCTGATGGCACTAAAACAACCAAACCCTCCGCGGCAACTCACAGCCTCATCACCCAGGTCACAGAAACTCGCCGCGCCTTGCTTCATGAGGGTATTTCTTCAAAGGGCGATGCAGACTGACTGCAAGATGCAAGGGCAAGCTGTGCAGGGGGAGGGAGACGCAGTACTGCAGAGGTGTCTGCAGCGGCAAACGGAGGGGGATTGTGTGTTGTGGGGGTGCTGTGTGTGCAGACGTGGAATGTTTCACCAAGGGAAGTCAGGCCGCCGGAGGGATACAGGGGTTAAAATGTGAACGGCATTTAAAACCCGTCGGGTACCAAGGAGGAAAGGAGCAGATGGGATGAACTGAGAGACTGGGTTTGACATATATACGCTATAGATATGCCACGCCATGTGTGCGTGCTCAGTCGTGTCTGACTCTTTGCGACCCCAGGGACTGTAGCCCGCCAGGCTCCTCTGTCCATGGGATTCTGCAGGCAAGAAGACTGGAGTGGGTTGCCCCTTCCTCCTCCAGGGGAGTCTTCCCGACCCAGGCATCGAACCTGAGTCTCTTTCATCTTCTGCATTGGCAGGCAGATTCTTTACCACTGGGAAGCCCATACACCATTGGTCAATGCTCTGTGGTGAGCTAAATGGGAAGGAAATCCAAAAAAAGGGGGAGATCTGTATGTGTATGAATAGCTGATTCACTTTCCTGTACCTTAGAAACTAATACAACGTGGCAAAGCAACTACAAACTCCAGTTAAAAACACACAAAACCACGCCCACTGGACATTCCACCAAAGCAGACAGCGTGTGTGCGCTCATTCATGTCTGCCTCTTTGCGACTCCATGGACTGTAGCCCACCACGCTCCTGTGTCCAGGGGATTCTCCAGGCAAGAAGACTGGAGCGGTAGCTATTTCTTCCTCCTGACCCAGGCATCAAACCTCTGTCTCCAGCACTGGCAGGTGAATTCTTTACCAGTAAACCACCTGGTAGAGAGGAGGGAAAGAGAAAGAGGAACTCGACAAAGCCAAGCTCCACTAAGTGATCAAGGTTGAATCAACGGTGAGAAGTCACAGAGACAGTAGGTGACCGTGATAAAACATGATGACAGCACATCGCTTCTGAGGTCTTTCCCACAAAGCTCGTAACCCTGACTTAATCATGAGAAAAACATCAGAAAAATCCCAACGAAGGGATGTTCTGCAAGATATTTACTGAGCAATCCTCAACTCTGCCGAGGTCATCAAAAACCAGGGACACTCTGAGAATCTGTTGGAGCCGAGGGGAGCCTCAGGGGACATGATGACTACACGCAATGGGGCGTCCTGGGGGGGATTCTGGAGTAGAAAAATGACATTAGGGGAAAACTGAATAACGCAGGAGTTTTGTTGTTGTTGTTGGCCACTAAGTCATGTCTGACTCTTTGTGACCCCATGGACTGCAACAGGCCAGGCTTCCCTGTCCTTCACCATCTCCTGGAGCCTGCTCAAACTCACTTCCATTGAATCAGTGATGCCATCCAACCATCTCATCCTGCGTTGTCCCCTTCTCCTCCTACCCTCATTTTTCCCCAGCATCAGGGTCTTTTCTAATGAATCGGCTCTTGGCATCAGGTGGCCAAAGTATTGGAGCTTCAACTTCAGGATCAGTTTTTCCAGCAAATATTCAAGGTTGGACTGGTTTGATCTCCTGGTAGTCCGAAGGATTCTCAAGAGTCTTCTCCAACACCACAATTTGAAAGCATCAGTTCTCCACCACTCAGCCTTCTTTATGGTCCAAATCTCACATCCATATGACCACTGGAAAAACCATAGCTTTGACTGTACAGACCTTTGTTGGCAAAGTGATGTCTCTGCTTTTTAATAGGCTGTCTAGGTTGTTATAGTTTTCCTTCCAAGGAGCGAGTGTCTTTTAATTTCATGGCTGCAGTCACTGTATGCAGTGATTTTGGAGCCCAAGAAAAACCTGTCACTGCTTCCACTTTTTCCCCTTCTACTTGTAATGAAGTGATGGGACCAGATGGCATGATCTTGGTCTTTTGAATGTTGAGTTTCAGGCCAGATTTTTCACTCTCCTCTTTCACCCCCATCAAGCGGCTCTTTAGTTCCTCTTCACTTTCTGCCATTAGAGTGGTCATCGCCTGCATATCTAAGATTGTTGATATTTCTCTCAGCAATCTTGATTCCAGTCTGTGATTCATCCAGCGTACCATTTCACATGATGTACTCTGGATATAAGCTAAATAAACAGGATGACAACACATAACCCTGTCGTGCTCCTTTCCCAATTTTGAACCAGTCGGTTGTTCCATGTCCAGTTCTAACTGTTGCTTCTTGACCCACATACAAGTTTCTCAGGAGTCAGGTAAGGTGGTCTGGTATTCCCATCGTTTTAAGAATTTTCCACAGTTTATTGTAATTCACACAATCAAAGGCTTTAGCATAGTCAGTGAAGCAGATTGACAGTATAGAGCTTCTCCATCACTGGCTGCAAATAATATAATCAATTTGATTTTGTTATTGACCATCTGGCAATATCCATGTGTAGAGTCATCTCGTTCAAAAAGAGTGTTTGCTATGACCAGTTCGTTCTCTTGGCAAAACTCTGTTAGCCTTTGCCCTGCTTCATACTGTACTCCAAGGCCAAGTTTGCCTGTTACTCCTGGTATCTCTTGACTTCCTACTTTTGCACTGCAATACTCCTGATAAAAAGGACATCTTTTTTTAGTGTTAGTTCTAGAAGATCTTGTAGGTCTTCATAGAACTAGTCAGCTTCAGCTTCTTTGGTATAGACTTGTCTTACTGTGATATTGAATGGTTTGCCTTGGAAATGAATTGAGGTCATTCTGTCATTTTTGAGATTGCACCCAAGTACTGCATTTTGGACTCTTTCGTTGACTATGAGGGCTGCACCATCTCTTCTAAGGGATTCTTGCCCACAGTAATAGGTGTAACTGTCATCTGAATGAAATTCACCCATTCCCGTCCATCTTAGTTTGCAGATTCCTAAAGTGCTGATGTTCACTCTTGCTGTCTCCCGTTTGGCCACTTCCAGTTTGCTTTGATTCATGGACCTAACATTCCAGGTTGCTATGCAATATTGATCTTTACAGCATCAGATTTTACTTTCACCCCCAGACACATCCACAACTGGGCGTCGTTTCTGCTTTGGCCAAGCTGCTTCATTCTTTTCGGAGCCATTAGTGATTGCCCTCCACTCTCCCCCAGTAACATAGTGGACACCTTTTGACCCCAGGGGGCTCATTTTCCAGTGTCATACCTTTTTGCTGTTTCATACTGTTCATGGGGTTCTTGCAGTAAGACTATTGGAGTAAGTTGCCACTTCCTCCTCCAGTGGACCATGTTTTGTCAGAACTCTCCACTATGACCCGTCCGTCTTGGTTGTCCCTGTGGGGCACGATTCATAGCTTTATTGAGTTATGCAAACCCCTTTGCCATGACACGGATGTGATCCATGAAGGGGTAGTAACTTTAGCCAGTAAGAATGTAGGAGCTTTAGTTAACAAGAATGTATCAATATTGGTTCACTAATTTGTGACTCGTGCAGCCTACCAATGTCAAATGTTAATAATAGGGTCCCTGGGTGTGAGGTTTATGGAAATTGTCTGTACTATCTTCACAATGGTCTGTAAGTCTCAATCTGTTCTATAAAGTTTGTCTTTATATTAATTAAAACAAAAACAGGCCTCTCAAGGTTGACCACTATTTAGCTATTTTGGTATAAAACGATTTGTGAGTGGGTATCACAGAAATCATCCTCTTGCAGTTAAGAAATCAAGGCAGGGGACATATGTATACCTATGGCTGATTCACGTTGATGTTTGGCAGAAACCAACAAAAGTCTGTAAAGCAATTATCCTTCAGTTAAAAAAAATAAATTTAAAATAAAAAAAGAGAAAGAAACCAAAGCACTTTGAGTAAGAGATTTGCTGAGTTTCAACCAGAGCCAAGACTATAAACTCACTGTCGGTGCAGTTCTGGCCATGAAGCTGGCTTTTTCTCTAAAAGCCAGCTGTTAGCCCTGCTGGGGACTTTGACATTCATTTTCCATCTCTCAATTGTACTCTTGAGTTATGGATGTTGGTGGTACCTGGGGGTAACAGTGAGGTGTCTTCTAAACTCTTGGAAGGAGGGAAATTAGAAAAAAAAATTCCCCTGTTAGAAATTAACCTATCAATGAGCGTAAACTAAGGAACTATCTTGTAACATTGCTATATTTAAAATGGATAACCACCAAGGACCTACTGTATAGCACAGGGAACTTTGCTCAGTTATATAGCTGCCTGGCTGGGTGCAGAGTTTGAGGAAGAATGGATACATGTATCTGTATGGCTGAGTCGCTTTGCTATTCACCTGAAACTATCACAACATTGTTAATTGGCTATACTCCAATATAATTTTTTTTTAAAAGGAACTTTCCTATGTTGTAGTTAAGTCGCTCAGTCATATCCTTCTCTTTGCAACCCCATAGACTGTAGCCCACCAGGCTCCTCTGTCCATGGGATTTCCCAGGCAAGAATACTGAAGTGGGTTGCCATTTCCTTCTCCAGGGGATCTTCCTGACCCAGGGATTGAACTCGAGTCTACTGCATTGGCAGGCGGATTCTTTACCACTGAGCCACCAGGGAAGCCCAACTGTCTTATAATATGATGGAAAAGTTTGAGTGTCAGCTTGGGGCAGCAGAACCGGGCTGTGCTTACACTGAGCTGAGTGAAATCTTGTGAAATCTTTCTTGTTTGGGGAAAGACTGATCGCTTTGGAGCCAGACGCTGGTTCCCCGAGTGAACGGTGCATGTCCAAGAGCTGGCCAGCAGAGGGCGCGCGGCCACCAGCCCTCCCTGTTGGTCATTCAGCAACTTCCCCTTGCTTGGGGTCCCTGGCTCCCCGTTATGGGTTGAAATGTGTCTCCCAAAACATGCTGAAGTCCTAAGCCCGGCATCTGTGACTGTGACCCGATTTGCGAATAGGGTCATTGCAGATGCGATTAGTCAAGCAAAGATGAGGTCGCACGGGAGTCAGGTTGGCCCTTAATCCCATATGACTGATGTCTTGAAAGGAAGAGGGGCAATGCCTTGTGAAGACCAGACTCACATGGGACAGCCGCCACGGGTCACCATGTGGTGACAGGCGGAGACAGGAGAGGTGCAGCTGCAGGCAGAGAAGCCAGGGTCAGCCGAGCAGCCGGGCACCTGGAGCCGGGCAGCAGCAAGCAAGGACCCTCCTCTCGGGAGTCAATGGGAACCCGGCCCTGCTGACCTCTTCCGGACCTCCAGCCTCCAGAGCTTTGAGATGGTCACTTTCTGTTGTTTTAGGCCCCCTCCCCCGCAGTGTGGCTCTCTGATGGCATCCCCGGGAGGCCGGTGGACTCAGCACTCAGCATATCCTTCTGGTGTTGTGATACTTGCTGGCATTCTGGTCCAAGTGATGGATGGAGTTCCCGCAGTTGATGGAATTCCGCACCGACGAGCAGGGCTTTCTCCAACCCCCCGTCCTCTGTCCGGGGTGACTACTTCCTCGTGTTGATAAACCCAGCGGCTGTCTCGATTCTCACTCTCCTTAACCCAACCCCACCGTGGTGGCACCTTCAGCTGGGACTCCCTCCTCATCCAGCCTGGCTCTGGATAACTATCCAGACTCTGGATGAGGGAGACAGTTCTGGAGATGGTCAGGACGATGAAATTGGAACTGGAAAGGTTGAGGTTAGAGTGAGATGGGCAGGGCTGAAGCCGCCCGTGCGAAGAGATTTGTCCAGGGAGAGACAGATTGAAATACCCAGTATCCACTATTCACAGGAGATTGAATATAGTTTCTCATGCTATACCATAGGATCTTATCATTTTATCCATTTTCTATATAATGGCTCACACCTGCTAACCCTGACCTCCCACTCCATCCTTCCCCCAACCCCCTCCCCCTTGGCAACCATAAGTCTGTTCTCTATGTCCATGAGTCTGTCTCTCTTTTGTGGATAGGTTTATTTGTGTCATATTTTAGATTCCTCATACCAGTGATATCATATGGTATTTGTCTTTCTCTTTCTGACCTGCTGCACTTAGTATGATAATCTCTAGTTGCATCTATGTTGTTGCAAATGGCATCATTTCATTCTTTTTTATGGCGGAGTAATATTCCATTGTATGGATGTACCACATCTTTATTCATTCATCTGTTGATGGACGTTTAGTTTGTTCCCATGACTTGGCTATTGTGAACTGTGCTGCTGTGAACACAGGGGTGCATGTGTCTTTTTTAATTAGAGTTTTGTCTGAATATATGCCCAGGAGTGAGATTGCTGGATCATGCAGTAATTTTATTTTTAGTTTTCTGGAGAACCTCTATACTGTTCTTCATCATGGATTTCGCAACCTGCATTCCTACCAACAGTGTAGGAAGGATTCCTTTTCTCCACATCCTCTCTTTGGCTGTCGGTTCTAATCTTATTCCTTCAACACCATTTTTACCAAATAACACCTCAGTCAGAAATTAACAGTGCTCCCTGAATGCCTTAATTTATGCTCTTCTGCCAGATTTGAAGGTTCTCTGTAATCTGGACCCATTCTACTTTTCACATATTTATAATGGAATTTTAAAAATATTTATTTGGTTTTGCTGGATCTTAATTGTGGCAGGTGTGATCTTCAGTCTTCACTACGGCAGAGTTCACTACAGTGAACTCTTAATAGTGGCACGTGGGAGCTAGTTCCCTGACGCAGGATCCAACCCAGGCCCTTTGCATTGGGAGTGTGGAGTCTCCACCACTGGACCACCAGGGAAGTCTCTGTAATGGGTTTTTAAATGCACAGTTTATAATGACACTACCAAAAATAAACCCAGACAACCAACTCTCACTGATCAGCTTTGGAGAACGCTTGGGAGCCAACCCATAATTTTCACAACCATAATAGAGGAAAAGACTCAAACATTTACCCTGCTTTTATTCATCGCACTGCACCGCAGAGTAACCTCCTAGTTGCTGAACGAAAGTTCCTCTTTGTAGAGACATGCCAACTCACAGATGAGAAGGGAAGATAGAATGAAAACTTCACCATTGTGGGGCCCCTGATGAATTAATGGATTTGGGCAACGATTACCAACAACTGTTAATACCAATATCATGTGCTTCTTTACAGACATTTACAATACCTGCCCCCCAATCCGACTTGAATCTGCTCAAGACTCCAGATCTCACTATCCATTTACAGCAGACACAGAGCAAAGGAACACTGTAAACCACACCCCAGGGAAGCAACCTGGGAAAGCCAGCCTGGGCAAATTCTGTAGTCAGATGACCCAGTTTCCTCAACAAGTAAATTGCGTAAGACAGAGAAAGAGGAGATGCCCACAGATTAAAAGAGAATTAAGAGATGGAAGGTAGATTAGTGGTTGCTGGGTGGGAGGGGAAAAGGGGAGTGTTTGCTGATGCATGTGGGGTGAGGAAGATGTTCTGGTGTTTGATAGTGGCGATGGTTGCATAACTTTGTGGCTACATGAAAATGAGCTCAATTACTTGCTTTAGGACATTGAATCTTAAATTTTTTTTTACAGAGAATTAAGAGACATGCTAACTAGATATGGTGTATGGATCTTACTTGGATCCAAATTCAAAATACAAGCTGGACAAAAATTATGAGACGACCAGGGAAATACCAAGGCTGTATACTGGATGACATTAAGGACCTATTGTTAACTTTTTGTTTCTTTCATTCGATAAGGTGTGTCCGACTCTTTTACGATCCCGTGTACTGTAGCCAGCCAGGCTTCTCTGTCTGTGGGATTCTCCAGGCAAGAAGACTGGAGTGGGTTGCCACTTCCTTCTCCAGGGGAAGTTCCCGACCCAGGGATCAAACCCACGTCTCTTACATTGCAGGCAGATTTTTTTTTTTTTAACCACTGAGCCACCAGTGAAGCCCATGTTAAATACATAGGGCATAGTATTGTGGTTATGTTTTTCAAGAGAGTGATTTCTCTTTGTAATTTTATGTTGAAATATTTGCAGTTGAAGAAAATATGATGTCTGGGATTTGCTTCAAAATAGTCTGAGGAGGGAGTGAATGATACAGGACTGGGTGAACTCCTGGGATGGACGAACAGATAAGACAGGGTTGGTCTGCCGTGGGCGGGACTAGGGGCTGGTGGCTGCTACACAGCATCCATCAGATGGTCTTCAGGCCACTGTCCCAGGGTCTTTCTACAAGGGACAGTGGCGACCACGAGGGGCCTGCCCCCAGCTACTCGGGAGGTGTCCTCTGTCCCCTGTGGCCGGGGACTGCTAAGAATTGACCTGTAGGCTGCAATGCTCAGAATCCACGCAGACTTCTTTCCGAAGCATCGCTCACCTGCAGCTAGGAGATACTGCCACGACGTCGTGGTAGAGAAACCCAGCCTTCTGAGAGAGCCGCCTCTATCTCTTCCCAGTGCAGCCTGTGCTGTTGGCTCCTTGGTGCATCAGGAAGCAAACTGTTGCATCCTGTAGAATCTCAGAAGGAACGGGAAACACGCTGCTTCTGAGAGGAGGCTGATGAGCGCTTCACTGAGAGTGTCCTGCAGAGCTTCCATGGAGGAGGAGAGCTGAAAACTAAAGCACACACACCTTTTGTGAGTGGCTTTGATTCTGGAGATAAAGTACAGCAACCACCGCGGGTGCAGACAAGAGCGCGGATGCAGGACTGTTGAGTGAACCCTTCTGGGGACCAGTGCAGCTCATGGTGCGAACAGGGGCCCCCGACTGAGGCTCTAGGCTGATTGGAAACAGTGTTGAGGCCTGCCCCCCACTTCCAGAAGACGGGAAGAACTGGCAAGGGGGCTTCTGTGGGCTGCTGAAGAGAGTGGGGTCAGAGGAGGGCTTTGTGCGCACACATCTGGTGTCAGGAGCCAGTGTCTGCAGCAGCATCTGTTTCTGTCAGTTTCCCTTCTGTCCTTTCCTCGAAGGCCCCCCGAATCCCATTATTCACCAACACCTGCTCCAGCGCTCGGAGGGACCCTAAGCCTCCTTCACCCACCCATGAGGAATAAACTGACTTTGAGACCGAGGCTGGAAAATGTTGTGTAATTTTTTAAATCAATGTTAATCACTTTGTCGTTCATTCATTCCCCAAACACTTGCTATGGACCTGTGACATGGGGGTTGAGTGCTGGGACTGCATGGATGAAAGAACTGGGGAAACGCTCCCTGTCTAGTTGGGGGAGCCAGAAATGGGGATGGAGAAGGAGAATATGGGGCAATAGGTAGCTGGATGAAGGTAGCGTGGGGGATTCTGCCCAGAGGGGAAGGCAGTGTGTTTTTCTGCCAGAAGCACTGGGTGGGGGATTCAGAGATGGGGCAGGGGAGTCAGAGAGGTGGGCTCTAGAAGGATAGTCTTTCCAAGGGATCAATTTCCACCGTGTCCCTGGAGAGGCAGACGTTTGATACCCAGATCAACACGATTATCAGTCCTCAACGGACCCTGGCGAGGCCAAGCAGCTTGGGAGCCACTCTCACGCTTCGTCGCAGGTCCCTGAGGTGTGCGCACTGCTCTCGCTGCGCTGGTCTCAGGAACTCCCATCCTACACACACGCACACACGCTCAGGAGCAGAGGCATGATCCAGGCAACTAAGAAAACACTATTCAGATACAAGAGGCAAAGGATTTGGGGATCGATGGGAATGCTGCCTCAATTACCCAAGTATTTGCTTTAATTCTTTGTTTCCTGTCACTTTGTCCTTCAGTCAAGATCATGTTGGATCTGGGTCAGGTCATCTATAGGGTTGTTTCTGGAGACTCAAGCTGTTTCCATTCCAGCGACTCAACCACCAACCACTGCCCTTCCCTCCACTATGGAAAAAAGAAAAAGATGTAGGTACTATTCCCTCCATTATCAGGGGTTTGGGGAAGTGATAACCTTCCTGTTATTTTCTTTGCTTTGCTCCAATGGCCAACTTCATTCTTTAGGAAGGAAAGATTATGCTGGTTTTATTATTTAAAAAAAATGATCATCACTATTTTGAACTAAAGCAAATGTAATAGAGGGCTTCCCCAGCTCTAGGGTTAAGAATCTGCCTGCAATGCAGGAGATAAAGGTTCACTCCCTAGGTTGGGAAGATCCCCTGGAGGAGGGCCTGGCAGCCCACTCCAGTATTCCTGCGTGGAGAATCCCATGGACAGAGGAGCCTGGCAGGCTACAGTCCATGGGGTCTCAAAGAGTAGGACACAGCTTATCGACTGAACAATAATAACCACCACCACAAACTATAATAGAACAAGGTCAAGGAAAGACTTGAGGATTTCTCGTCTTGCCCTTCACCTTAGTTCTCATCCCTAAACCCTGCTTAGAGATGCTTACAGAGATAGATCATTGACAAGAGTTTGCAGCTCAAACAACAGGTAACCATGACGGCAAGGAGAGCCTTGGTCCTCTGAGCAGATGATCAGGCCAGATTGTACTGGGTCCCTCGAAAACTGCTCCTCCCTTCTGAGCAAAAAAGAGCCCTGGATACACTGTCAGGAAGGTTTGACCCTTTAACACTGTACTAACACCATCTCCAACGGCTACTACGTGGAAGGTGCGCCCCAACCCCCAAAGCCGTAGGAGATTGCCATTCAGGCTAAGTACAAATGAAAGGATCATACCTGCAAAAGAGCATTTCTGATTTTAAAAAAATTATACACTTGTTACAAAACTTAGAAAAAGAATAGCATTGTTCCTAGTTGTTATAAGTAGACTTTTTTAAGGATATTTTTCCTCCAAAGTGAATATTTTGCAAAGTTATTTTTTTTTAGTTGGATACAAACTCAAATAGTAAAAAGCCAGTCAAATTTAGCAGTGGGGGGTTGTATACCAACTTTAGTGACACTAACGTTAATAAGTTCTGGTAACCCACTACCATCGGACCAGCCAAGAAAGCCACTTTCACTTTCATTATATAAATCCCTTAAGTAGCTATTCCAAATGACTTAGGTTGAGTTGTTTTCATAATTTTCAAAAAGTTGTAACGTTATGTGAGCTATACGGCAGAGTGTTACAAAAAGCAACGCATCACCTTATTATTTTTCCTGGATTTTAAACAGCTTAACACAAACTGATATTCAAAATGAATGATATTCAAAATGAATGCATGATGGGAAATAGAAAGACAAATGACCAGATGGAAGCTTCCTGTCCTTCACAGATATTTTATGATGTCCAGGGATCACAGGAATAAAATTAATATACTTGTGCCAAATGTGTAGCAAAAAAAAAAAAATTAATGTCAACCAAACGAGCTTTGATTTTTTTTTTTTTTTTTTTTAAAGCTCGTCTTTCTGTCTACGATCTGCAAAATGCCTTCCGGACTCAGGCAGCAGCAGATGGCAGTAATACACAGAAAATTCACTTTCCATCCACCTTCTCTGTTGAGTTTGGACTAGAGAACGTCTCAGTCAAGAATACACTGTGTTCTCACACCTGTTACAATCTAGATTTTTCTTCTTTTCTTAATAATCCCTGATAGTTATAATAAGTCAAATAATTATGTCAAGTGTACTATGGTCATATTATATGGTCACATCCTTCACCTGTAAGGAAGACTGCTGCTGTGATGTGGAAGTTGCCATGAAATGGTGAAAATAGTCTTTTGCTGATATTTTAATTGTTGGGATCAAACCCCACTCAATAGATATAAGCACCCTCACTAAAATCCAGGTAAGAAATTTCACATTCACCAGAAGGAAAGAAATGAAAAGAGTTCAAGAATGATCAGTAAGTCTTAACTCTTATCTTTGCCAGTCATTTCTTCATTTTCTTGCTTTAAATTGTCCATACTTTAAAATAGTAAATGTTAACATGAACTGAAGGTTTCAAGGACGGGGGAATATATCTCTTCAAGATTACGATTAATGTGAATGCTAAGAAAAGACCACGTTGTAAGGCATCACATTTGCTGATTGAACAGTACTGAGCTACACTGAGTTTAGCCAATAGCAGAAAGATTTTTTTTTTAGAAATCGGAATAAGAATTATGATAGTTCCTGGAGACCAGGGGCTGAGAGAAGTGAAGGGCTGAGCCTTCTGGAGATGAAGTAGCGCCTTCTGTGTTTTTATTTCATATTGAAGTACAGCCAATTAACAGTGTTGTGATAGTTTCAGGTGAACAGCAAAGGGTCTTGGCCATGCATATCCATGTATCCATTCTGCCCCAAACTCCCCTCCCATCCAGGCTGGTACTTAATACTGAGCAGAGTTTCATGTGCTATACTGTAGATCCTTGTCATTTATTCATTTTGAATATAGCAGTGTGTCCATGACCTTCCCAAAGGCCCTAACTATCCCTTCCCCTGGCTACCCTAAGTTTATTTTTTTAAGTGTGTGAGTCCCTTTCTGTTTTGTAAGTAAGTTCATTTCTATCATTTCTCTTTAGATTCCACATGTAAAGGATGTCATAACGATATTTCTTCTCCGACTTCACTCAGGATGACACCTTCTAGGTCCATCCATGTTGCTACCAATGGCATTCTTTTATTATTTTTAATGGTTGAGTTATTCTCCATTGTGTATATGTACCACGTCTTCTTTATTCAACCCTCTGTCGATGGACATTTAGGTTGTTTCGATGTCTTGGCTGTTGCACATAGGGCTGCAATGAACATTGGGGTGCATGTACCCTTTCAGGTCATGTTTTTGTCCAGATAGATGCCCAGGAGCAGGATTGCAGGGTCATATGGTAGCTCTGTTTTTAGTTTTTTAAGGAACTTCCACACTATGTTCTCCATAGTGGCTGTGCCAATTCACACTCCCACCAACAGTGTAGGAGGCTCTCCATCCCCCCACACTCTCTCCAGCGTTTCTTGTTTGTGGATTTTTTGATGATGATCATTCTGACCATCTACCCTCATCCTTGTCTTCTCTCAGGCAGCGATTAGGGACCACGTGCCAAAGTAGGCTGGCTGGAGTTTCCCGGAAGGCTGACCAGTCCAAGATGACTTCCATCTCTCCCACATTTGGAAGATCCTCCAGTTCATGTGGACGGAGGGTCTTTCTGAGCTCAGACCTCTCTTAGCAAAATGTAAGCATCCAACTCCTGTTTAACAGGCCAGCCTGGATGCATGCATTTGTCTGAATCCCTTCTCTAACCCAAGTAAAACTAGAGTGTAACAATTGAAAGAGGGGTGGGGAAGAGAAGAGAAAGAAGATGCGCTTCACTCCTTCCTCCTG
Source organism: Antilocapra americana (assembly GCA_007570785.1). Taxonomy (NCBI): domain Eukaryota; kingdom Metazoa; phylum Chordata; class Mammalia; order Artiodactyla; family Antilocapridae; genus Antilocapra; species Antilocapra americana. Next base: position 2,324,659 of record ML660786.1, read on the forward strand.
CCAGGAATGGGGTTTGGTGCCTGGGGTGGGAAAAAAACATCCTGAAATCTTAAGTACTGACACCCTCCCTTAGGATGGCATGAGATGAAGAGAAACGGGCTTGCAGTATTGCTGACATGTTGGGGGCTTTGCTCCAGCCCTGGACACTGGCTAGCTCCACACTTCTTGTGATCTGAAGACAGTTAGTCTGCATTGAGTTCAGACCACTGTGATCTGGCTTTCCTGTTACATGCAGCTTAGTGGATTCCTAACTGGAGAAAGAGGGTGCCTGAGGCATGGGGCACGTATCCCCAGACCATAATGAGGTATGAATTGTAGGTAGACTTGTATGAGTTGTACACAGACTTAAATAACACTGACCCTCTGATGGGGCTTCCCAGGTGGCACTACTGGCAAAGAATCCGCCTGCCAGTGCAGGAGATGTAGAGATGACGGTTTGATTCCTGGGAAAGGAAATGGCAACCCACTCCAGTGTTCTTGCCTGGAAAATCCCATGAGAGAAGCCTGGCGGTCTACAGTCCATGGGGTCACAAAGAGTTGGACATACACACATATACACACATACATACCTATAATGCAAATGTTATTTCTTTCCAACTTTCTTTCAATCTTTCTGATTACATCAAGGAGGAAAAATCTTAATTTGATATGTCACTAACCCCTTCCATTTGCTCAGCTTCTTTTTTAAGCGAAGGGAAAATACCTCTTGCTGTAATCCTATCTCACTAGAATTTTAACAATGTTACTTTGTTTCCAAAATTCCTATTTATGGTTCCTTTCACTTGTGGTAATTGATATTGATTTTCTAATTTCACTGGCGACAGAAAGTTTTCTTAAATAATATATTTTTGGTACTTCCTTGGTGGTCCGGTTGCTAAGACTCCACCCTCCCAATGCAGGGGGCCTGGGTTTGATTCCCTGTTGAAACTAAGAGTCCCATGCCTCAGTGAAGAGTTCGCATGCTTCAGCTAGGAGTTCACATGCCACCACTAAAAAATTCCCTGAGTGCTACAGATGAAAGATCTGCATGCTGCAATGAAGACTGCAGATCCCGTGTGCTGCCACAAAGACCCGTCACAGCCAAATAAATAAACATCTTTTTTTTTTAAAAGAAAGAAACACTTTTGAAAAGTTGCTTGTAAATAAAAGGGAAAAGCTACTAATATATGCAACAATGTGAATGAATCTCAAAACAATAATGAACAGAAGAATCCAGACAGAAGTGTACAAAAAGTAGGATTTCATTTGTATGAAATTCTAGAAAAGAGAAATCTAGTCTATGATACTAGAAGCAGACTTGCCGTTGCCTGTGATGGAGGTTGAGGATGTGCGAAGGGCCACAGAGGAGCTTTACGCTGTGATGAGACCATTCTCCATCTTGTTCGTGACTTCATGTGTGTATCAGTTCAGTTCAGTTCAGTCGCTCAGTCGTGTCCAACGCTTTGCGACCCCATGGACTGCAGCATGCCAGGCTTCCCTGTCCATCACCAACTCCCAGAGCTTACTCAAACTCATGTCCATTGAGTCAGTGATACCATCCAACCATCTCATTCTCTGTTGTCCCCTTCTCTTCCTGCCCTCAATCTTTCCCAGCATCAGGATCTTTTCCAATGAGTCGGCTCTTCTCATCAAGTGGCCAAAGTATTGGAGCTTCAGCCTCAGCATCAGTCCTTCCAATGAATATTCAGGACTGGTCTCCTTTAGGATGGACTGGTTGGATCTCCTTGCCATCCAAGGGACTCTCAAGAGTCTTGTCCAGCACCACAGTTCAAAAGCATCAATTATTCAGCGCTCAGCTTTCTTTATGGTCCAACTCTCACATCCATACACGACTACTGGAAAAACCACACCTGTGCTTTTCTTCAGAATATGCTGGAAATCATCCCATGACACCCTTTGATGAAGTTTAAATTCTCTAATTTCTCTGGGGCCTGTCTTCCACAGGCTTGTCTCTGCGGGCTGTCTCCAGCCAGCCCCTAGAGTTGCTCGTAGCTCTGGGCTGTCCCCTTTCCCTTTCAGCCTGATTTATAATCACAGTTGACAGCTGTTTAAGGCTGGGACGGGAAGGGGACTGTTATTTAAGGGGGAATCTTTCTGTGGCCAAAAGCGTTTCTAGCCAGCTCTGTCTAAGCGGGTCTCGGATATGATTTCTCCTTTTAAGGGTCAGGACAGAAACCAATGCCTCTCCTAAAACGCAGGAGGAGAGCATGACTATGTAAACAACAGCAGCAGCAAATGCTGCCTTTGGGCAAAGACCACGAAGGAATATAAAAAAAAAAAAAGGCAATAATTATGCTACAGTGATAGAACACCAGGTAGGTCTCTTTCATTTAAAAATATTTACTCTTGTGCAGCCTTTATAAAATAGTATTGAAGTATAGTTGAGTTACACTGTTGTGTTAATTTCTGTTGTACACTAAAGTGTAGAATGTAAATACATTTACATTCTTTTTCATATTCTTTTCCATTATGGCTTGCCACAGGGTATTGATTATACTTTTGTGTGTGCTACAGTAGGACCTTGTTGCTTATTTTCAAAGAACTGACTCTTTTCCTAATGCTAGGAAAGACTGAAGGCAGGAGGAGAAGGGGATGACAGAGGATGAGATGGTTGGATGGCATCATCAACTCCATGGACATGAGTAAACTCTGGGAGTTGGTGATGGACAGGGAGGCCTGGCGTGCTGCAGTCCATGGGGTGGCAAAGAGTCGGACACGACTGAGCGACTGAACTGAACTGAACAGTAGGCCCTTGTGGCTTATTGTATGAGGCCTTTTGAAGAGAATGATAAAAATGCCTTAGGACCAGGTTGTAGCCTGTGTGTGTGCTTAGTCACTGAGTCATGTCCTACTCGTTGCAACCCCATGGACTGTAGCCCACTAGGCTCCTCTCCCTGAGATTTTCCAGGCAAGAATACTGGGGTGGGTAGCTATTTCCTCCTCCAGGGGAACTTCTTGACCCAGGGATCAAACTCACATCTCCTGTGTTCCTGTATTGCTGGCAGATTCTTTACCACTGACCCACTGTGGAAGCCCCAGCTTGCGGTGATAGTTGTATAACTCCATAAATTTACTAAAATTTACTGAATTTTATGGCATACAAATTACATCTCCATAAAGTTCTTTGTAAACTTCTTTAAAGTGCTCTTTTATGATTTTAGCAATGGGTGCTCAAGTTGCTTCAGTCATGTCTGACTCTTTGAGACCCTATGGACTGTAGCCTGCCAAGATCCCTCTGTCCATGGGATTTTCTAGGCAAGACTACTGGAATGGGTTGCCATTCCTTTTCCAGGGGATCTTCCCAACCCAGGGACTGAACCCGCATCTCCTGCGGCTCCTGCATTACAGGGAGAATCTTTACCACTGAGCCACCTGAGAAGCTTAGCAATGGCTAAGAGATTAGAAAATTTTACAAACCTGTCTTACGATTATGATACCTTGCTGTTTTAGTCATTGTACAAGCGATTATTGAGGCCCTGCCAGGTACTTGGTGTTAAGCGCTTGGAAGATGCCAAGGTGAAGGAAAAAGCCTGGTCATCTAAGGGTTAAACTGAAGGCCTAATTCATGGGCTCTGTAGTCAGGGCTAGATTGGTTCAGATTTCATCACTTGAATCCTGTATTTTGGTTACCAGGCAGGTGAATAATCTGTGTTAGCAGGAGAGGACGAACCCCGGTAGGAGGCCAGCCAGAGGGGTGCAGCATCACACCTCCAGAGGCTGGAGGAGATCCGAGCGGCATCCGTCTTGGGAACAGGGGCAGGCTCCTCTGAGGCCCTCAGAGCATCGACTGAACCAGGGAAATGAGAAGAGTCCCCTGGCACTTTGTCACGAGTCACCCAGGATGCGATGAAGCTACAGGTGAAGCCACAGAGGTAGCCGTTCTGCTCACTGGTTCTGTGATTTGGCTGCGTCCCGGGGCATGTGGGATCCTAGTTCCTTCACCAGGGATCAAACACATACCCCACCTCGGGAGCCTGGAGTCTAAACCTCAGGACTGCTGGGAAACCTCAGGCTTTGGCTTTAAATGAATGAATGAATTCTGGCTGTGCTGAGTCTTCGTTGCTGCGCACAGGCTTTCTCCAGTTGCAGCAAGATGGGGGCTATTCTCTAGTGGCGGTGTGTGGGATTCTCATCGTTGCGGCTTCTTTTTGTAGCGGAGCACTGACTCCAGAGCACTTGGCTTTCAGTAATTGTGGTGCATGGCTTGGCTGCAGAACGCAGGATCACAGCTCCTGGACCAGGGGTCAAAGCCATGTCCCCTACATTGGCAAGTGGCTTCTTACCCACTGGACCTCCAGGGAAAACCCCAGGTTTTGTTTTTAAGTGGTATGCCCTAAACCCTCTGGCCCTGACCTACCTCCCTTTTTTATTCCACACTCCACCATTCACTTGGTCCGCCCTCCACATCCTTGCCACATCAAATCACACTTCACATGCTTCCCTAAAAGTATCTTTGAGGCTTCATCTCTCCCAGCAAGACTGCCTCTCTTGTCTTGTTCCCCCTCATTCATAAGGGCTCTTTCCTTCTCTGAATGCTAATATAATTTTATTCACATGCCCCTGTCATGGCACTTTTCAGTTTCTTGAGTGTGCCGTAGCTATGGAGGTGTATTATTACAGGTCCCCTGTGATGTCGAGCCCCCAAGACACACACCAGTGTGTCAGCCCCAAATGCTCTCCTTCAGATGCATCTTTGGGGTTGGCAGAGGCTTAGCGACCATAGGGGCTTGTCTCTTTAAAGCTATTCTTTTGAAGCAGTAGTCCTTAAAATCTCTCAAAAATCATTACACTCTTTGGGACTCTGATGAAAATTATGTGTCTGTGTCCACAAAGTTGCACATGTTGGCATGTGTCCAAACATTCTGTGTACAGTGTCAGCGTGTTACGAGTCTCCAAGGCCAATTAGGAGCCCAGGTTACAAAAATCTGATCTAAACCTTAAGAATACGGACAAGTAACTGCGGAACTATGACACATTTGTCTACCTCCTCCAGCCTATCTCCACTCTATTCTGCATTACCTTGTCCACCCAGAGCTGCCTGGGGAAGCAGCGCCCCAAACTATCCCTTATTCTGGGGGAATAAGGCATAAAAACCCTTATTCCCCCAGAACACACCCAACAACAGGAAATGTATGAAGTGTTTTTTTATGCATGTATTTGAGAGATGGAAAATTGTGCAGATTTAAAATAGAGACTTATTAAGACTGGGTAGTACAAAGGAAAACTCTTACATGAAAGGTTCAGTGGGAGAACGATCGTACTGTGCTCACACCTGTGGGACGATTATATGGGAATAAGAAAAACCCCTGAAAATCAGAAAGTGTGACATAGCGGGACGTGTCTGTTTTTCTTTTGCTGTATCTTTATAGTGCTGTTGATGTAAAAATAGGAACCTCATTCCTTTCTTGCAGCCAGCTCAGCCAGTTAGAATAAAACAGACTGAATGACAGATAAAGACATTGTATGAAGTGAAATCTACAAATAGTGAACAAAACAAAGAAGCAGACTCACAGATACAGAGAACAAACTCCTGGTTACCAGTGGGGAGAGGGGAAGGAGGGAGGGACAGAATGGGGGTAGGGGATTAAAAATGGGTTATTAGGTGATTATATGGAATCATGTGTGTGTGAAACTTTTGAAAATTATAAAACATATAATTTAAAGAATCGTTCATTCAATTTTTTAAAAAATAAAGACTAAGTAGACAATTAAAAAAAAAGAAAAGTTGAGTAAACAAAGTCCCACATGGTGTAAATGCCACCATATAACCCCCTAGGTCTGATCCAGATGAGATCCCCAACCCGAAATGACCCTGGAAAGGGACTTAGCTAAGCCGCCAGTGCGTCCTGGCCTTCTGCGAAGGAGCTGAAGGCTTCTTAATGTTTCTTTCCAAACTGAAAAAGGAAAAGATCACACGGAAATATTTTCCCAGCGTTTCTTCCAAGACTCTTGGGGAGATGTGGTTTTTGAAGAAGGCGCTGGTTACTACTAGCAGGCAAGGATGATGTAGGATGAAGGCTGGGGTGGGGTGGGGGTGTGTGGGGAAGGGGGGTCATCAGCCTGGGGGAACCCCCCCAGAAACCTACCTGTGGCTGCGGTGGGCTCTGCTACTCCGGGAAAGGCCAGGTGGGACAGGTCACAACCAGCCTCCTCGGGAAGGTCGTGGGTCTCAGCATCGAGAAGCTTCTCTTCCAACAGGCTCCATCTGGACCTGGCGCGGGGCGCGGCTTGGGGCCGGCGTCGGGAGCGGAGCCGCGGGCAGCTGGGAACAGCCGGCCCTGGCGCGGGGGCCTGGACATCTCGTCCCAGAGACAGTCCATTCTGCGAGATGCTCTGGAGTCAGGTGACCCAGACAGGAGCGCTTTGTGTGTTTCTGGTTTGGCAGGTGGACCCCGGCTAGAACTTTTTTCCGTTTGAAAAAAAAAAAAATTGTTATTTGTTTCTCTGCTGTGCTAGTTTCTTTGTTTCTGCCCAAACCGGTGTCCTGGGACACACCTCTCCGCTGGAAGGTTCCCGCTTCCAGGCAGCCGCGGTGGGGCTTCGGGATGTGGGCTTGTCCCCACTCTACCTTTCTGACTTGGCAAGCATCCCCTCTTGGGTCTCGCCTGCCTCCTCTGTGCAATGAGATTGAAGTGTAATTGACACATAGCATTATATTATTTTTAAATGTACAGCATATAATTCAGTATTTGTATATATTGCAAAATGATCACCGCTCTTAAGTCTAGTTAACATCTTTCAACACAGTTACACATTTTTTTCTCCTTAGAACTTTTAGAATTTACTCTCTTAGCAACTTTCAAATACACCATACAGTATTAACTATAGTCACCATGCTGTCTATTACACCCTCATTACTAACTGATAACTGAAAGTTTGTACTTCTTGACCCCCATTTTGCCCACCCTCCAACCACACCCACCATAACCATCTCTCTGTTCCCTGCATCTGAGTTCTGTATTTTTTTCCCCCTTAGATTCCATATATAAGTGAGGTCATATGGTATTTGTCTTTCTCTCTGACTTATTTCACTTAGCACAGTGCCCTCAAGATCTGTCTATGGTGTCACAAATGGCAAGATTTCATTCTTTTTTATGGCTGATTCATATTTTCTCTACCCATTCACCTGTCGATGGGCACTTAAACTGTTTTTATGTCTTGGCTATTATAAATACCACTGCAGTGAACATGGGGATGTCGATCATCTTTTTAAATTAGCTTTTCATTTTCTTCGGGTAAATACCTAGAGTGGGATTGCTGGGTCATGTGGTCGGCTATGTTTAATTTTATGGAGAATCTCCATACCGTTTTCCACATGGCTGCACCGATTTGCATTCCCACCAACAGTGCACGAGGGTTCCCTTTTGTCTACATCCCTCCCACCACTTGTGATTCTTGTCATTTTGGTCGTAGACATCCTAACAGGTGTGAGGTGATCTCTCCTTGCAGTTTCGATGTGACTTTTCCTGATGGTTACTCATGCTGAGTACCTGTTCATGTACCTGTTGGTCATCTGTCTATCTTCTTTGCAAAAAATGTCTACTCAGGTCCTCTGCTCCTTTTTCAGTCGGATTGTTTGTATTTTTGCTACTGAGTTGTATGAGTTCTTTATATAGTTTGGATATTAATCACTTATCATATGTATGATTTTGAATATTCTTTCCCTCTTAGTAGGTTACCTTTTCATTTTGTTGATGGTTTCCTTTGTTGTGCAAAAGGTTTTCTTTTTCTTTTCTTTAATTTGATGTAGACCCCCTTATTTATTTTGGCTTTGATTGCCTTTGCTTTTGGTGTCAATTCCAGACAAATCATCACCAAGTTTCATCACTGTTTTTTTTTTTTTTAAGACATATTTATTTATTTTATGGATGTAATGGGTCTTCGTAGCTGCACAGGCGTTCTCTAGTTGCAGAGAACAGGTGCTGCTCTCTGGTTGGGATGCACAGACTTCTCATCGCAGTGGCTTCTCTTGTCGGGAGGCACGGGCTCTAGGGCTCAGTAGCTGCTGCCCGTGGACTTAGTGTTAATAGTTGTGGCTCCGGGACTCCAGAGCATAGGCTCAGGAATCATGGTGCACTGGCCTAGTTGCTCTGCAGCATATGGGATCTTCCCAGGTCAGGGGTCGAACCCGTGTCTCCCGAATTGGCAGGCAGATTCTTTACCACTGAATCACCAGGGAAGCCCTGCCTGTGTTTTATTTTATTTTTAAAAAAAATTATTTTTTTTGGCTGCCCTGGGTCTTCATTGCTCTGCACCAGTTTTCTCTAGATGCAGCAAGTGGGAGCTACTCTCCCGTTGTGGTGCTCAGGCTTCTCATTGCGGTGGCTTCCCTTGTTGCAGAGCACGGGCTCTAGGGCTTGAACTCAGTGGTTGTGTCTCAGAGACTTAGTTCCCCTGCAGCATGCGGAATCTCCCCAGACCACCCAGACCAGGGATTGAACCTGTGTCCCCTGCACTGGCAGGCAGATTCTTAACCACTGGACCACCAGGGAAGTCCAGCTGCCTGTGTTTTATTATATTCATTTTAATAATGAGAAAATTGAGCCTCACAATACTAACTTGTGCATGATCATGCTCCTATTAAGTGGCAAAAATGGAATGTGATAAGCTGTGTCTCAGGCTATAATAACAACTTACCAGAGACTGGATGACTTAGACCACATTTATTTCCCACAGTTCTGGAGGCTGGAAGTCCAAGATTTGATTCCTGGTGTGGGCTCTCTTCCTGGCTGGCAGATGTCTGTCCTCTCAGCATCCTCAGGTGGTGGGGAGAGTGATCATCACTCATGTCTTAGAGGGCACTAATCCCATTCATGAGGGCTCCACCCTCCTGACCTAACCATGTTCCAAGGGCACTGCCTCCAAACACCATCATATTCAGGATCGGGGACACAACGTATAGATTTGGAGGGTGGTACATAAATATTCAGTCCATATCAAAGTGGCGGCAGCCTTTGGTTTTAACTTATCAACCATCCCTAGCTCTCAGAACTTTTCTCTGTACATGACATTTTGACCAAGGCATCAGCAGTTAAGTCACTGGAACATGACAGCATCTATGCTGTAGAACATGGTTTTCATTTAGTTGAAAATATCCATGGAGTACACACGCAAGCAGGAAGATTCAGGCATGTGACCTCACCCCTGCTGGGTCCTCCTGCTAATTACCTTCCAGAGGAGCAAACGGGAATAACAAGTTATTTCCAGGAAAGCAACACTGAAGTGGGAATTACTGCCAGATGGTCCAGCTATCTGTTCTGGGTACTGAAGTGACTGTGTGTGGTCTCACAGAGAAGGCTGTCCCCTGCTGTAGGGGGTCCCCCCCCCCCGCCCCCCTGGCTCGTCCTGCTGAGCCTGACACCAGCACAGGACAGTGGCAGGGACTTCTCATCAGCAACTGTCGCCCAAAAGTTGCCTATGTTCTTTCCTTGGAAATATATTTTTGCCGTTAAGATTCTTTACTAAATGGATGACTACGACTTTATGTAAGTTTCTTTTTCTTTAGTCATTTGCACAGACTGAATAACCTACTCGTAAACTGGATTGTGCTTATACTTTTATTCATTTATTATTTTTACTTTTGGCTGTGCCGGGTCCTACCTGCTTTCTTCTAGTCACAGGCTTTCTTCTAGTTGCGGTGAGAGGGGGCTGCTCTCTAGTTGCGGTTGGTGGGTTTCTCATTGCAGTGGCTTCTCTCGTTGTGGAGCGCAGGCTCTGGGGCTCTTGGGCTTCAGTAGCTGCAGTTCTTGGGCTCAGTAGTTATATATAGCTCCCAGGCTCTAGAACACAGGCTCAGTAGTTGTGGTGCATGGACTTAGTTGCAGTGTGTCATGTGGAATCTTCCTAAAACAGGGATCGAACCCATGTCTCTTGCATCAGCAGGAGAATTCTTTACCTCCAAGCCACCAGGGAAGCCCCTATAATTTTCTTTAAAATGCAATAAAAGCTCTTTATTCAAGCCATACATTGTCTCACTCTTTCCTTGGACATTCCTCAGGCTGGATGTATATTTCTGCATATCCAGCCTCATTTGGGACAGGGGCATTGGACTTGGCATCAGAAAACCAGAGTGGAGTTATGGTTGGGTCACTTAGCAGCTCTGCATCTCTGGGTAAGCCTCCTGACCTCTCCAGGCTCACGTTCCTTGTTTGTAAACTGTGCTCTGGGAACCTTACATCATGCCCTGTGCAGGTGAATCACATACATTATTTACTTGGCTACGTGAGGGCAGAGGTTGTTTCTCCTGTGTATTCCTTGCCAAAGCGTTTGCTAATGGTAGGGCCCAGTGAATACTTGTTGCTAATCTCCTTATTAAAATGATGGTGTTTATGCTTTCATATAAAGGACGGAAAAAGAGGAGACCTTGAGGGTGACCTCATGGATTCACAGAATCCTTTTAAATTCAGTTTCTTAGAGATTAAAAAATGTGCACTCTAATCAGAGAAAGTCCTTGAGTGCAATTAGATAGTTGGATGGCATCATTGACTCAATGGATGTGAGTTTGAGCAAACTCCAGGAGATAGTGAAAGACAGGGGAGCCTGGCGTGCTGCAGTCCATGGGGTTGCAAAGAGCCGAACAGAACTGAGCGACTGAATAACAACAGCAACAGAATAATGCACAAAGGCATATAAATCAAGTAACCATTCTTAAATAATAGTTTCCAGTAATGAGTAGTCTGAAACTCATCAGAGTGGCCAGGTTCACTTCCTGCTGAGTCCTGCTGAGTTTGCTAATGGTCCTAGCAGTTTGGAATCTTTATAAGGCTGACTGCAGCATCTCCTGGTGCTTGCATAACTTTGGAAGCCAACCTGGATCCTGTCTGTAGTTAATAACATAGCTCCTTGAAAATGGAAACTCTTCATTTAAAAAAAAATCATTAAGCATTAAAAAAAAAATAAGCAATTTGTTTTCATACCAGGCATCGTGAGGCTGATGGAACTAATACAATTGCATAACCACCACTGTGCTTAGTTGTGTCTGACTCTTTGCGATCCCATGGACTGCAGCCCACCAGGCTCTTCTGTCCATGGAACTTTGCTACAGGCAAGAATACTGGAGTGGATTGCCATTTCCTCCTCCAGGGGATTTTGTCAACCCAGGGATCGAACCTGCATCTCCTGTGTCACCTGCACTGGCAGGCAGATTTTTTACCACTGAATCATCAGGGAAGCCCCGTAACCACCACTAAAGGGGCTCTACTTTACCTGGGAACAAATTTACAAATTATTATAAGATAACAAAGGATCTGCTGAGTGGCAACACAAAATAAATGTATCAACATTTATTTGGAGGAGATCCAAACATTTATTTGGATCTTTGGTTTGGAGGAAGGAGGTACAGACTGAAGGGAGACATGAGTCCCAGGAAACCAAACCAGAAACCAAACCAAGCCACTTCCCTTGGTTACAGCTAGAGGAGATATACTCTGCTTGTATACCATCACAGGCCAAAAAGAAAATTAAAAGGGAGGTTTGCCAGTAAAGGAACCTTCTCCAAAGTAAGTTAGTCTTTGTCAAGACTCGGACACGATGGCTGCCACAAAGCCCTCTTAGAAGCCAGACTCCAGATCCGCTGTGAGCTTGGTCAGCATTTCTGTCAGACATACCACACCCGAATGCATGGAAAGTTCTACTCAAAGTCTGATAAGTTACTGATGTAAAAAATCATCAGGTTTTACGTAAAGACCAAAATCTTAATTTGCTCCTTTGAACTTACACCTTCCTAAATTTGACCAAAGACGGATGCTCTGGTCTCTTTTTCCTTCCCTTACAGGAGAATGTATGAAGGAACATCACTTTGGTACTTTGGACATTTTCTAAGCCTATCAAATTGGAAGATTATCTGAGCAGAGGTGAAATGTTATTACAATGAGCAAGAAACCGACTCTGCTTTGTTATTGTGTCGATCCTGTTATGGTATAAGATCTAAGTAGAAAGGAAAGTGAATTAACACAAGCAAAACAGCAAAGACTTGGGCCAGACTGCTCAGATTAGACTCCTACTCTGTGTACCTTAGGGAAGTCCGCTCTGCCTCAGTTTCCTCTCTGCAAAACGGGTAATACTGCAAAGAGTGAGTTTAAAAAAATGTGTTTTAAAGATTAAAAAACAAATTACTTGGCTGTGCTGAGTCTTAGTTGTGGCAATGCAGGATCTTCAATCTTCATTACAGCATGTAGGATCTAGTTCCCTGACCAGGGATTGAACCCAGACTCCCTGCAAAGAGAGTACAGAGTCGTAGCCACTGGACCACCAGGCAAGTCCTAAAGATTTTTTTTTTTAATGTGGACCATTTTTAAAGTCTTTATGGAATTTGTTACAATATTGCTTCTGTTTTTTTATGTTTCGGTTTTTTTGGCCCCAAAGCCTGTGGGATCTTAGCACCTCAACCAGGGATCTAACTTGGACCCCCTGCATTGGAAGGTGAAGTCTGCAGAGTAGTTTTTGGTAGGATGTGGCATATGTTTGATAGATACTAAGTAAACACAGCACAACTCATTCACTGAGTAATCTGTACGTTAAATATCCGAAGTAAGCATTAATGACTTTCAAAATAATCACCTTGGAAGAATTATTCCATCGATGGAGCCATTGGTTAAAACGTGTCTGAAACCAAGTGAAATTGTCCTTAGAAACCACAGCATCTTCGTTTTCATTGCTCCTCGGGGCAGTGACGCTTTCCCTTTGGAAGGCAGATTTGCTTTTGAAAACAGCCCCAAGTCTGTCAGAGTCAAGGATGGTGAATGTGATGAGAACAAGCTGGGACAGATGATCTTGGCAAAAACAGGGTGTAATTATAGGAACGCGGTCCATCTTCTTGTGTGGCTCACACTTGGACCCTGAAGGCGACTTGCAAAACACAAGGCTTCCAAGGATGCTTAAGCAGAGGAGGCACTTTTAGTGAAGGACTTGTATTAGCTATCCACGGCTGTCTAACAGACTTACCCCAGACAGCGATTTAAGACAGCCAACAGTTGTTTTCTCGCAATACCCGTGGGGCAGAAATCTGGGCACAGCTGGCTGGCACTCAGGCTGAGGGGCTCTCCCCAGCTGCACGGAAGGTGTTGGCCAGGAAGTGGTTCTTGCGAGGCTCCCCTGGGGAGACTTCCTTGCTTGCAGGTCCTCTGCCCGGCTGTGGGCTCACACAGCCTCAGACTGGAGTGGTTGTTGGCCGCAAACACCCCTCCTTGCTTCTTTGTGGGCCTGCTCTGTGTGGGACAGCTGGCTTCCCCCAGAGCAATGAGGGGGACAGGGGCAGGGGAGAGAGAGAATCCTGGTAGAATCCACAGTCATTTTTCAAACTCATCTTGGAGGTGATACCCTATTACTTTTGCCTTGTTCTTTTCCTTAGAAATGAGTCACTAAGTTCGGGTCTCCTGAACTCTTGGAGAGGTAGATACACAGCAATGACTACTGGGAGGGGAGATGATTGCATAAATCTCCGAAGTGAAGCGACAGGGTTGAAAGATGACCTGCATTTCAGTAAGACCTCTCTCTCTCTTTCTCCCCCTCCGTTCCCCTTCCCTCCCTTCCTGTCTTCCTCCCTCTCTCTCTCTGTGTATATATATAATCTCCAATTATTTTTTAAAATTTCATTATTTTGTAGGGATGTTACCTTTCCCCCTGTGATATAGATATTTTTGTGGAAAAAAATGATCTAACACTAAGAACATCATTTTAATAATTGTCATCTTTGGCCTGGGTTATAGGTTGAAATTGCATGAGCAAATTCTAGTCCATTTCCCTTGGACTGGACCTCACCTCGCTAGATATTTTAGTCATCTGAAATAGACATGGAAATGCCTATCATGATAGTAAACTGAGCAAGATTCTAGTGCTCTAACATTTCTAGACTATCGGTGGGCTAGAATTTGGGGACTTTGTATCTTAATGCCTTTAAATTCAGGATTCAACAAGGCTGGCTGATGCAGAGCACCCATTTTTAACAAGCTGCCACCAGCCTGAGAGTGTGAACTGTGGGTTTTCTCTAGCTGAGAATCATCCTTACCAACAAATGATGCCCTTGTCATCTATCAAGATTCAGTCCACATAGAGCCTGCTTCCCTGGTGGCTCAGGTGGTAAAGAATCTGTCTGCAATGCGGGAGACCTGGGTTCGATCCCTGGTTTGGGAAGATTCCCTGGAGAAAGGAACAGCTACCCCCTCCAGTATTCTTGCTTGGAGAGTCCCATGGATAGAGGAGCCTGGACTCCAGGGCTACAGCCCATGGGGTCGCAAAGTCAGACTCGACTACGTGAGGAACACGACTACTACTCCCTCTGATTTTTTTTTTTCAAAATTTTTCCCCAAACAAAGTTACCGTAGAGGGTGCATATATCTCAACAAAGCAGTCAGGTTTCTTTGCTAATAAAGAAAGCAAGTGTGTTGGAAGCTGTTGATTGCATTTGACGGTAAACTCTAGCGAGTCACAGCAATTGAACCAGAGAGAAGACAGCCATGGCTGACCGCTGGCAGACAGAAAGGGTCCATGAGGGGTCAGGAAGTCTTGCCAGAGTCAGGAACCTCCTTTCCCACGTGGTTTTAAATTGGGTCTCCTTCTCCTTAAATTGGGTCTGTGAATGTATGTGCTTTATGTTTGTTGTGAAATAACCCAAAGTTCATCTTCCACTCATTCACAGACACTTATAAATGTACTGAATTTTTGGCAACCATTGTTCGTATACCTTTTTTCATTCTGAAAGTTTCTTTCAATGCCCTAACCTGAAATCCTACACCCTAGAGTCATGTAGGGCTTCGCAGGTGGCTCAGTGGTAAAGAATCTGCCTACCAATGCAGGAGACTCTGGTGGGATCCCTGGGTCGGGAAGATCCCCTAGAGGAGGAAATGGCAACCCACTCCAGTATTCTTGCCTGGAGAATCCCATGGACAGAGGAGCCTGACGGGCTACAGTCCATGGGGCTGACATGACTGAGCATGCATGCACAAACAGTTATGTAATCACTCTTAATAATGCGGTGTGTCTCTTCCAAGTTTTCTCTATCCACCTACAAACACACGTGTATTCATATATGCATACAGACATATGAGATCATGCCAGTGTAGCTTTGAAAGGAAGCTTCTGTAATTGGCTTCCCCCCTCCTTTTTCCTGATTTATAATAAGAAATGCATTGCTGTTTAACCATGAATTACGATTTTCAATATAAGATTTCTAAAAACTGATAAACTCTCTGATAAGTTTAAAGCGAATTAAAACAAAGTTGCTTTTATTGCATTAGCTTTCTCCCCCAGGGACTTTGAAAGTAAATGTATAAATGCTGCCGTAAAGTTAACCTTACCAAAAAAAAAAAAAAAAATCTATCTCTATATATATATACACATATGCATAACCAAGAAGGCTCTTTTTTTTTTTTTTCATTTTCTTTTCCATTATGGTTCATTGCAGGATACTGAATATAGTTCCCTGTGCTATATAGTGGGAACTTGTTGTTTACCTGTTCTATATATAATAGTTTGTATCTGCTAATCCCAAACTCCAAACGCCTCCCTCCCCACCCCATTACCCTTGGTGATCACTAGTCTGTTCTCTATGTGAGTCTCAGGCAGGCCGTCCTAAGTCTTTCATTTTTTAGATCATAAACTAAACATTTCTTTCAATTTCCATTTTAGTTCAATCTATGTAAACACCTCCAATGACTGCTTCTTGATGAAGGCAAAACACAAAGTTAGTCAAACTTGGTTGTGGGGGAGACAAATGTGATAACCCACAGCTTTCGGACCAACTGCGGGCAAGGGTAGGTTTCTGAGTATTTATAGTTCCTCTGCAGACACTTTTTTCAGTAAGGAGACTTTTCATGCCCCATGTCGCAACCACGAGAAGTAAGATGTGCACAACTTCTCGACTAAATACGATGTGAAAAAACCAAAATCGCTCTTTCTAAAAGTAGTATTTGTAAGGATTATGCTACCCACTAACCTCTTTTGCATTTCAGTTTTTTACAAAAGCATTGTGGGTAGCGCCTGGCTAAATACGAAAGCCAGCCGGGCGGCGGGGGGCGGCCGCGGGCCACGTGGGCCGCGGGCGTGGGGCCCGCCCGGCTGGGGCCCGCCCGGCTGGCCGGAGCCGCGCCCGGCTGGCCGGAGCCGCGCCCGCCCCCCGGGTGGGGCCGCGCGGAGAGCGGCCGGGGAGCCGAGTCTCGCGCCGGCCTGGGGCCCCCGCGGCCGGCGCCGCCAGCGTCCGGAGCGCGGTCCGCGTCCGGAGCGCGTGGCCGGGCGGACCGGGCGGGAGCTCGGGGCGCCGGCCTGCGGGTCCCCCTGCCCGCTCTGGCCGGTACCGCCTTTCGTCTCGTCGTTAGGAGCCCCTAGCCCAGAAATCCGTCTGCCTACACTCAGGTCTCTGCTGGTTAGGGATTGAGAGTGAGTCAGCAGGAGTGAAACAGGTGGTTCCAGCGAGATTTCCTCGTTCCCTCCGGTAACGTTGCCAGGCAGGAACCCCCGTGTGTGCTTAAAAACCCTATTCTGGGAGTTCTTCAGTGGTTTACATCGACCCAGAAATTACTCACCTCTTCTCAGCCTACCACAGGGGCGGGGGTATTTATTTCCAAAAACCGATTGGGAAAATGCAAACCATTGGTGACCTTTCCAAGCTTTAAATGTTTATAATGAAAGTCTGAGGACAAACTTGAGAGATTACCCACCCCGAAGTATTTTGCACATAAAAAACATTGCCAACAAAAACATGAAGTTATTTTCCTTAAGGAAAAGGGTTTCAGCGGAGGAAGTGGGGCTGAACCTCCGTTTTATGTGTCAGGTATGAGTTATACCCAGAAGCTAAAATATGAGCTAGATTTAAGAAATAAACGCTTTGGAATTTTGGCATCATCTGAATCATTTCTAAGGATAGTTTTGCTTTTTTTGGTTGTTGTCTGTTTAAAAAACAAACTCCTTTTGGGGAAACTTTAATAGATTTCCTGCTCTTACTCAAAATAAAGCTCTTATTCAACGTATTTTTTCGGGTTTTCCTAGTAACTTACTGTTCTTTCTTCCTGTAAGGACAAAACCAGGAAATTGTTCAGAAAAAGGCCCAAGCTGACTTTCTAATTGACTGTTATGATTAGTGAGAAAAATGTGGGAAATTGGGACTATTGGGGCTGGGTTGAGAATTTTAGAAAAAAATGGAGAAAACATCAAATTTAAGATATTTTTAAAGTCTTAGAGAAAAGGATGGTACAAGAAGCTTAGAGAGTCCCTAAGTCTAAGCTAGCTGACTCATGGTTTTTAACAATACGTATAATCTAGGAGAGTCTAATAGATGAAGAAAGATATAAGGAATGTTGTCAAATGCTCTGTTACAGACATGGATAATTGCTCTAGTGACATCCTTACACATTTGGGGATTTTTGCCTTTTGACTAAGGTGGGAATTTACATGATAATAATCATTTTAGTTTCTATTGTAATTTATACTTTTCTGTATATTATCTCATTTATATTATAGTATTGATGTCTCTGGTAACTGGTTGCACATGTCAGCTTTCCCACCTCTTTATTATATTTATCAGACCTGATGGGTATCAGGATATGCTATTTTGGTATAAAATTATTTAGAGCTAAGGACTGTTGAGAGTCAACAGATGAAGAAAGAAGCTGTTTCGGAGTTTCCCTTTTCTGACCCAAAGCACCAACTTTGGGGAAATAAGCCTGCCACAAATTTCCTCTTTAGGGCAGATCTATTCATAAATGTCCTAGGGGGGAGTTTTATGGCCCTGAAGCAGGCATATAGACTTCTCATACCCACAGGAACAAGCATTATCACAAACTTTCTTATCTCCTGTTTGTTCTTCTGAAAATCCACTGGCCTTCCCTAAAGAAACCCTTCTGTTCTTCCCATACTAGCCTTTTCTTTCCTCTATTGCGTTAGGTGTATAAACTCCAAATTCTAACTACTCCTTTGAGTTATACTCCTCATTGATTGCTCCTGCACACATAAGGGTACTCCTTCCCCCCCCTTATTATCCTGTCTTTTGTTGGACTTAATTCACAGGCCCCCAGAAACTGAACATGAGAAGGTAGAGAAAAAGTTTTCCCCTCCCCTACTGACCTAAAGGAAATACTGTGAACAAATATTAATCAAAGCGGTTACTGGGGTGTGAGGGAGAGGAGCATAGCTTATATCTTTATAGAAATGTTCTTAGGCCTAGATCTGTAGAATCCAACTTAAGTCAGCTCTTTTTAATATTTTATTGAGATTTATCTCCCCGCCAAGCAGTGTGCTAAGAGCTTTAACTAGCATGATCTCATTTCACCCTCAAATCAACTCCATCCAGTAGTTAAATCAGTTCAGCTCAGTTCAGTTGCTCAGTTGTGTCTGACTCTTTGTGACCCCACGGACTGCAGCACACCAGGCTTCCCTGTCTATCACCAACTCCCAGAGCTTGCTCAAACTTGTGTTCATTGAATCGGTGATGCCATTCAACCATCTTATCCTCTGTCGTCTCCTTCTTCTCCCACCTTCAACCTTCCCCAGCATCAGGGTCTTTTCAATGAGTCAGTTTTTCGCATCAGGTGGCCAAAGTATTGGCGTTTGAGCTTCAGTTAAGTCAGAGAAAGTAAATAACTTCCTGTAGTACCAAATGCTATAAAAGGTGGTACTTATTGCTGCTCCTTAGCCCACACAGCTTTCTTTTCCTAGAAGATATTATTGCAGGGGTCCGAGGCATGTAATCTAATGCCTGGCACTTGTCATGTGGACTCAAAAGTTCATTTTAATTTGTTAATGACTATTGAGTTTGATTTTCCAGAGTTTAAATTTTGTTAACTGACCAACATTACATCTGTGCCCTTTTTTTCTTTCTTATGATCCAAAGCATTTATAGTTTCCTGGACTTACACTAATGATACTATTTTCTTTTTAAATTACTTAGGGGGCTACAGCCAGTTATGTTTACACATAGAGAAAGAAGTCCTGCCTGAATCAGCCAGGAAGCCCCCACACAGGTTAATTTAGGCAGGTTAATTTAACCACATCTTTTCCTATGTTATTTCTTCCATTGCTCTTAAGCTTAAAGTCCTTCCTGTTGATAATTCATAACTATCCACCTATGTTTTCTTCTAGGTTTTGTTCTTATTTTTCATTTAACTCTTTAATCAATTTCATTTCAATGTGAGTAATGAGAAACCAGCTTCTCATCTTCCTAGCCTGGCTCTTTCCTCTTATCTTAATTAAGATTTCTAATTTCTATGGTATTTCTAGGCTTTAAAACCCCTGCAGGTAGTGTTAAAAATAGATACATTTTACTATGCTATAGGTTATTTTCTGAGGATAAACTGCATTCTTTTAAGAACTAACATGCTAAATGATTTGGGGTTTCTCTTCTCGCCTCTCTGGGCCTCAGAATCTTCTATAAAATGAGAGACTTGGGCTGGATCCACTTTTCTTCTGAGGAGCACATGGCTGGTGGGCTGAATGAGGAAGGAATTCTGCGGACAATTTTGGGAAGTTCTGTGTTACATAAACTGTAAAAGGCATTTTCTTTTTCTTTATTCAAATGATAAATGTTATTACTTATTCAGAAGCATTTATTGCATGCCCCTTAAGCCGAGCATCATGAGAGAAAAGGCCCCCAAGCCCAGACACGGTCTCGGCAGTGGAGGTCATACTGTGCAGAAGACAGACACTAAGCAAACCCTGGTCAGTTCCAGGGAAGTTGTGAGGGGCTGTCAGGAACCCACAGCAGGGGGAGCCCTCCAAGTGCTGTAAGCTGGAGGCTGGAGTGAGAGCTGCCCAGAGTAAAGCGCATGCTGTTAAGTGAGATGGCATGGAACTAACTGTTGAGAGTCCAGCCTGAGGCTGCATCACTAGGGAGCTTCTAGGTCTTTGGTGGGGACCTGGGACTTTATCCCCGGGGGGCAGTACGGGGAGGGGCGAGTGAAAAACTACTGGAGATTTTAATTAGGGGTGTGATGTTTGCCTTTTGCAGAGATCCTTCTGCTGCTCTGGAGAGACTAGGTTGATGGAGGTAGAACTGTTGGGGGGCCATAGTGCTTACAGTAGAGATGCTGGTGATGTCGGATAATAGTGAAAATGGGGCCAAAGTGGATGGACTGGAGAGAAAAACTGGAGATGTGATTGCAAGAAGTCAGGGGAAAAGAGGAGTCAGAAGTGATGCCCCAGTTGCTGGCTTGTACTGTGGGCTGGACACTGGTGTTAGTGCCTGGAATGTGGAGCCTGTGACGCTGACCTGGAGAATAGTCACGAGGTGACAACGACAGGATTCCAGTGAGCTCTGCTCTCCCTGAAGTCAATAGTGTGCAGCACCTGGCAAGTTTGTTTGCCCCATAATCCATTTCTTCTTGGTGGAGCATCTCTGGGGGCCAGGGTTCTGTGGAACACACTCTGATAAATGCTGGACTAGCCACACTCAGAGGTCCCTTCCAGCTCAAATGCAATCCTTCCCCATAATGTTTCTTATAACCAGAAAGTAAACTGCATTGTCTGATGTTTTAGATAAAAACTCATAAATTCAAGTGTGATGAGGCTATAGAAGGTGCACAATGGATGCATTTGTGGATAGTGAGCACACCCACGTGACCACTGCCTGGAACAACGCAGAACACATCACTTGAGCCTCCTGTGTGGTCCGGTTTTTGAGTCTGTGAATCAAACAGACTGCAGGGGCGGGCTTTTGGTTGAACCATCACTTCCGTTGGTCCTCTCGGATGGCTTCCTCCCCAGAAAGCAGGGTATCGAGGGGCCTAGACGTTGGCTCACCTGTCACTCTGCACCCTGAGCACCACCAGTCGGGAACCCTGGCCTCTTTCCTTGGGAAGAGTATTAGTGACCAAGAAGTCACGTCAGGGGCCTCCATCTGGAGTTGGCCTCACCTGCTGAGTAGCCTTCATGTGAAGATCTCAGGAAGAAAGGAAAGTTCTTACCCATTTGCCAAACAGCGTCCAGCAGCTCTTGATTCCCTCGGTTAACAGTGGTGCAGCTTAGGGATCACTAAATATTTATAGCGTAATGAGAATGTGAACATCAAGCTCTGCTTCCAGGCCATGGATGGCAGTGCCTGCAAGAAAGCAATATTCACTGGCATTTCAGCATCACACATAAATGAGTGAAGGTGTGAGTGGATGAGAAATGGGTGAGAGAATGAGTGGTTGGGTGAATGAATGAGTGAGTGAGTGAAAGAATGAGTGAGTGAATGAGTGAATGAAGGAGAAATGGGTGGGTGTATGAATGAATCAGTGAGTGAGTGAATCAGTGAGAAATGGGTGAGTGCGTGAGTGAATGAGTGGGTGAGTGAGTGAATGAGTGAGTGAATTCATTTTCTGCACTGAAATGCTCCTCCCTACCTCTTTCTACGGCTGCTTTTCCTATCTGCGGGTGCCCTAATTTCAATGCCTCACCCTTGCAGAAGCTATTCCCAAGCCCCAGACTAGATCAGGGCACCTCCTCATATACTCTCTCGGCCCCTTCTACCTCCTTCCTAACATGCAGTCCCACTGCTGTTGGCAACAGAGAGGACCAGGCCTGCGAGGAGGCTGAAGGAGGCAGCCTCAGAGGATGGCCTCTGAACACCTGGGTTCAGATCTCTGTCCCATTTACTACTTATGAGCTTTGTGATCTTGGGCAAATTACTTAACTTCTCTGTGCAGCACTTTGCCAGCTGGATGAGGATCCGCAGAGCACGCACATCAGAGGACCCTTGTGACGGTTAGAGGGAACAGCCTGGTGAAGTGGCTCATGCAGAAAGGCGCTCCAAAACACACATGCTGGGTGAACGCGAATCTGTGCTGTTCTGCCTGAGGGCTGGTGCAGGGGTCTGTGGTCTGGTGTCCGAGGAGGGAGGTGCGAAAGCCAGCCGGCGGGTGGGGAAGAGTGGTGGCAACAAAGGTGAGTGAGCCTGGGGTTTCATTTTTGGCCACACTGTGCAGCAAGTGGGCTTCCCAGGCGGCACAGTGGCAAAGTATCTGCCTGCCAAGTGCAGGAGACTCAGGAGACGAGGGTTGATCCCTGGGTTGACCCCTGGAGAAGGAAATGGCAACCCACTCCAGTATTGTTACCTGGAAAATTCCGTGAACAGAGGAGCCTGGTGGGCTACAGTCTATGGGGTCGCAAAGAGTTGGACACGACTGAGCATGCGCACACATGCAGCACGGAACTCCCCCGAGCAGGGACTGAACAGTGCTCCCTGCAGTGAACCGTGCAGAGTCTTCACCACTGGACCGCCAGGGAAGTCTGAGACTGGGGTTTTAATAAATGTTTCCATCTAGGACACGGTCTAACTTGCTCTTACCGTATCTGCACAAAATGTTTCATAGCATCTGCCCAAGTTAGAATGAACCTGGCCTTGGTGATAAGAAGCCATTGTTTTAACATAAATGACAGATAGTCTCTTCTTCCTGCTGGCTTCTATCATGGGAACTTCCAGCGGGGGTCAACTCAGCTGCCTAGATTTGGCTCCTGGCAGCTAACCAGCTAACTCTGTCTGATAACCTAGTGACCAAAGGAGAGGAAAGGGTGGGGCTGGCTTCAGAGTATTTACATGTGATCCCTACGAATGTGCATAGTCAGGGAAATAATCACGGATCCTAGCGCTGGAAAGTTCTTCCCAGTCCCCTTTTGAAATTCAAATGTTTATGGCTTCATCTGGCTCAATGTGAAGATATTTTTTTCAGCTCAGGAAGGCATCCTGGAACAAATGCATTTGGTCATTTATTTTCTGGCCTCGTTTAGATGTGGTTTTTGAAGACAGTAGGGGATCTGTCAGCCCTATGATCCATCAGTTTTGTAGATCACGTTCAGCCCTGTAATTCTATGATCTAATAGAATTTATAACATTATGTATTCCAGTAGTGACTTGCAAAGATTGCTTTGAAGGGATTACAGATGGTTCTGTAAGTATATACTTTTAGAAGCACATAATGCAATTTGCTTCCTAGCCCAAAGCCCCAAAAATAATTAGGTAGGAGTTGAGACAAGTGTTAAAAGGCAGTTGTTTCTGGTGAATCCAAATGTGTTTTTTTAAAAAATCAATTTCACTTATCATCAGAGGAGGGCTTGCATTTCAGAATGCTTCTGCTTTGTTGAATAGGAGAGCACAATGACCATGCTAGTATTATAGAAGTAAGCGATGAGAAAAATCAGTGCAACATTCCAAGTGCAGATTAAGTGTAACAGAGTGAGGAGAAGGAATTTCAGAATGTGAGAGTGACTAAGAGAATGCAGACTCAAGTGTCTGCCTTTGGGGACTCTTCATGGTCTGATTTTCGACTTTAACATATGTCTTCCATCTGACTGCCTCCGAAGCCCCTCGTGCCTTGGAATTGCCCTGGCCAATCTGGTTTCCTTTTGTGGGATGCGGGAGACTTTCTCACTGAAGTGTGGGTCAGAGTTCAGACTTGGTCTGCACAGAGCGGTGGGGCTGGCCCAGAGGGAGGGAACATCTGGACAGTGGGGGGCCATACTATCGAGGGCTTTCCTGTAGGCAAGAGGGAACCATTTGGAAATTTTATTTCAATAAATTTTTATAATACGAAGAGTATATCTTTAATGTATAAAAATCAGGAAAGAACCCAAAAAGGTATAAAGAAGGAGATAAACATTTATAATCTCGTCTTTCAGAGTCCTTGTGATTTTTTTCCTTGTTTTTTTTTTAGTTGGAGAGAAGTAGTATCGATGTGCTATTTTTAGAAAAATTAACATGACCGGCAATTTAGGATATACTTGGGGGAGAACTAAAGCAAGAAGGCCGTTTAGGATGCCAATTCATGTGTCACTGGGCAAAATGGTGGCGGTATCAGTGACCAAAGGAGAATGTTGTGCTCGGCTGAGTCTGAGTCTTTGGGACCCCCTGGACTGTAGCCCACCAGGCTCCTGTGTCCATGGGATTCTCCAGGCTAGACTACTGGAGTGAGTTGCTATTTCCTACTCTAGTGCAAGTCGCTCAGTCCTGTCCAACTCTTTTCGACCCCATGGACGGTACAGTCCATGGAATTCTCCAGGACAGAATACTGGAGTGGGTAGCCATTCCCTTCTCCAGGTGATCTTCCCATCCCAGGGATCGAACCCGTGTCTCCCACATTGCAGGCAGATTCTTTATCAGCTGAGCCACCAGGGAAGACCTTTCTACTCCAGGGGATCTTCCCAATCCAGAATCGAAACTGCATCTCTTCTGTCTCCTGCATTGTCAGGCAGATTCTTTACCACTAGTGCCACCGAGGATTTGAGGCTATTGGAAGTGAGTAATCAGTATGGCTAGATGAATGTAAATGTGGGCAGTGAGACTTGAGAGGGAGGAGTTAAAGGTGGCCTGGAAAGTTCCACTGGATGAACACTAGTTATTCTATTCATTCATGCATTGAGCATAAATATACCAAGTATCTCCATTAAATCATCATTCATTCAGCAGAAGTGTATCAAATACTTAACACTCTCATGGAATTTACAGTCCAACAGTGGGGGGACAGGCAGAAAAGTAAAATAAGTAACTACAGGATGTGCATGTTAGGAGGTAGAGGTCTTACAGGGAAAAACGAAGCAGTGGGCAGGTAGGGTGTGTGGCAGGCGCAGTTTTAAAAATGATTAATTAATTAATTAATTAATTAATTACACTGCCCCAGGTCTTGGTTGTGGCATGTGGGATCTAGTGCCCTGACTAGGGATTGAACCTGGGCCCCTTCTGCATTGGAATGTGGAGTCTCAGCCACTGGACCACCAAAGAAATCCCAGGTGCAGGGTTTTGTTTTGTTTTAATAATTTAATCTATTTAGGCTTCCCTGGTGGCTCGGACGGTAAAGAATCCACCTGCAATGTGGGAGACAAGGGTTCACTCCCTGGGTTGGGAAGATCCCCTAGAGGAGGGAGTGGCAACCCACTCCAGTATTCTTGCCTGGAGAATCCTCATGGACAGAGGAGCCTGGTGGGCTACAGTCCATGGGGTTGCAAAGAGTCGGACACAACTGAGCAACTAAGCACAGCACATATTTTATTTAGTATATTTGCTTGTTGGCCACACTGGGTCCTTGCTGCTGTGAGCAGGCTTACTCTAGTTGCAATGAGCAGGGAGGGACTATTCTCTAGTCATGTCGCATGGCCTTAGTTGCTCTGAGGCATGTGGGGTCTTTCCAGACCAGGGATCAGACTGGTGTCCCCTGCATTGCAAGGCAGATTCTTAACCATTGAACCAGCAGGGAAGCCCCCAGGTGCAGTTCTAAGTAGGACAGTTAGAGATGCTCTCATAGAGACAGGGTTTTGAAATAAGTGCCTGAAGGGTGTGAGGAAATGAGCCATTTGGTTTCCTGGAGGTGGAAGTGTGCCCTGCTGAAAAGGAGGGAGTGGTGAGGAGAGGACCAGGAGTGGAAGGAAGCCATCCAGGGTCTCCAGCAGAAGAATGACTTCTGACTGTGGTTCCTACGTTGGGAATAGACTCAAGAAAGAAAAAAGGGAAGAAGGCAGGACCAATCTAGATAGCATATTAAAAAGCAGAGACATTACTTTGCCAGCCAAGGTCCGTCTAGTCAAAGCTATGGTTTTTCCAGTAGTCATATATGAATGTGAGAGTTGGACTATAAAGAAAGCTGAGCACTGAAGACTTGATGTTTTTGAACTATGGATTCGGAGAAGACTCTTGAGAGTCCCTTGGACAGCAATGAGAGCTGACCAGTCCATCCTAAAGGAAATCAGTCCT
Source organism: Antilocapra americana (assembly GCA_007570785.1). Taxonomy (NCBI): domain Eukaryota; kingdom Metazoa; phylum Chordata; class Mammalia; order Artiodactyla; family Antilocapridae; genus Antilocapra; species Antilocapra americana. The sequence continues at coordinate 2,350,304 of ML660786.1, forward strand.
GAATATTCATTGGAAGGACTGATGCTGAAGCTCAAACTCCAGTACTTTGGTGGCCACCTGATTCGAAGAACTGACTCATTGGAAAATACCCTGATGCTGGGAAAGATTGAAGGCGGGAGGAAAAGGGGATGACAGAGGATGAGATGGTTGGATGGCATCACTGACTCAATGGATATGCGTTTGAGGAGACTCTGGGAGTTGGTGATGGACAAGGAGGCCTGATGTGCTACAGTCCATGGGGTTGCAAAGAGTTGGCCACAACTGAGCAACTGAACTGGAGCTGGATGTGGTGTGTTCACTTGCCAGGACCGCTGGAATAAATGACCGCAGATCGGTGGCTTATGAGAACAGTAGTGTGCTCTCTGCAGCCCTGGAGGCCCTAAAGTCTGACATCAAGATGAGAGCGGGGTTGGTTCCTGTTGGAGGGTCTGAGTCCATTTCATGTCTCTCTCCTGGCTTCTGGTGGATGCCAACAATGCTCGGCGATCCTTGGTCTTCAGGTGTGCCTCTCCAGTCCATGGCTCCATCCTCACATTGCCTCTCCTCCCTTACAGGGATACTTGTCACTGGACTTAGGGCTCATCCCAGTCCAGGAAGGTCTCGTCTTGAGATTCTTAATTACATCGCTGAACACCCTTTTCTCAAATAAGTCACATTCGCAGGTTCCAAACGGAGATGTCATTCTGGGTCACCCTTTGGCCTCTACAGAAGTTCAGGAGGAGGAGGGGGATTTTGGAGAAAGGTGGTGTGCTTGACAGCAGTCATGACCTAGGAAGACTCAGGGATTCTCCCACAGTTCCACAGCCAAGTGCTGCCTGGTTCTCCCCCAAGTCCATAAGCACCCCCTTAGCATCCCTCAACAACGCAGCGCTGAAAACAGCTTGAGCAAAGACAGCCAAGGTCATGACCTTGGACCATAGTGCATCCACACCATTTTCTCAAGATGCCTTGGCTACACAGGTGCCTTCTCATTGCTCACAGTGTGATCTACCCTGATAAAGGTCTGATCCTGGAGGTCACCTCTGGGTCCCATCACCTTCATTCTAATGAGTGAAGGAATGAATAACCAATTTAAGTCTGACTCTGACTAGTGTTGAAACTCAGAAGAGATTCTAGTAGCTCAAGTAGTTCTTACACTTTTTAAATTTTTTTAATGTAGTCATGCATGCCCTTGAGAATGTAGGAGAAAATTATGGGTCTCCCTCCCTGTGAAACGGTCCTTTATTCTCATCATACACAGTTTCCAGGGAGTCATGGAGGGAGAGTGGATCAACCCCTGAGGAGGTGGTCCAAGGAGCCCCTGAGTTTTGGCCACAGATATGGCCACGTTTTTCTCATGAGAATTGGATGATACCTCAAATTTTCAGCCTGGGAAACTGCCCAGCTCACTTGATTTCATATGACGCAACCAGCCAGATTTGGGGCTGGAAGTGTTCAGAGCCCCAGTTTGCCAGAAAGCTTAGAGCAGGGAAGATGTTGAGCCCCAGGGTCTGATAAGCAGATGGCAGGTACCATGCCAAGGAGAGGAGGTAAGGCTGCTGGCGGTGGGGAAGGAGAAGAAGGCTGAAGCCAACACACCTTCAGAAGGTGCATTGGTGAAGGGCTGTGTGCAGAGAGCAGAGGAAAGATTTTTAAAGGATCCTGGGTTGCCAGCCTACAGAAAAGCAAGAAAGGCATGATAACCTCAAGTCAAGGAGGCTGTTTTGATGACAAGTCCAATTTGTAGCTTCTAGAATCTTCAGAAAGTCCGTGCTCTGTTTGGAAGCTGTTAACTCTCATCGCTGAACTCGTGGACAGGATAGCAGTGGTTGACACAAAGAACATTCATGAATCCTTCGGACTTTGCTCTTGTAGCAAATGTGGACTTGAATTGCTGTTGTCTTTAGAGGTACACTTACCCGTTTCTCCGTGACATCCGGTTTCATTTGTCACCGGACCTGTATTATATTATATTACAGAATTGGATAATGAAAGGGTCCTAAACTTAAATAAAAACTGCTTTTAAATGGCAGTTACACATAGTTTATTATCACTATTGTTATATTGGCTGCGATGGGTCTTTGTTGCTTTGCATGGGCTTTTTCTGTAGTTGCGGTGAACGGGGGCTACTCTTCATTGCGGTGCTTGGTCTTCCCACTGCCGTGTCTTCTCTTGTTGCTGGGCACAGGCTCCAGGACAGGTGGGCTTCAGTAGCTGCAGCATGTGGGCCCAGCAGTTGCCGCTCACGGGCTCTGGAGTGCAGGCTCAGTAGCTGTGGTACACGGGCTTCGTTGCTCCATGGCATGTGGGATCTTCCTGGGCCAGGCTTTGAAACCATGTCCCCTGCATTGGCAGGCGGATGCTTATCCACTGCACCACCAGGGAAACCCTACACATAGTTTCTATATTGAACCCCAACCGAATTCCTACAAAGTGAAAAATTCATAGAGCCTGACGATGTGAAGATCTTATAAAAAATGTCAGATTGTCTATATAGGACGCGGGCCATGTTGCCTCTGAGACTCCAGGTAGAATCCTTCCTTGTCTCTTCCGGCTTCTGGTGGTGTCCAGCCAGCCCGGCGTTCCTTAGACACATCACTCCCGTTTCTCTCTTCCAGTCTCTGCCTTCATCGCCGCATGGCTCTCCCTGTGAGTCTGTCTCCACGCCACCTTCCTCCCTCTTCTTGTAAGGATGCCAGCCTGTTGGGTGAAAGGCCCACCCTCCTGCAGTATGACCTCTCCTTAACAAGTTACATCTGCAAAGACCGTGTTCCCAGAGAAGGTCACATTCCTCTGGAAGTGATGCCAACAGGGCTTCAGTGTGTCTTTTGCGGGGGACACGATCCAGCCCCATAACAACATGTCAGAGCTGGAACCGAACTTCCCATCATGTCTTCCCACCAAACCAAACTTCTAATGATTCATTTCCTGTCCCTCCTCCCTTTAAAAAGCATCCTACATGGACCTGGGCAAAGGAAGTACAGGGTGCACCAGGAGAGTCTTGGAGGAGGGTCTGGTGCCCACGACGGACACTCCAAGGAATGTGCCAGTGGGGTGACATGCTGACAAGAAACTGTAGCAGCAACCTGCTGTTGCTGTGATTTAGTCACTGAGTCACGTCCGGCTTGCTGTGACCCCATGAACATAGCCCGCCAGGCTCCTCTGTCCGTGGGATTTCCCAAACAAGAATACTGGAGTGGGTAGCCATTTGCTTCTCCAGGGAATCTTCCCGACCCAGGGATTGAACCCGCATGTCCTGTGTCTCCGCATTGGCAGGCGGGTTCTTTACCACTGAGCCACCTGGGAAGCCCATAGTGGCGACCTGCTGGCTACTATTAAAGCACTTTAGACTCTTCATCCATGGATCTTGCCAGCCCACAAAGTTGTAGTAGCCGTGGCTGATGTGTTTTGAAATTCTGTAGGCTTGAAACTTCCTGAGTGACTGTGTAAGTGTGTATGTGTGAGAGAGTGTGTTTTGTGTATATGTGTGTATGTGTTTGTGTCTGCTGAGTGGATGTATGAGGTCAAGATTTAGATGTGATGATGTCAGTGGACTGTCATAGGATTTCACTTAGATGTCTCTTCTGAAGGGAAACCTTGGCAACTAAAGCCTATCAGTGTGGATATTATAGCAAATTAGATGGTAGTGGTTCAAGTGCCTTTCTTCTTTTAGTGACTAGAGGAAGTCAGGCTTCCTGCCCCCACGGCCCCCTCCCCTGGCATACCCACTGGACACAGACATTTAGCTATAACATTTGAGTCAGAAAGAAAAACAGAGAAAGCTCGAGAAATGCCAGGCTCCCACTGCCATCTGGAGCTAAAAGAAGAAAGGAAAGAGTTCTTAAATAGAGGAGAGGGAGAGATGGGAGAGAGAAAGATACAGAGAAAGACAAAATCAGAAAGCAAATAGGCCAGCGTCCCCAGGGCCTGGGATTGAAGGCAGAGTTTGGGTGGATTAAAGGCTGTCTTTTAAATAAAGGTCTGGGAAAAGAGTAGATTTAGCATAAAGGCTGTTAGGGGAAAAAAGTTCAGAACTAATAGAAAAGGTTCAGTTGTATGTTTTAGAGTTAACATTAGTTTCAAAATTTGCCTCAAAGGCGTGTCATCCTACACTCAGCGCTTTGGGTCATTTTACACGTATCTGTACAGATAGGGATGTTCTTTCACCCATGGTGGTGACAGAAACAGTGAAATTTCCGGGTGGTGTCTCCAGTGGGAGCAGCAGTGGTGTTCTTGGCTCAGGTTCCCAGATTAATAAGGAGAGAGATGTGTTTTTAGAAGTTAGAGCACTTAGGGGCTTCCCTGGTGATTCAGTGGTTAAGAATTCGTCGTGCAAGGCAGGGGACACTGGTTCGCTCCCCGATCTGGGAAGATCCCACATATTGCAGGGCAGCTAAGTCTGTGTGCCGCAACTACTGAGCCCTGGCTCCAGAGCCTGGGACACCTGGAGAAAGCCCACGCACGCTGCCGAAGACCCAGCACTGCCAAAAAAAAAAAAATTAAAGAAGAAATCAGGTATTAGATGTTGTCGTCTGCCCTCTTACCTCTTTACCTAGGAAGTTGGTGAGACGCAGGTAAATTCTAGAAGCGGAATTAAAGCAAAACATATAAAAATTGCTATAGAGCGACATCTGATAGGTTTAGAGGTTTGAGGGTGAAGTAGAACTTCACTAAACCCTAAGACTCCAGGAACTACAGTGCATTTAGCAGGACTAGGATGTGAAGCACCCAAATACCATCAGGGCTTCTGGATAAATTTATTAATAGATATACTTCCTTTTTGTAGTTGGCATTTCTGTTTGTGTCGGCATTTTCTGAGTCAGATCTAGTAAGTGAATAAGCCTTTTATGGACAAAGGAGGATTTAAAAAGTATAACCAATCCTATTAATATGTTAATTCAGCAGCAGAAATGCATGAGAACTTACTACATGCTGTGTATGATTCATGTACATACATGCATTCTCAGTGTACATGATTTTTAGACGCTTGCTTTTTAAATGATAATTTTCTCACATTCAAATACAGTGCTTTTTTGTTGTGCTTGATTTTACAGAAAGCCTATTGTGGAAGATTTCATTTAGCACAGATTTTCACTTTCAGGAAACTTAAAAAAAACTCTTCCCTGTGTTGAATGAGAGACCTCTACACTGAGAAGGGGATATTAATATGCACCTAAACAACAGAAGTGCTGGTTTGAAAGCCAAGAATTCTGCTTGTTATCTGGTACATGAACTTAAATCACCAAATGATAGAATGTTTTAAAGTAGATTCTTTCTTAAAGAGAGACATCATCTCCTAAGAAAATCTCTGCCAGGGAAGACACTGTTTTAACCGACTTTGTATCACCGACTTGCCCAGCTCAGAGCTTAGAATATAAAACCCACTCAAAACATATGTTTTGTGTGGAAATGTTTGATCTTGGTACCCAGTCCTGCACGTGCCATTTCTTTACCTACGATGGTCAATGGTGGCTTTTTTCAAATGACATTTTCTCTGCTCCTGGTGGTAATTAATGCTCAGTTCAGACTGCACTGTTTGGATGAAGAAATCTGAACAATAGCTAGACAAGACAAAGCCTGTTAAATCTTAGGCAGGTTTCTCCGTCTACTAATGTGGTTTAGAGTTATACATCAGGAGCACTGTATACCAGAAGAGTATTGATTGCATTTCAGATAATGCAATTTACAGTTAATATGATGGTTAGGCTGGCCCAGGGAAATATTTGTTTTGTTCGATAATGTTAGACAGAAAACATACATTTTAATAAATACTGCATGAGAACAGTCCTTTAGGGTGAACTTCAAGGAAATAAACAGTGACACATGGCTACACATCAGTGGACGTTCACATTTCTGAAATCTGGAGAGATTTATTCTCAGTAATTCTTTGCTTTACAAATAGATTCTTTTGATTTGTTCTTATTTTAATATCAGAAACCATTGGCTGGCATTTTGCACGTCACCTTTAATATCTAAGGATGATTGTTACAGGACAGAATACGCACTATAATCCTATCTGTGTGTGTATATATGTATGTGCATGTGTGTTTGCATATGTATATATGATTATATATGTATACATGTTGTGTGCATATACACATATGTATATAGACATGTGTTTACAGTGTATATATGATTACATTTGTGTATATGTTGTATGTGTACACACATGTATATACTGTATTTACATGTGTATATATGATCACATATATGTATATATGTTGTGTATATATACACACATGTATCTATACAGAGTATTTATGTATGTATGATTAGATGTGTATATATGCTGTGTGTATATGCATGTATATATGTATATATACTGTGTTTATGTATGTATATATGATTATACATGCATATATGTTGTGTGCATATACACACACACATTTATAAGTACACACACAGAACTCTGGAAGACTACATGTCTAACTTCACAGTGGTTTTGGTGAAGATCAGGGCAGAGTGAGAGTATAACAAATTTTTACAGTTAGAGTTACATATTCCTGTTCTATTTGAATTTTTATAAGAAACAATATTGCTTTTGTCATCAGGAAAAGATATATTAACATACAGAGCTGAAGTTGATGACATCCACAATAAAAATAGTACTGCATTGAGCTTGAAAGGCATCTGGTTGCAGCGTCATCTATCAACCCCACCTCCTGCCTGCGCACACGGGGACGCCTGCCGCAGCCCCGCCTGAGATGGCAAAAGAGCCCCAGAAAAGCAAGCGCGTCATCGGAGGGAGAGGAAGAATGGGTGTCACACCTAGGAACGTGTGTCTGGCTGCAGGGGGCGGGGGGGGCGCACGGCGCAAAGCCGGTGAGCTAAGGGGGACTAAGCTAAGGTGTCGCTGGGGGGCACTTTCTCAATTTTATACCGTGTGCCTGTGCCACATGGTAAAAAAAAAATTTAAGCGTTAAAAGGCTCTACTCAGGTCCACAGATGACAGCTGCTGGTTGAGACAGAGCGGGAACCTGACGGGACGCAGCCCGGCTCCCCCTGGCCTCTCCTGCCCCAGCACTTGCTGTACTCCCCCCTAGTGGGGCTTCCAGAACAGACCATCGATGGTGAAAACCTAGTTCTCTTTTGCTCTTTATTTCCCTAGTGCCTTGCAGACAGAGGCTTTAATAAGACCAATGAAAATGAATTATTGCAAAGATGAAATTAAAAAAGCAACCAAGACTTGCAAAATTCAGGGTCCAATATTTTTATTATTAGATCGAACAGACATAAAGTTCCTGTGTCAAATTGCTTTTAAACAGTGGTTCTCAATTTGGGGGACATGGGGAGGGGGTGCTGTGATTTTTGCCCCCAGGGGACATTTGGCAACGCCTAGAGACACTTTGAGGATTGACTGATTCGACCAGTCAATGCAAAAGGAAATCAAACCTGAATATTCATTGGAAGGACTGATGCTGAAGCTGAAGCTCCAATACCTTGGCCACCTGATGGGAAGAACTGACTCATTGGAAAAGACCCTGATGCTGGGAAAGATTGAAGGCAGGAGGAGAAGGGGACAACAGAGGATGAGACGGTTGGATGGCATCACTGACTCGATGGACATGAGTTTGAGTAGGCTCCGGGAGTTGGTGATGGAAAGGGAAGCCTGGCGTGCTGCAGTCCATGGGGTTGTGAAGAATTGAACACGACTGAGCAAACAGCTCACTGGTCAGATTGGTAACATTCTTGGACCCCTGTCCACTGACTTGCCTCTGAGAAGACTGCCCTTAACGTCCTCACTTTGAACTCTGGCCCAGGAAGGTGGCTGACAAATTGCAATCGGAATCCTCTAATCCTTGACATTTGTGAGGCTTCTTCATGAAGAATATACTAGAACAAGGACAGGAAAATGGAGCTTAGTGATGTAATCAAATGGAACATGAACTAATGACTCTCTGCAGACGATGAGAGTGAGGCTTGAAGCCCAACTGTGCCACGTCCAAGCCTTGTAAGCCTGGGAAAGCTGGTTAATACCCCTGGCCATAGTTTACCTATCTGTGAAATGGGATGACAGCTCTCTTTGTAGGGCTATTGTGCGGGTTAAGTGTGAGTAATTTAGTATCTAACCCACAGCAGCACCCACCCCTAGATGAATTCTCTCTTGGAACCCCTCTGTCAAAGGACCCTGTACTCGGTCCCCAGAATCCAGCGCACGGCTGGTGCTTGTCAGTCTCTTTATGTCCATGGAGGGGCTTGAAGCGTGACTGCCCACGTCTTCTCCTCCTTTGAGAAAAAGTGGGGCCCAGCAGGAACTTTCTGAGGCCAGACCTGTGAATGAGCAAAGAGCAGGGCCTGACTCTTCAGAGTAAGCTGAATGAGATGACTCTGTAAAGTGGAAAGGGCTGCAAGTGGGAGGAACCTCTCACTGGTCCAGCCAGTACTGATCAGCCCTTAGTAGCCGCTCTTCAGAGAACAGTGGGAAAGGAAACCAGACAGGAGGGAAAAGTCCCATAAAACTGGCCATCTGTGAGCAAGCCGTGCACTTGGTGAGACCCAACGCTGTCCTGGACTGCCAGGAGATCCAACCAGTCCATCCTAAAGGAAATCAACCCTGGGTATTCGCTGGAAAAACTGATGCTGAAGCTGAAGCTCCAGTACTTTGGCACCTTGATGCCAAGAGCCAACTCATTAGAAAAGACCCTGGTGCTGGGAAAGATTGAAGGCAGGAGGGGGAAGGGGACAACAGAGGATGAGATGGTTGAATGGCATTACTGACTCAATGGGCATGAGTTTGAGCAGGCTCCGGGAGTTGGTGATGGACAAGCAAGCCTGGCATGCTGCAGTCCATGGGGTTGCAAAGAGCCGGACATGACTGAGCGACTGAACAACAACAAAAGCTGTTGGAAGAGCAGAACCAGCTTCCTACCTGTTCACTGGCAAAAACGGTCAGGGAGAAGGACATTTTATGAAGAAGCTTCCCACTGTGTTTGTGAGGCGCTGCTGTGCAGCCGGCTCGGGCGTTGGCAGGAACTCTTGGGAGGGAACTCACCCAACAGATTCCAGTTTCACCTTAAAAAAACAGCCCTCCAGCTGGCGCCTGTCCTGCTGTCTATCTGCACCTGAGTGTCAGGGCCTCGCATCTGGCACTGGCCTTACTGACCTGGTTCCAGGGAACCAGAACCTCTTACCTGTTCCTGTTCTAGGAAAAAGGAGGGGGTGCAGGTTGGCTGTGGGCTCAATGCTGAAACACTCCCCTGGCTGATCTCCAGGAATTACAGCTCATAGAGGAGAAGAGGGATGTGGTTGGGGGTGGGGGTGATGGGGGCACCCCCCCCACAAGTCGGGGCACGCAACAGCTTGGGGCACAAGCTGTCAGTTACACCCGAGGCCTGCCCACGTGGAGGCCCTGCCAGGTCTTTGCCTCCAAAACCCTCTTGAGGCTACTTCCCTGTCTTTCATAATTGCTGTGAGTGAGTCACGCTCTGGGTTTCACTCAAGCAGTTATGACAGAGGACCTGGCAGACGCCGCTCTCAGGGCGTGTTCTGAGTAAGCAGCAGGTGCTTTAGAAAGGCAGCTGCGCTGGAGGCCGCGGCTCAGGCAGTGATGGGTCTCCGGCACCTGTGAGCAGTCCAGAGCCTGGACGTTCCCACGCTGAAGTCAGGGATGGATGGGGAAAGCGATGAATGAGTAACAAGTTTGTTAATTACCCGGAGCTGCCCGGGAGGGAAAATCCATTCTGTTCCAAACCTGCATCATTTCAGCTGCCTCTTTGTGCTTGCAACACCCACAGCATGTTTTTTGCAAAAATATGATTTTCTTTATTTGTTTTTATTTTTGACTGTGCCGGGTCTTTGTCGCTGCAAGGGCTGCTCGTTGCTGTGGCCTGTCTTATTGCAGAGTGCAGGTTCGAGGGCGCGGGGCCTTCAGTAGCTGCGTCACGTGGGCTCACTAGTTGTGGCTTAGCTGCCCGAGGCATGTGGGATCCTCCTGGACCACGGATTGAACCCGTGTCCCCTGCATTGCAAGGCAGGATTCCTAACCACTGGACCACCAGGGAAGCTCACCTCTAGCATCTTTGCTGCCCTTGGTGGAGGGGCTGGAGAAAGATGGTTTGTTGATCACTTTCTGTTCCCTGAGTACTGGGTACTGGCTCTGGGTACACAGAGAGACTTGAGACCTAATTTCTCTCACATAGACTCTCACAGCCTAGACAGAGATGTGAACTATAAACTAGTAATGACCACACAGGGGTCAAGTGCTATAAAAGCACTTTTTCCAAGGATTTGGGAAGAGGGAGAAGCCACTGAGTGCCCAGGAATGAAGCAGTGGTCCTCTCAGCCTCCCACCGTCGGAACCTGATGATGGGTGACATCACGCCCTGATCATGTAGCAGATACCTCCTCATTTTATGACATTTTTAGAAATCTTTTTGGCCACGCAATATGGCATGCAGGATTTTAGTTCACCGACCAGGGTTTGAATCCCAGCCCTGCAGTGGGAGCTTGGAGTCTTAATCACTGGATCACCAGGGATGTCCCCATTTTATGACTTTTTCATTTTTAATTCATATACTCAGGTTTCACTACCATGGCAGAACATGCTGTCTTAAACTGTATGTTAACCTTACTTATCCATGTCTTCTCTCATGACGCCTTATAAAAATATCTTTTTACCCATTGCATGCTTTGTGTCTCTATCTGACTATATGATGTGCTTTCCTTTCCAAAAGCAAATCATTCATGTAAATGTTCCCACAGATCATTAAGCCTGCAAACTCTGGTACCAGGCATAATTGGAAGATAAATCCACAAATAATGCCAACATCTATCTGTACAACATTTGAGATTTCTTCCTATTTTCAAAGAAAATGATGAGTATCCTCAATATATAAATGGGTATATGATATATGTGTACTTGAGCATATCATATAAATAATATATGATATACTGACCTTCTTTCACATATTAGTCTCCTATTATTTCTTCTGTTAAATCAGGCAATGAGTACACTTTCCAAGACTGAACTCTTTGCAGATGAGCCCTGTGACTCAGCTTTGCCATGAGGAGGTATTCTGGGGCTTTTAAAGGTATGGAGACAGTCTTAAGATCAGTAAAAACAGGATCGCCAAAAGTCATGCAAATTGAAAGTACAAAAAAATGTTTTGGCTTTTGATGGTTTGATGAAACTTTCTCTTCACTGGGTTCATAATTCATAAGCATCAAAGTCAAGGAAACTGTGGTGACATAATTGTACGTACAGTCACAATTTCTGAGTCTCAGAAATGCATTCAACTGAATCGAATGTAGTATTTTTTTTAATTTAAAATGAATAAAATATAGATTCATGGTTTTAGAATCAGTTTAATGACTGGAAAGAGCCTTTGAGACAATCTGTTCCCAGCTCATCATTTTGCAGATGATGCTGATGATTGTGCCTCGTTAATGGCCTGCAGGTCCTTAACCTCCCAGAGTTCAGCTTTCTGGTTTGTGAAACAAGAGCCTGGGCTGTATGAACTCTTGATCCCCACCCACCGCCACCATTTTGCAGGCTTCTAATAAGTGGTTGTTGAAGGAATGAAACTAACCCCCACCCCGAGAGACTGCTTGATTGGCCTGGGATCACACAGTTACTCAGGGAGGGACCCATGTCTTCTGACTGTTGGCCATTGCTCTGTATAGAATAGGCTTAGAATAAAGACCTTGAATTTTGTAAAAGTCCTTGGAGATCAGTGCAGAAAACATCCTAAGAAGAGAAAAAAATGAAACAACTGTATACAAAAGCCAAGTGAAACACAGCTTCACAAAGCTGCCATTATCTGCAGATTCACCATTTTCATTACAGGCTAGCTTCCCTTAGACATCCAGCTCACACGCCTGGTGGACCAGGAGTGTCAACCGTTCTATTATTAACCTTCCTTTCCCTGGCAGTCCAGTGGTTGGCGTTACCTTCCAACGCAGTGGGCATGAGTTCCATCCTCAGTGGGGGAACTAAGATCTCACATGCCTCAAGGCCAAAAAACCAAAACCTAAAACAGAAGCAGTATTGTAACAAACTCAATAAAGACTTCAGAAGTAGTCCACATCGAGACTTCCCTGGTGGTCTGGTGGCTAAGACGCCATGCTCCCAATGCAGAGGGCCCAGGTTTGATCCCTGGTCAGGGAACTGGATCCCACGTGTCACAGATGAGAGTTCATGTGCCACAACTAAGACCTGGTGTAGCCAAATAAACAAATAAAAATTTTTTAAAAAAGAGGGAAATCTGGATACAAGACTCTTGAAGGAAAGAAGGCCTCAGGAAGATGGAGCCAGACCTTGGTGTGATGCTTCCGTAAGCTGAGGAGCACTTGGGAAGAGATAGAGAAGAAGCTAGGAGAGATAGGGAAGGACCCTCCTCTAGAGGTTTCAGAGGGAGCAGGATCCCGCTGCGGGCTTCCCAGATGGTGCTAGTGGTAAAGAATCCACCTGCCAGTGCTGGAGATGCAGGTTTGATCCCTGGGTCTGGAAGATTCCCTGGAGAAGGAAATGGTGACCCGCTCCAGTTTTCTTGCCTGGAGAATCCCATGGCCAGAGAAGCCTGGCTGGCTGCGTGTCATTGGGGTCGCCCAGAGTTGGACATGACGGAGCCTGCACATACATAATGATCCTGCTGACACGTTGGTTTCGGACGTCCAGCTGCCAGAATGGTGAGAGAGTGAATTTCTGTTGTTTTCAGCCCCACAGCTCACGCTACTGTCTGTGGAAGGCAGCCTGGGGAAGTGAACAGGCCTCTTGTGCTTCTGCAGGTTAGTCGGGCCCAGCTGGGTCCTCATCGCTCGGGGTCTCTCTACAGCCGCTGGGACTGGAGGCACGCGAAGGTTCTACTGGGCAGGATGTCCAAGATGGCGCACTCACACGGCCACGGAGGGTGCTGTCTTTGGCTGGGGGCCTCAGCTGGCCTTGTGGCCTGGAGCACCTACGTGTAACACAGTTTCCTCTCAGCACGGCAGCGCGTCAAGAATGACCGCTCCAAAGAGGCAGTGAGGCCCTGGTCGGAAATCAGTGCCGCAACTCTTCCACTCATACCCTTCAGGGAGATGTAACCCACTTTCAAGCTGACCTTAGTGACAACGGACAGTTCCTGGAGATGTTCTGAGCCATTGCCTCCCACTAGTAATGTGGATTAACAAGGTGAGGTTGTAGAAAATATTCTTCGCCATAGCCAGCGCTGCCTGGGACCCAGAAGGCCTAATGAAGCCCCCAGGGGTTCTACATCACAAGGAGAGTGTCTTCAATCCAGTTTTCCCCCAGAAACTTTCTCACCCCTGGGTCACAGGGGAGGAGGCTCGACGAGACATCTCTCTCCTTGCTTTTGAATCATTTATAGCAACTGTTAGAGCGGTGTTCAGGCATTCCCAGCAGATGAGGCAAGCTTCATTCTCTCCTTCAGGGAGGATTCTCACCGTTCTTTATTCAAAGTGCCTTTGGTATCTCCTGGGGAGCGGTCCACATTGTGTTGGCTGCTGAGACAAAGAAATAAGTAGGAATTTTAGAAGAAAGCAAAAAAAATTGCAGTCCGGGGTGATGGAGCCAAGAAGGGGCTTGGCTTGGCTCCTCTTCGTGTTTCCTTTCCAGGCCGTAGGAGGGGCCAGCACACTGTGCCACCCAGGCCGTGTCTGTCCCCAGACACGCTTTCCTTCCCACGGACTGTCTGGCCCCGGGGAGCCCCGGGCCACTGTGCTGGGGCAGCACATCCTAGCTCTCTTGGTCTCTTTCCTCTAACAGAGTAGGGAAGCTGTCTGTCACCTGAGAGGCTGCAGGTGGGGCGAGGGCTGGAAGGAGCCCCTCCGGGAGACAGGTTCCTGCTGTCCGTTTGTGGGAGGAGACCAGGAAGAGAGTGCAGAGGGGTTGGAAAAAGAGGTGTGCCATGTGTCTGTATGGAACTGCTTTTGGGTTTTCACAGAAGGGGTTGTTCTCTGATGGGGTGGCCGGTGGCTTTTACATGGCTCCATGGTGGAGCTCCTTGCAGAGCCTTTGGTGGCATCAGTTCAGTTCAGTTGCTCAGTCGTGTCTGACTCTCTGTGACGCCATGGACTGCAGCATGCCAGGCCTCCCTGTCCATCACCAACTCCCGGAGTCTACCCAAACCCATGTCCACTGAGTCGGTGATGCCATCTAGCCATCTCATCCTCTGTTGCCCCCTTCTCCTGTCCTCAATATTTCCCAGCATCAGGGTCTTTTCCAATGAGTCAGCTCTTCGCATCAGATGGCCAAAGTATTGGTGTTTCAACTTCAACATCAGTCCTTCCAATGAACACTCAGGATTGATCTCCTTTAGGATGGACTGGTTGGATCTCCTTGCAGTCCAAGGGACTCTCAAGAGTCTTCTCAAACACCACAGTTCAAAAGCATCAATTCTTGGGTGCTCAGCTTTCCTTATCGTTCAACTCTCACTTCCATACATGACTACTGGAAAAACTATAGCCTTGACTAGACAGATCTTTGTTGGCAAAGTAATATCTCTGCTTTGGGACCTCCAAAGGGATGAGAGACTGGGGAAGAGACTCAAGGACCCTCATCCTTTTTTAATTTTTTTTAGATAGACTTTATTTTTTAGAGCAGTTTCAGATTTACAGCAAAAAATTGAGAGGAAGGGACCAAGAGTCCTCACGTACCTCCCAGCCTGACACACATCCGGCCTCCCACCTTATCAGCATCCCCCAGCAGAGTGGTCCAGGGCACATCATAAACACCCAAGCTACACATGAGGGCTCACTCTTGGTGGTGTACGTTTTCTGGGCTTGGACAAGCTTATAATGACATGTATCCCAGTTTTATAATATCACCCAGAGTAGTTTCACTGACCTCCACATCCTCTGAGCTCTGTCTGTTCCTGCCTCTCTTCCTGCCCCCACCTCTGGCAACCACTGATCCTTTTACTGTCTCCATCATTTTGCCTTTTCTCTGACCCCTTTCTAACCACAACTAATGTGCTTTACATATTGGGCTTTTGTTTCAGATTTCCTTTGAAGATGAGGTCATGCTGTTTAAGAAGCAAAGAAAAAGGTTTTAAGTTAACAGCATCTTGACCTCATCACTAGTTAGCTGTGTGACCCTGAGCAAATCACTTCAGCTCTCTGAAGTGTGATGTCTCATTTATGGGATGGGGCAAATGAGGGCTGCCTCATACGAATATGGTACACACAGCACCTGCACACAGTAGGGCCTCAACCAGGGTGAACTGCTTACTTTTGCACCTCCTGCTCACTTCCCATTTTCAATCCTTAAGGCCTGAGTATTTCGTCTCTAGTTGTTGTTCAGTCGCTAAGTCGTGTCGGTTTGTGACCCCATGGACAGCAGCATGCCGGGCTCCCCTGTCCTTCACTGTCTCCCAGGTTTGCTCAAGTTCATGTCCATTGAGTCAGTGATACTATCTAACCATCTCATCCTCTGTCATCCCCTTCTCCTCCTGCTTTCAATCTTTCCCAGCATCAGGGTCTTTTCCAATGAATTAGTTCTTTGTATCAGGTGACCAAAATACTGGAGTTTCAGCATCAATCCTTCCAATGAATATTCAGGACTGATTTCCTTTAGGATTAACTGGTTTGCTCTCCTTGCAGTCCAAGAAACTCTTAAGAGTCTTCTCCAGCACCACAGTTTGAAAGCATCAATTCTTTGGTGCTCAGCTTCTTTATGGTCCAACTCTCAAGAATCCGCCTGCAACACGGGAGACTAGGTTTGATCCCTGGGTTGGGAAGATCCCCTGGAGAAGGGAAAAGCTACCCACTAGGAATGGCCTGGAGAGTTCCATGTACTGTATAGTCCATGGGGTCACAAAGAGTCAGACACGACTGAGCGACTTTCATTTTCACTTCACTCACACCTGTTATGACTACTGGAAAAACCATAGCTTTGACAAAACAAACCCTTTGTCAGCAAAGTGATGCCTCTGCTTTTCAATACACTGTCTAAGTTTGTCACAGCTTTTCTTCTAAGGAGCAAGCGTCTTTATTTCATGGCTGCAATCACTGTCCACGGCGATTTTGGAGCCCAAGAAAATCTGTCAGTCGCCATGTTTTCCCTGTCTATTTGCTTTAGAGCTGAAGGATTTCTCTCTTTTCTCGTCCCTACTCTAACTTCTTTCTAGCCTAGGTTTGACCTGATTCAGTGTGTCTGAAAGCAGTGATTAGGTCACACGCCTGGTCAAATGCTCACCTTCAACGCAGTGAAACATGGAACCACCCCTTGGTAACGTGGTAACGTGGTGAGCACAGGAGGAAGCAGGCAGGTCCTGTGTGCTGTTTCCTAGTGCACTTCTCCAGGGTCCTTACCCCTCAACCCCTTTTTGCACACTAGTCACTCAGTCGTGTCCAACTCTTTCCAACCCCCTGGAATGTAGCTGCCAGGTTCCTCTGTCCATGGAGTTCTCCAGGCAAGAAAAGAATTCTGGAGTGGGCTGCCATTCCCTTTTCCAAGGGATCTTCCTGACCCAGGGATCAGACTCGGGTCTCCTGCATGGCAGGCAGATTCTTTACTGTCTGAACCACCAGGGAAGCCCCAACCACTACTGCCCCCAACAAACCACCAGGGGACCTGATGGTCCGAGTCTGAGGAGCCCCCATGGGAGTGGCAGGCTATCAATGTAGGGCCCTGCATCCAAGTTCTTTCACACCAAGCTGCCTGTAACTGTTGCTGGCACTAACCTCACACGACACAGTGGAACAGAAACCGCTACCTCCTCAGAAATATACCAGGCTTCAGGCTCCGCCAGGAAGCTTTCTGGCCTGTATTTCCTTATTTGTCTCTGGGCATCTTCTGATGAAGACCCTCTAAATTCGAGGCACTCAGCCCCTCACCCGGATGACTACTCACTCTCTCGGGGAGATCTCAGCCTCCCAGATGAGCAGAACTTAGTGAGTGATTAGAAGCTGGGGACAAAAGAACGTTTCATGGAAGAGGAATCCCAAGTCTCAGAATTGATCACAATATCACCAAGTAGAGAGAGAGCACAGGAAAACAGGCAGTTAAGACTTTGGTGTTGGCTGCCTCTGTTTGTGGCACTTGTGAGACCAATTGGTGTGAATGTCAGACCAGCAGCTGGACATTTACACTGGACATGGACATCCCATCCAGTAAATCCTGGACTGGAGGGCTGTTTTGCCTCGTCTCCAGCTGATTTTTTCATCTACCTCTTACGGAGCATCTCTTTTCTCTCGTGTTTGATTTCTTGCATGGGGGTCATTCACCATTGCTCATGTCCCATTTATAAGACATTTCTTGTATGACTTGGCACCTAGTGTGATACATTACTCTAGAAATGCCAAATATTTGCATCTGAACTATTAACTTATCACTGGGCTGAACTGATTAGCTAGGAGTGTTTTGAGATTGTGTATGAATGCGTATTACAAATACTATAAAAGATTTACTTTGTATACAGTGGTAAAATCATAGACTCTTCAGAGAAGGAAAGTTAGTGATGATAGAATCCAATGCCCACAAAATACTAAATAGGTCAACACGCAGTAATTGAGTACCCTTTATGTGTATGTGTATATTTACTGAGAGAAAGAATGCTGTAAAATATTAACATTTGGGGAACATCAGTGAAGGAGACTTGGGAATTCTTTGTCCAGTTTTTCCGTTTTTTTCCTTTATTTATTTTGGGCCGTGCTGGGTCTTTGTTGCTGCACTCAAGGGTTGCTCTAGTTGCAGTGTGTGGGTTGTGGCTTCTCTCATTGTGGGTCATGGGCCGTTGGGCACACGTGGGCTCAGTCATTGAGGTGCATGGGCTTAGTTGCTCCTTGGCGTGTGGAATCTTCTCACACCAGGGACTGAACCTGTGTCCTCTGCATTGGCAGGCAGACTCTTTACCCCTGGACCACCAGAGAAGTCATGTCCTGCTTTGTCAACTTTTTTTTCTGTCTAAAATTTTTTCAAAGTTAAGAAGTTAACCCCAGAAGTTTTAGTACATGCCATATAACACTTTAACAGCTGAGAAAGGACAGTGGTGGTCGTGGTGATGGTGGTGGTCGTGGTGAAGGTGATGGTATGTTGGAGGTGGGTAGGAAGCAATAAGAACTCAACAATGGTACCAAGAAATTGGGAAATCATGCAACTCGATTCAGTCTAATTGCCTCAACTTCTTGAATGTTTTGCAAAACAATCTTTTTGCTTTTTCTAGATGCAAAAAGATAGAATTGCCTAGATCATAATAGAAAATGAAAAGATCCTCTGCTTGGTGTTATAGTGATTGTGGGAAACGAATAAATCTCAGCACAGAAGGAATTAATTTCATTAATGTAGATGTAAAATCAAAGTGAATAGGACAGTAATCCCTTGTGGCATCTGTATTTGTTCTGATGGCTCTTATCAAATGTTCTTGGGGATACAGGACATGAGATTATTAAGACACCTGGCAGGGGAGGGCAGTAAGACAGAGGAAAGTTGCTATAGGTCACGTGCTTGCCTTGCTTGGAGAAACCTGATGAAGACAGTTCCAGATACCAACTCTGGAGTGTGGACTGTGGGCCCGGGAAGCTGACCCCAAGAGCCCCTCACAGGCATGAGCCCCTGGATTGAGACAGAGATGTGGCCAGAGCATATGGTCCTGATTTGTATCAGAGAACGGAGGCTTAGGGATGATCCCCTGCCTCAAGGGAAATAGAGAACACCCTTAATTAGTTAAGGACTTATTAAAGTCTAGCGAGATCTGCTTTAGGGGACTGGCCTCACTGGGGAGACAGTCAGGGGAGACCGCTTATTCAACAAGCATTAAATAAGGGTTTCCTATAAATAAGCTTCCTGGGTGGCTCGGGCAGTAAAGAATCTGCCTTCAATGCAGGAGACCCGGGTTCCATCTGTGGGTCACGAAGATCCCCTGGAGAAGGAAATGGCAATCCACTCTGGTTTTCTTGCCTGGGGAATCCCATGGACAGAGGAGCCTGGTGGGCTACAGTCCTTGGGGTTGCAAAGAGCTGGACACAACTGAGCAACTAACACTATACACTATTATAGATGAGGCACAATGCTGGTGGCTCAGACAGTAAAGAATCCGCCTGAGAGGCAGGAGACCCAGGTTCGAGCCCTGGGTCAGGAAGATCCCTTGGAGGAGGAAATGGCAACCCACGCCAGTATTCTTGCCTGGGGAATCCCATGGACAGAGGAGCCTGGTGGACGACAGTCCATAGGGTCACAAAGAGTGGGACATGACTGAGGGACTGACACTAACTTATAGACGAGGCACAAGGCAATAGAAAGATGCAGAGTCAGGTAAACAGGGTTTATATCATCAGGTGACTTCTGGGCTGAAGACTGTTGACCCAGGGAGTTCCCAGAGAACTGTTACTACGTCTCTAAGAGGGACAACCTCCCTCCCTCATATAGGAAGCATGAAGATTAAATGAATTGATATACAAGATGCTTGTCAGGTACCAGGCACTTAACAGTTCTTGCCAGTTCTCCTCTCCCTCTGGTTCGAAAGCCCATGTGGTCTGGGTGGCTCTGAATCGTGCCACTCTGGCCCATCACCAGGACAGTTCCATGCACCCAAATCTAGGCCTGCTGCCATCTTACTTACCCTAGGCGTCCTGTGGACCTCTGATCTTGCCCTTACACCCCACACTCGTACCGAGACTGCTCACGACAGGGCACACATTTGATTAGGAAAGCCACCTAGTTTTAAAATGTGACTATATTTGGGCTGCAATCGCAACTTCAATTTGTAGGTTTCACCATAGCTGTGCTGTCAAGCAGTGTTCAGGTTTATTAACTTTATATGCATTGGAGTCTTTGAAATTGTTAGTTCATATATATGGAAATAAATTTTCATGAAATGAACTACAAGCTCTGTTATATGGGACATCTTGAATAACTAGAGTGAAATAGATTTTAAATGACATACTAGAATGGCAGGTTTCTGCTATAAGTTTGTGTTTACAAAGAGGGAAAGAGAAAGTATAGATGAAAAAAAGAGAAAAGGAAATAGATGTCAAGTCTCTGTACCTGGGATTTCATTCCGGAAGACATTTCATTCCTGGTTTCTTTGAATCCCAGCCTTTTCCCCGCCTTTAGGAAGCCCTGTAAAAGTTGAGGTTATTTATCTCAACTCGAGGACAACTTGGGGCAGCCGGGGTGGAGCGGGAAGGAAATGATCAAGAGGCTGAAGGAAGGCTGAATTGCAGGCAGCATTCACAGAGCATCTGCTTCAGATCAGGGGTCTCAGCCATGGAGGAAATAGGATCTTGTGGCCACTGGGCTGAAATCAGAGCCCATACCCCGCTCCGTGGGAATGAGGCTGTGAGGGTTGATCCGTGGACCATGGGGAAGAACTGATGATCTCTAAGATCGTGTCGACAGCTGTCTGCTGGAAAATAAGACAGCTCAGAGCGCTCTTTCCTTCTTTGAGTTAATTCCTCCATCTGCCCTGGGCCACGACTCTACAGGAGATATTTCATAACTGCTTACAGAATGATTTAGGTCTCCACAAAATCAAAACTACTGCAAAGCACAGAATCCCACAGAGACCAAGAGGAGCTGTGGAGAAAGTCTGTTGTTAGAGAGGAAATGTGCTAAGTTGAACCAGGAGCTTAGATTTTTTTTTTTTAAAGAAAAAAGCATAAAGTTGCACATGATACCACTTTATTGCACTGACAAAGAAGAAAATAAAATGGAAGAGCTGATTCTTCCATGTGGAGAAGTCAGAAGAAAGAAAAAAAAATATTTACCTTTCCTCTACACTTTTCTGTTAGAAAAGTCTCTTTATGTACCCTTTTATCTGGCTATGCATGCCTAAGAAATTTTTTTTTATTGCAGTATAGTTGATTTACAATGTTATGTTAGTTTCAGGTGTATCGAGTGCCTAAGAATTCTCAATCACCATTCTGTTATGATCAGATATTGGTCTCACACTGGTACCAGGTTTGACTACAAAGTAAGGATACTGAATCCACAAGCCATGCAGGGAAATCACTGTTCTTATTTTATAATCAAAGCAGATACAGGCAATATGTGCATAGATCAAACCATCATCCTGTATAAAACCAATACGATGTTAAGTGTCAGTTACATCTGATTTCAAAAAGCTGATTCAGTTTTCTGTGTTTCTAAAGTATCAGATGTGATGTAGGGCATCATTAGTGATCTCTCATTTTTTCAAAATCTTTTCAAAAAATTTATCATTGACGTATAGTTGATTTACAATGTTGTGTTAGTTTCAGGTATACACAAAACGATTCAGTTACATATATATTCTTTTTCAGATTAGTGTCCATTATAAGTTATTATAAGATACTGAGTATAGTTCCCTGTGCTATATAGTAGGACCTTGATGTTTAATCTATTTTTTAAATTTATAATGTTTTTATTGGGCTTTTCTTATTACAAAAGTATTTCTTTCTTTTTGTTTTTTGTACCTGACCCTGATCATTGCAATCAGAGTGATCTCTGGTTTTTACTTGTTGGAATGTGGAGGCAGAACTTAACAACTGATCCAGAACTTTGTATTTTCAAAATAGTTCATGCTTCTAAAAGTCATCATGTATTATTTAAGGACCTAGTAATATTATTCATGCCCCTCGTCCATGACCCAAATGGGATTATCACCAGACTGACTCTGATAGGTTCTCAGCAGCAGGAACCGGAACCATGCAGTTCCCTGTGTGTAATATTTTGCTCTGAGATGCTTGATGATGATCATGCTTTGAGGTATGAACTCAGTTTTTAAAGTTTGGTCTTTTTATTTTCAATGCAATGGGCCATGAAAAGAGTAAAAATTCCATTTTTCTTGTTATTTATTTATCTGTGTTTTATCTTTTGGCTGTAGTGTGTTTTCGTTGCTTCGTGCAGGCTTTTCTCTAGTTGCAGCGAGTGGGGGTTACTCCACATTGCGGTGCTCGGGCTTCTCATTGCAGTGGGCTTCTCTTGTGTGGTACACAGGCTTCAGGAGTTATGGTGCACGGGCTTAGCTGCTCTGTGGCATGTGGGATTTCCTGGACAAGGGATCGAACCGGTGTCCCCTGCATTGCAAGGTGGATTCTTAAGCACTGGACCCCCAGGGAAGCCCTTGTTACGGCATTTTAGACACTGTCAGGTTTCCTCTGTTGCAGGCTTATTTCCAGAGAGAGGAGGTACTGCTGTGCTCAGAATCGACAGCCATTACCCTCACACACACAGCGTACTTGAGACAGCAGAGCCGAACCCAGGAGCTGTGTGATGAAAGGCTGAGTGGACTGTGGGTTGGTTTCTTCAATGAGTCACCCGTGGCGGGCCTCGGGGGCTCTGGACACACCCTGAAATGCCCTATTTGGAAATTCTGAGAGTAGGGAGTAGTGAGTCTGTTGCTCACTCAGTTGCTCAGAAGAGTTCAGGCTGCCCTGCCAAAAAAAGTGAAGGTAAACCCACATTTGCATGTCTTCTGCTTTCCTGCTTCCATCGGGCCAAGAAGACAAGGGATGCAAGGACAGGGAGACCCCGTGCAGAGGCTGTCTGTCCCTGCTTCTTTCCGCCAACAGAGCCCCGACTGTGCTCAGGGCGACAGTGGGCCCAGCGGGAGAAGGTGACTGCACACCAGTCAGGACGGTCCCATCCTCCTGCCTTGGACTGTCGGCTGCCCAGCCTCCCTTAGAGAGGGTGTCGTTAGCACGTTCCACTTCTTGATGGTGAGAGGAATCAGCAACCGTTCTGAAGAGTTCTTGCTTTTTTTTTATTTTTGGCTGTGCCTTCCAACTTGTGGGATCTTAGTTCCCCAACCAGGACTAGAACCCTTGGCAGTGAAAGCATGAAGTCCTAACCACTGGATCGCCAGGGAATCCCCAGTTCTTGCTTTCTTTATACATGAGGAAGTAGTGACTGACTCACCTCCTTCCCCTTTCTTTTTGCCTTGACATCGCATGTGATAGTTGGAACTGCTGCAGCCATCTTGTAACCTTGAGGTGACGTGCATGGGGATAATAGGCCAATATACAAAATGGGAAGACAGAAAGAGTCTGTGTCTCTAATGTCTAATGACACTGGTAAGCTGGCAGGCCAATCCTGATATGGACCATGTTTGAGTTTCTTGTTAAGTAAACATAAACATTCTAAGGGCTTCCCACGTAGCTCAGTCAGTGCCTGCAATGCGGGAGGCCTGTGTTCAATTCCTGGATCCGGAAGATGCCCTGGAGAAGGAAATGGCAACCCACTCCAGTATGCTTGCCTGGAGAATCCCATGAACAGAGGAGCCTGGCAGTCTACAGTTCATGGGATTGCAAGAGTCAGATGCGGCTTAGCATCACCTTTCTTTCTAAACATTCTAATGATTTAAGCTATTAGGTGGAGGATTTCTGCCACCTTAGTGTATACAGTGGATAATCTTTTCAGCTTAAAATAAAATTAGTTGATTCTGTTTGTTCAAAAATATACCACTTATAGCTAGATGATATTTTCATTGGATGACAATAACCTTATTATTATGCTAGGCTTCTAAATATGCATGCAGGAAATGCATGGAAAAATCAGGAGTGAAAAAAGGGATCATCGGAACTTCAGCAGTATTCTTCCTTATATAAAGAATAGTGGGTTTTACCTTCTTTTTGGTTAATAATACCATAATCAATGAACAGAAATCATTATATAGGCAAAGAGAGTACATTTCTACTTCCAAGGTGGGAATTAATTTTTTAAAATTTTTATTTCTTTACTTTTGGCTGCACTGGGTCTTTGCTGCTGTGCGCAGACTTTCTCTGGTTGTGGCGACCGGCTACTCTTTATCGCGGTGCGCAGGCTTCTTACTGCGGTGGCTTCTTGTTTCGGAGCACGGGCTCCAGGTGCATGGGCTCAGAAGTTGTGGTGCCCGAGCTCAGCTGCCCCGTGGCACATGGGATCTTCCCCGATCAGGGATTGGAACCAGTGTCCCTCGCATTGGGAAGTGGATTCTTAACCACTGGACCACCAGGGAGGTCTCGGGAATTAATTTGAAGTATCCAGGCTTTTTTTATTCTAGACATTTCTGTATCAGTAAATATTTGTGCTATTTCATCGTATAGCTTAAATACTAACATAAAAGACAAATCTACTAATTAAGGTTTGCATTTTTGTTCTATTTATTCATTTTTACACTCCATTAAAGCCATTTCAACATATAACATTCCCTTAGGAAATCTGAGGAAGGAAAAAGCCACTGAATTTAGTTAGCACATTCTTCTCCAGGGAAGTTAGTCACATGTATTAATATGTCTATGCTGTTTACATAAACTTACATGTTACTTCCTATATATCCATATACATACACACACATATATATACATACATATACACATATGTATATGCTTGTGTGCGGGGGGATATTTTTAAAGAGGTTTATCTGTCGTTCACCAAAGGCGGAGGCTTGGAAGTTTATCAGTTAGCTTTAGCTGTGTAACAAACCCCTCCAAGAGTCAATGGTTTAAACAGCAATGGTGCCTGGTCAGTTGGAGTAGCCTGCAGTTGACTGTGTCTTTCAGCAAGCTGAAGGTTGGATCCAGGCTGGCTGGGACGTGGTTTTCTCGTGGCGATGACAAAAGCGTGAGGAGCAAGAGGGCCAGCCCAGATGTATATTTCAAGTCTTTGCTTGTATCACATCCATTCACATGCCATTGGCCAAAGTGAGTCAGAGGGCCAAGCCCAATAGCCGTGGGATGGGAGATGGGCTTCACTACCAGCTGCGAGGGGACACTGCAAAGTCACATCTGAGGTCACAGGAAGGGGGTGGGGAAGGATTGAAAACAATAACGGGAAGAGAGTTGGTAATAAAGGACCGGCTTCTGACACTGTCCTGACAGTTCCAGGAACGCCAAGAATTAAAGGAAGACTCTTAGGAAAGAGAGATGCATGGTACTCCTACGGTGAAATTCCTCATACTGAACATGTTTGCATTATTCTTGGAAAGATGACCTCACAATGCTTTTTAAAAGATCACCATCCCTTTCTACTCTATGTGAGAAGGTGGATGTTGACTGAATTTATTGTGGTAAACATTTCTCAGTACATGTAAATCAAACCATCATGCAGTATACCTTAAACCTAATAGTAATGTGGGCTTCCCAGGTGGTGCTAGTGGTAAAGGACCCGCTAGCCAATGCAGGAGACGTAAGAGACGTGGGTTAGATCCCTGGGTTGGGAAGATCCCCTGGAGGAAGGCATGGCAACCCACTCCTATTCTTGCCTGGAGAATCTCAGGGACAGAGGAGCCTGGTGGACTACAGTCCATCGGGTCATAAAAAGTCGGATGTGACAAGTAACTTAGCAGGCGCCCATATAGTGAAGTGAAGTGAAAGTGAAAGTCACTCAGTCCTGTCCGACTCTTTGCGAACCCATGGACTATGCAGTACATGGAATTCTCCAGGCCAGAATATTGGAGTGGGTAGACTTTCCCATCTCCAGGGGATCTTCCCAATCCAGGGATCGAACCCAGGTCTCCAGCATTGTGGGTGGATTCTTTACCAGCTGAGCCACAGGGGAAGCCCACGAGCATATAGTAATGTATGTCAATTATTCCTCAGTAAAAATGAGAAAAAAAAAATCACCATCCACCATTATCACATTAATGTACCTATTTCTGTGGAATATCGATGTTATTTTTTTTTAATTAATTATTTGACTGCCCTGGCTCTTAGATGCAGCATGTAGGATCTAGTTCCCTGATTGAACTAGGGGCAGGGATTGAACCCAGGCCCCTGCATTGGGAGCACAGAGTCTTAGCCTCTGGACCCTCAGGGAAGTCTTTTCTTTTACATTGAAGAATAGTTGATTTACAATGTTATGTTAATTTCTGCTGTATGGGAAAGTGATTCCGTTATACATAAATACATTGTTATATTCTTTTTTATCGTGGCTTATCACAGGCTGTTGAGGATAGTTGCCTTCCCCGTGCCATACAGTAGGACCTTCTTGTTTATCTATCGGTTATATAATTGTTTGCTTCTGCTAATCCCAAACTCCCAATCCATCCCTCCTCAACCCCTCCTCCTCAGTAGCAACCACAAGTCTGTTCTCTGTCTGTGAGTCTGCTTCTGTCCAGTAGCTAAGTTCATTTGTGTCGTGTTTTAGATCCTACATATAAATGACATCATATGGTATTAATCTTCCTCTTTCTGACGGGCTTCATTTTGTATGATGATCTCTAGGTCCACCCCTGTGGCTGCAAATGGCATTATTTCATTCTTTTCAGAGTTGAGTTTTATTCCATCGTATATATGTGCCACATCTTGATCCATTCATCTGTTGATAGACATATAGTTTCCATGTTTTGCCTACTGTGAATAGTGCTGCTATGAACATAGGGGTGCATTTATCTTTTTTAATTTTAGTTTTGTCTGGATATATGCCCAGGAGTGGGATTGCTAGATTATTTGACAGCTCTGGTTATTTGAGGAACCTCCATACTGTTTTCTATAGTGGCTGCACTAACTTACCTTCCCACCAACAGTTGGAGAGCGTTCCCTTTTCTCCATACCCTCTCTTGTATTTGTTATTTGTGGACTTTTTTTCGGCCATGCCACAAGGCCTGTGGGATCTTAGTGAAAGCACTGCATCCTAACTACTTGACCCAGAGGGAATTCCCGTTTGTGGATTTTTTTAATGATGGCTGTTCTGACCAGTGTGAGGTGGTACCTCATTTTAGTTTTGATTTGCCTTTCTCTAATATTAGTGACTTTGAGCATCTTTTCATGTGCCTACTGGCCATCTGTATGTCTTCTTTGGAGAAATGTCTATTTAGGTCTTGTGCCTATTGTTTGATTGGGTTGTTTTTTGGTTGTTGAGTTGTAGGAACTGTTTGTATATTTCGGAGATTAAGTCCTTCTCGGTCACATCAATTGCAAATACTTTCTCCCAGTCCATAGGCTGTCCTTCCGTTTTGTTTATATTTTCATTTGCTGTACAAAAGCCTTTAAGTTTAATTAGGTCCCACTTGTTTATTTTTGCTTTCACTTCTATTGTCTTGGCAGACTGACCTAAGAAAACATTGGTTCAGTTTATGTCAGAGAATGTTTTGCTTGTGATCATTTCTAGGAGTTTTATGGTTTCATGATGTACATTTTTAAGTCTTTGACACTTGGGTTTATTTTTGTGTATGCTATGAGGATGTGTTCTAACTTCATTAATTTACGTGCAGCTGTCTAGCTTTCCCAACACCACTTGCTGAAGAGACTTTTTCTATTGTGTATTTTTGTCTCCTTTGTCAAAGATAAATTGACCATTAACTGAGTAGGTTTATTTCTGGGCTCTCTATTCTCTTCCATTGATCCATGTGTCTGTTTTTGGGCCAATATCACACTGTCTTGATTACTGTAGCTTTGTAGTATTGTCTAAAGTCTTGGAGGGTTATGCCTCCTGCTTTGTTCTTTTTCCCCAGGATTGCTTTGGCAGTTCTGGGTCCAATTTTAGGATAATTTGTTCTAGTTCTATGAAAAATGTCATGGATAATTTGATACAGATTGAGTTAAATCTACAGACTGTTCTGGATAGTATGGCCATTCCAACAACTTCTTCCAATCAAAGATCATGGGTTATCTTTCCATTTCTTTCAGTCACTAAAGGTAATTTATTTCATTATTGTTGCTTATTGTCTCTGTATGTTGGAATTGTACAGAGATTGTATTTACAAGGTCCATGATGTGTAATGGCCAGTATTTATAACAATAGCTTAACTAGTAGTCATGTTCCTCACATGCATTCTTTCATTTGTATCTTCAAATAAACCTGTGAAGTGGGAACTGTTCATCATGCCAGTCTCATGGATGAGGAAGCTGAATCCTGGGTTAAGCAACCTACTGAAAAAAAAAATGAAAGTGTTAGTCCTTCAGTCATGTCCAACTCTTTGCAAACCCATGGACTGTAGACCGCCAGGCTCCTCTGTTCATGGGGTTCTCCAGGTAAGAGTACTGGAGTGGGTAGCCATTCTCTGCTCCAGGGGACCTTCCCAACCCAGGTATCAAACCCGGTTCTCCTGAACTGTAGGCAGATTTTCTTACCGTCTGAGCCATCAGGGAAGCCCCTGACCTGCTGAAGGTCACAGCTAACGCAGCCAGGAATCAAACGTAGTTAGTCTCACTTAAGACTTGCCTGCTTCACAGGACACAGGCTGCTCCTTGTCCCACCAGGGAAGACACTGCCAAGCTGTGGGAGTCCAGTTCCGCACGTGGACCCACTGCACCCAAGCCACCACCATGAAATATGCATGCCGTGGAATAAAACAGATAATGTGTCTCCACTACATTTTCCTGTGTCTTAATTCAGAAACTCTCTTACCCAGATTGCTTTTGAGTGCAGCATCCTAAGGATTTAGGTTGACTGTTAGCAGAAGAACGCATATTCCAGAACGAACGTGAATTTTTGAACACTCTTAGCTCCCTCATTGGCCAGGGCGCCAATTTGTCTGGCATCATTGGTTTCTCACACAAGTGTGGTCCAGGCCAGTGATGCCCCCAGTGGACTGGGAGCTCAAAGCCTTGCTCCCTGTGACCTGCTGCCTCTGCCTGGCAGGTGCCAGACTGCACCCCTCACTTCCCTGTGGACAGCTGCCTGCAGGTGGCTCTTCGTGTCCCTGCTGTCACCTGTAAGTCTTTGTTTTCTTCTCCTTGATTCTTGGAAGTCTGCCTTCTTTTTGGAAATCTGGTGTTAATTCAGCACATGGAGCAACAGTGGAGGACCCTCCCCAGAATTCAGGTCTATGGGGAGCCTTTTTTTGTGTCTGAATTTAACTCTTCCATAGTCATTCTCATTCTTTGCTCATTGATCTGAACAAAATGAATCTGAGATTTGAAGTGCTTTCACCAGTCATTTGCGTGTCATTTTCTTTTAAGTTCTACAAATTAATTCATTTTAAAGGGGTATTCTTAAGAAAAATACTTTGGTATGAGCGGGAGATGTGACTCACAAGCCAGCGGTCACTCCTTTAACCAGCATTTATTTTTGCTTCTTTAACAAGAGTGGCATAATCTTGGGGATGCTTTGGAGATGGGTAATGGAAAGGAGAGGGTGAGGTTAGCAGGATGAGGTTCAAATGATTTTATAATCAAGATGGCCTGAGTGCTGACTATTCAGCACGGACACTTCATCAACAGCCCATGTGGTGTATTGGTGTCACCTTGAGACCAGATGTGCCCCACTCCAGTTCACACCAGCAGAGGCACTCAGTTCCATCACCCCAGCTCTGCACCCAAAATTCTGGGAGGTGCTTTTGTAAATAGAATCTGCCATCCAAGGAAAAGATTTGTCGCCATTTAGGAAATTCCGTTTCTGAAGGCAGTTTCAAAAGCAAGTTTCCAAAGAGATTTTGAGCAATGACTGGGTTAAGTTATTCCTTCTTCAAGGGTACTGCTGGTTGAGAACACAGAAATTCTGGCATGTTTATTCAAAGACAAGTATTGTTATTTTGTCATACTTCCTGGTGACTGATATACTTAATGGTGGCTTCCAAGAAGTGACTGTCATGTTGATGAAATATCAAGTCAGATGACAGATGCCTGACCTATTTGGGGAACCTTAGCCTGGAGAGAAGGGGAGAGTATTGTTAGATTAGAAAGGGTGGCGTACCACGATCACATTATAAAGGAGAAAGAGTTGAATTTGGAAAGAGAAACCAACCCGCTCAGTGACACCAAGGGGACAGCCCATGCCATTGGCTTTCAGTGTGTCGGCTGCAAGTTGACAGAGTCTGGAGGAAGAGAGACACAAACCCAGAGCAGAAGTGGGAAAATATCCACTGTAACTCACTGCTTCTCTGACTCTCTATGCCTGCAATATTCCTGTCATTTGGATTTGCAAACAGAGCCTAGTAAGGAAGACAGTGGAAACCTGGGACTGGCTCCGGAGTTTGTGAACATAATACAGATTTTCCCCAAGGAGACTGTACCTTTTTGTAGCAATTTATTTCAATCTTACATAAAAAGGAAATGTAAAACTGCTCTTTGTTCTAAAATGCTCACTACTAAGGGACACATTAAATAATTATAGCCTAACACACAACATGAAGCAGGCATTAAAAACTAGGTTTTCAGCAAAGCAGTACTATAGATTGTTCCATACGAATATACACAGAAAACATCTGAAACCAACGTGGAAATGACAAAGGCCAAATTCAAATTGAGGTGTTACTTCTGGAGACAGAATAGGGAAAACGGGGTTCAGGACCTGCAAATGGAGTTTGTTTATTTTCAGAAAACAT
Organism: Antilocapra americana; assembly: GCA_007570785.1. Lineage (NCBI taxonomy): Eukaryota > Metazoa > Chordata > Mammalia > Artiodactyla > Antilocapridae > Antilocapra > Antilocapra americana. The sequence continues at coordinate 2,380,387 of ML660786.1, forward strand.
TTTTATTTTAATTTTTTTGGCCAAGGCTGTGGGACGCATGTGAGATCTTAGTTCTTGGATCAGGGATCAAACCTATGCCCCCTGCCTTGGAAGTGCAGAGTCTTAACCACTGGACTGCCGGGGAAGTCCTGAATGAAGTTAATAATCTGTAATGTTTATTTCTGAAGCTGGTGGGTGGATGTGTCTGTAGAATTTCACTGTGTGAGTTTGCATGCTTTTAGTATGCTTAATTATTTCATAATTAAAAATAATGTTTCAGATTCTAATCATATGACATGGTCATGATAAAACATTAAATGAAGAAATCAACAGAAAAAGGAAATCAATAGGATATAAAATATATACACAGTATGGTCTCAATTTTGTTTTAAAGTAATAGCTATACAGATACATATATATATGTGTATCTATATGTACATATGCACGTGTATATGAATAAAGTAGAAGAGACTATCTCTGGTGATATCTCTCTTCTTGAGTATATATTTTTTATATCTGAACATTTTATAATAATATCTTTTATAATCTCAGAAGGGCTATTTTCAAATATTATGGTCTCTAATTAATCAAGAAGAGCATTGTGCAGTTTTGCTTTTTAAAATTACAGAATAGGGACTTCCCTGGTGGTCCAGTGGCTAAGACTCCACACTCCCGATGCAGGGAGCCCGGGTTCGATCCCTAGCTGGGGAGCTAGATCCCACATGCTGCAACCGAGAGTTTGCATGCTACAGCTGAAGATCCTGCATGCTGCAACTAAGACCTAGGGCAACCCCCCCCATATTTACAGAAAACATGAATGCAGTCTTACTGTAAAGAGTCTGGCCAGCCATGACGACACAGAGCTGAGGGTGACGCTCGCTCCCCAGCGGTGACAGTTTTGTCTGCGTCCTTCTTGGTACATATGGACATATGTGTATGTCATGCTCTCACATTTTCATACCTATGGTTTTATGATTTACCTTTTTCATTTTGTACTGCATCTTGGGAGACTTTTTTTTTTTTTTTTTTTTGGATCTTTATAGGATTCATTCGGGCAAATCACTAAACACAAACATTAAGAACAACAGACAGCAAGGCTGTCAATATGTATGATCCTATTACCATTTTCTTAGTTGTTTGGGGTTTATTTTTTGTAGGCGTTTTCCTTCTCTCGTTTTCTGCCTAGAGGAGTTCCTTTAGCATTTGTTGTAAAGCTGGTTTGGTGGTGCTGAATTCTTTTAACTTTTGCTTGTCTGTGCAGCTTTTGATTTCTCCATCAAATCTGAAGGAGACTCTTGCTGGGTGGAGTGTTCTTGGTTGTAGGTTCTTCCCTTTCGTCACTTTAAATATATGGTGCCATTCCCTCCTGGCTTGTAGAGTTTCTGTGGAGAAATCAGCTGATAACCTTCTGGGAGTTCTCTTGTATGTTACTTGTTGCTTTTCCCTTGTTGCTTTTAATATTTTATCTTCGTCTTAACTTTTGTCAGTTGGATTACCATGTCTCTCAGTGTGTTCTTTCTTGGGTTTATCCTGCTTGGGACTCTCTGTGCTTCTTGGACTTGGTTGACTATTCTCTTTCCCATGATATGAAAGTTTTCAGTTATTATCTCTTTAAATATTTTTTTTGGGTTTTCTCTCTCTCTTCTCTTTCTGGGACCCCTGTAATGAGAATGTTGGTGTGTTTAATGTTGTCCCAGAGGTCTCTTAGGCTGTCCTCATTTTTTTCATTCTTTGATGGTGGTGAAGAATCCACTATTAGTGCAAAGGACACAGGTGTGATCCCTGGTCCAGGAAGATCCCACTTGCCGGGGAGCAACTAAGCCCGTGTGTCACAACTAGGGAGTCCGTGCTCTAGAGCCCACGAGGCACCACTCCTGAAGCCTGTGTGCCTAGAGACTGCTCCACAGTAAGAGCAGCCACTGCAGTGAGAAGTCCACACACCACAACGAAGAGTCCCCACTGCTCTCCACAACTAGAGAAAGCCCACGTGCAGCAACAAAGACCCACCACAGCCAGAAAATAAATAAACAACTCTCAAAAAAAAACCACCCCAAAACCAGACAGCAACAATAACAAATGCTGGAGAGGGTGATCTGATTTCCAGGGTTGCCACTTTTTTAATTTTGTCTTTTATTTTTATAGGATCCGGGAGACTTTTAAGCATCAGTATATGGGGGTTTACTCATATGTCTACTTCAAAAAATTTAAAAATAAATTTGATCCTATTCACTTAATGCTATTCATCTTAGTAGCTGCATATTATTTATAGTATATGAAAATAAATACATATTTATAGTATACCTCTATCATAATTCATTTAACTACATTACTTATGATGGATATTAAGCCACCCCCTAAATTTTTTTATCATAAACAATGTTTCAGTGATGATCCTTATCTTTAGGTGTGCAAACGTGAATTTTTGTAGGAAAGATCCCTAGAAACAGGTCTCTAGGTCAGAGGGTACATATGTATTTAATGACAAACACTGCCACACTGCCTTCCTGAAAGATTTTTGTCACTTAGTACTCCCGACACATATGAGTCCTGTTTCCTCGGGTCTTTGTATTTCACTAATATCCTGTCTTGAAAAATACAAGTTTATCAAGACTGTTTCACAGATTTCTTGAATGATCATGTATACCTTTTAAGAGAAAAAATGTTTTTAAATTAAATAGAAATGTTGCTTTTCAAGACTGAGAGCAAATACAGCGAAATGGTAAAAGTGGTTCTTTTTGGAAGACAGGCTGTGGGCAATTTTCATTTCTTTTGGATCTGCAAAAAAGGCAGTAATTTAAAAACAGTGATGCTAACATTCAAACATAAATGTTATAGAAAATAATAGCAAGTGAGAGAGAGGAAGATGCCATAAGTCCCTGTCCAGTTAGACGCTGGATAGAATAGAACTGGTTTGTTTATACTAACATGTGATGCTAGTTTTGGTATTCAGTATACAAAAGCAGTTATCTGGAATAGACATTAGAGTGGATTCTTGAAAAGGCTATTAAAACACATATAATCATTATGCTCTGAGAGTAGAAATGACAATACCTTAGAAAAAACTTATCTTACCATTTTCTGCTAGCTGCTGTTGTTCAGTCGCTAAGTTATGTCTGACTCTTTGTGACCCCACGAATGGCAGCACACCAGGTTTCCCCGTCCTTTTGCTATCTCCCAGAATTTGCTCGAACTCATGTCCATTAAGTTGATGATGTCATCCAACCAGCTCGTCTTCTGTTGCTGCCTTCTCCTCCTGCCCCCAATCATTCCCAGCATCAGGGTCTTTTCCAGTGGACCAGCTCTTTGCATCAGGTAGCCAAAGTATTTTCTGCTAGAACCCAGCCTAATTTAAAAGGACATTGGCTTGTAAAACAATATGATATGAAAATAATAAAATTATGAGTATAACGAATATCTTTACTGAGAAGTTTCTGCCAGTGTACACTGACTCTTATACATTATTTTCTTTTATAAGATAATAAACTATTAAGCAATTGGTCATTCTCTTAAGGTTATCCTAGAATAGTATTTGTATGAAAGTGTTCAAAAAGTAAATTATGAGGTCAATTTTCTAGTGCAGTACTCCAAGTTCAGTGATACTTTGTGCAAAAACTTCACAGGTGGTGTGAGGGTGACACCACTGCAGAATGAACCCGCTCGATCAAGGATTTATTGCCCTTAGTTTCAAATGCTTGAGTTTTGAAACATATGGTTCCCAGCTGAAGCTTTATCTCTGCTACTATTTTTCTTCCCAGAAGATTATACACCAGTTTGATAAATTTCATCAGCGGGAAAATATTTTCTCCTCAAGTTAGGGATGAATTTCTGCAGTTGGAAACATTTCTTATATTAAAGACACTGATTTGGAATATACTCTGCTTCGAATGGTAGGAGTGAGTCTTCAGCCAACAGTCATTAGAACATGGAGAATTGCAAAGCAACGTGTCAGAAGGTCGCCGAAACTTGTAGAAAACCAGAGCTTCACAAGCCTAGAGACACTGCCTTCCTTGGACGCATGTTAGCACGTGTTTACAACAGCACTTCCCAGCTGTCTGCAGGGGCTGGAGGGGGTGAAGGCTGTGGGAACCTTGCAGCTCAACCCTACTAAGAAGGTACAAGAGGTTGAGGAGGGCACCACCGTGGACTTGGAACAGTGGAAGAAATCAGGTGTAGGATCTTGTTATTGGGAAGACTGATTAGCCAAAGGGTTGGCGCTCATCCTTCGCGAGTCAGGACTCACTGAGCCTGGTCTTGACTGCAGGGTCCTGGTCACACATACTGCCTCTGAGATCCTAGATAATGATGCCTTTAGAGGCCAAGAGTATTAACTTCCTGCCACCCAATCAGATCCTCTGGAGGAGGGCATGGCTACCCACTCCAGTCTTCTTACCTGGAGAATCCCATGGACAGAGGAGCCTGGTGGGCTATGGTCCATGGGGTTGCAAAGAGTTGAACCTGACTGAAGTGACTTAGCACACAAACACCCCATCCCCACCAGTCATGGGAATGAGCTGCTGAAAGGACCAGGTCACTATGCTCTTGGGAGCAGGATGTCTGGGTTGCCTCACTGCCAACCTGATCTTCTCTTGGCATTGCTGACTCTGCCCCTCATCCCTTTATACTTTCATCCTTCCTTCTCTCCCTCCCTTGCTTTCCTCTTGCTTGCTTGCTTGCTTCTTTTTTTTTTAGTGATCCTTTTGCTTTCTTGAGGAATCCTTCTTGTGTCCCTCCCCTCCCTCTCCTGGCTATATTCCTGCAGGGCATGGACAAAAGCAAACATTAAGTAAATGTATTTTGAATGAATAAATAAATGGTCATGTGTGACTCAGACTTTAAACATTTATGCAAACATTTTAAACTCTTTTATGTTTGTCTAATTATGCTGTGTTTTTACATAATGAGTTCTTTAGCTTGTTACTTACCAAATGAAGTCATTCTTAATTGTTTTCATTATATGTTATAGAGAATGCAGGCAGTACTTTTTAATTGAAACATTTTGGGATTCAGTGAAAAAACCTGGATTCACTCTATCCAGATTGTATATGTTTTCAGAGAATCTGAACACTTGATTCACTTCTAAACGTTTGAGCTTTTAGCCTAAACTGTTCCGATGCTGTCTTTACAAATTTTTTTTATTATGTATTTATTTGACTGCATGTGGGATCTTTAGTTGCAGCATATGGGCTCTCTTTCCCCGACCAGGAATTGAACCTGGTTCCTTGCACTGGGAGCGCAGAACCTTAGCTCCTTGACCACCAGAGAGATCTCTGATGCTGTCCTTTTTTCAGCAGAACTTTTCCCTTTCCAACCCCCATCTCCCTCTCAATCCTTTTAGGTACAGTGATTGAAAATGCTTCTAGTATTTTCTTTTGTGGACACCTCAAAGTTTTTAAGTCTGATGCCAGGACAAGTAAGGTTTTACTGCCTTTTGGGACTTAAAAGCCCTTATTTTCAAGCAACAGATTCCTCGGGAGAACTTTCCAAAGGTCTTTGACCAATGGCTCAGAGGTTTTCTTTATTAATACAGAGAGGATTTATTTATCCCTAAATAAATCATCTGGAACTTTCCACTTGAGCAAATTTCGTTTTTCTAGAAGTAGGATCTTTTGGTGGGAGGGGTGCCTAAGCAAGTTCTCCTGAGTAATCACCACCTCCTTCTTAAAAAAAAAAAAAGCAAACTTTGAGAAGTGATTTACATACCATAAAGTTCACCCTTTGAAACTGTAAAATTCAGTGGTTTTTAGTGTATTTACAGTGTTCTGTTTACACCACCACCATAATCTAATTTTAGAACATTTCCATTGTCCCTCAGAAAACCTTGTATAATTTAGCAGTCACTCCTCTTTCCCCCCATCCTCTCCTCCCTTCCAGTCCCAGGCAATAACTATTCTAACTTCTGTTTCTGTATATTTGCAGATTCTAGGCATTCTGTGTAAATGGTCCCATACAACTGTGGTCTGTTGTGTCTAGTTTCTTCCCCTTAACATAACGTTTTTGAGGTTCACCCATGTTGTAGCAAGTGTTAGTCGGTCATTCCCTGTTACTGCTGAATAATATTCCGCTATATGGATATACCACATTTGCTTTATCCTTTCATCAGCTGATGGACATTTGGGTTGTTTCTATTTTAGGGCTATTATGAACAATGTTGCCATGAATGTTCATATACAAGGTTTTGTGTGGCTATATGTTTTCATTCCTCTTGGCTGAAATGAAAACTATGCTTCTAGAAGTGAAACTGCTGGCTCATAGGGTAGTGCTCCCTGACTTATATTTTTGCAGAGCTGACAGGCTGTTTTCCAAATGGCTGCACCATTTTACACTTCAGCAGCAATGTCTGAGGGTTCCAGCTTCTCTACCTCCTTGCTAACGCTTGTTCTTTTCTATTTAATTGTTGCCATACTAGTGGGTGAGACGTGGTGTCTCATTGTGGTTTTGATTTGCATTTCCTGAATGACTGATGATATTCACCATGTTTTCATGTGCTTGTTAGCCACTCACGTCTTCTTTGGAGAAATGGCTCTTCAAATCCTATATTTATTGGGCTTCCCTTGTAGCTCAGTCAGCAAAGAATCTGCCTCCAGTGCAAGAGACCTGGGTTTGATCCCTGGGTCAGGAAGAGCCCATGGAGAAGGAAATGGCAACCTACTCAAGTATCCCTGCCTGGAAAATCCCATAGGAGGAGAAAATCTCGTAGACAGAGGAGCCTGGTGGGCTGAAGTCCATGGGGTTGCAAAGATCTGAGCATGACTGAGCAATGAATACTTCATTTCTCTTTCTATTGTTTATACCATTTGGGATATTTGTCTTTTTATTGTTGAGTTGTTCATATATTATGGGTACACCTCTTCCTTCTTCATCAACTGTTTTCACCTGGTTTTTGGGACATGACACTCTGATTTTCCTCCATCATTGTTTACTCTCTTCAGTCTTCTTTGCTGGCTCTTTCTCTTCTCCTTGATCTTAAGGAAAACTTATTATTGAAAGATATCATATAAATAGAAATGGCTTAAATAATTTTCACCAAGGGAATGCATCTGTTTACTCAGTACCCAAATCAAAGAGTAGAACATTCTTAGCACCCAAGAAATGGCCCTCCCATTCTCCCCATCACTATCTCACCAGTGATGACCAGCTGTCCTGACTTCTAACATCATGGGTAAGTTTTGCTCATTAAGGAATTTCAAATAAACAAAAACATATGGTACAAATTCTTTTTTAATGGCTTATTCACTTGTACATAGTTGGAGATTGTTTATTTGCATTGTTGTAGGGCAGTCCCTTCTGTAAACTGACCACAATTCACTGTTCATGGGCATTTAGATGTTTCTGATTTGTGCCTATTAGTAATGGCATTTTTTTTTAACACTCGTTTTTTTATATAATTTTATTTACGGATTTATTTTTGGCTGTGCTCGCTCTTCATTGCTGTGTGCAGGCTTTCTCTAGTTGCAGCAAGCGGGGGCTGCTCTAATTACGACGCGCAGGCTTCTCCTTGTGGTGGCCTCTCCTGTTGCAGAGAATGGGCTCTAGGGTGCTTGGGCTTCAGAAGCTCTGGCAGGTGGGCTCAGGAATCATGGCCCCTGTGCTCAGAGCACAGGCTCAATGGCTGTGGCACACAGGTTCAGTTGCTCTGCGGCATGTGGGATCTTCCCGGGTCGGGGTTGAACCCGTGTCTCCAACAAGGGCAGGCGGATTCTTTACCACTGAGCCACCAGGGAAGCCCTTGGATATTCTTGTGCATGTGTTTTGGTAAATATACATACACACATACATACCTGCTAGATGGAGACCTTGGAGTAGAATGTTATTTATTGAGTATTCAATGTTTGTTCAAACTTTGCAGCTAGGAACTCTCCTCAATTTTCCAAAGTGGTTGTACCAATTTATAGTCCTATAGTCCTGATTGAGGGTATAAGGATTTTGGTGGTTTCACACCCTTGCTAACATTTGGTATCTTCTGTATTTCTTTTTCTTTTAGCTATTCTGGTATGTCTGTAGTAGTATTACATTATGGTTTTATTTTCATTTCTCTGGTAAGTAGTGAAATTGAGTACCTTTTTATACTTATTAGACATTTGTACATTTACATTTACTCTTTCAGAGTGCCAGTATAACGTGGGTTGTATTTGATCACGTTCTAACATTTTGTCTTCTTTTTCAAATTGTCTTATAGGAGTTCTTTATGTAATATATTGACAACGTGTTTGTCAGATACGAGTATAGTGGATCTATTATTTGGCCTGCCTTTTGAATATCTTAATGTTGTCTTTTGAAGAACAGACGTTCTTAATTATAATATAGTTCACTTTATCATTTTTTTTCATTATGATGAGTACTTTCTGCATCTTGTTTAAGCACTTTATGCCTACTTCAAGATCATAACAATGTTTCTCTGGGTTTTCTTCCACATTTAAATCAGTAACCCATCTGGTGAGAGGTGGAGGCCAAGATTTCCCCCTGTGGATACCCGCGACCCATTGTTGAAGACTTGCCCTTCCCCACTGCAGTGCCTCGTCACCTCTGGTATAAATCAGGTAACCTTGAGGGATGAGTCTATTTCTGGACTGTTTGTGTTGTTCCTCACAGGTCCATGTGTCCATCTTTGTGTTAATATCACTGGCTTAATTACCATAGCTTTGAAAAGCTAGGTTTTGATATCTGGCAGTGAAGCCTTTAGGCTTCATTCTTCTTCAAGACTGTCTTGGCTCTGCTCAGCCTTTTGCATTTCACATATATTTTAGAATCAGCTTGGCAAGTTACACACACAGACACAAACACACTCACACCCCCATAAACCTTCCTGGGATTCTGATTGGCATTGTGTTGAATCTAGGCAGTTTCTAAGTCACAAAAATGACATTCTATTTACTTAGGTCTTTTAAAAGTTCTCCTCAGTATCATTTTGTAATATTCAGTATATAGGTTTGGTGCATTTTCATCAGATTTATTATTAGGTATTTGTTTTTTCAAAAGGTAAATGGTTTTACTTCAAGGGTTTAATTTCCTCTTTGTTTATTGTTGGTATATAGAAATTGATTTTTGTAAACTAACCTTGTATCCAGTGACCTTGCTAACTTCACTCATTAATCCTAATATCTGAAGATGATTTTGGAGTATCTATGTACACAATCATGTGATCAGTTTTGTTTTTTCCTTTTTAACTCTTATCCCTTGCTAAAACCATGTTCTCTTTCATATAATATATTTTAGTCTTTATTGATCATTTCTCTTGTTATAGTCCAAAGTCAATGGCAAGTAAGAGTTATCAGTTGCAAACTTCCCCAAATCCTCAGTCCTCCTTTGTAGGACAAATTTCACATTTGTAAAATGATATTTTGCCCAAGGGTCATTTGTAATCATGTTTTGGCCAAGTGTTCCTCAGCTTCATAATTAAGATTCCTTTAAAACTCCCAGATAATTTCTCAGTTCAGTTCAGTTTAGTTGCTTAGTCATGTCTGACTCTTGGCAATCCCATGGACTACAGCCTGCCAGGCTGCCCTGTCCATCACCAACTCCCTGAGCTTGCTGAAACTCGTGTCCATTGAGTCAGTGATGCCATCCAACCATTTTATCCTCTGTCGTCCCCTTCTCTTCCTACCTTCAACCTTTCCCAGCATCAGGGTGTTTTTCAACAAGTCAGTTCTTCACATCAGGTGGCCAAAGTATTGGAGCTTTAGCATCAGTCTTTCCAATGAATATTCAGGACTGATTTCCTTTAAGATTGACTGGTTTGATTTCCTTGCTGTCCAAGGGACTCTCAAGAGTCTTCTACATCACAGTTCAAAAGCATCAATTCTTCCACGCTCAGCTTTCTTTGTGATCCAACTCTCACATCCATACATGACTACGGGAAAAACCATAGCCTTGACTAGATGGACCTTTGTTGGCAAAGTAATGTCTCTGCTTTTTAATATGCTGTCTAGGTTGGTCATAGCTTTTCTTCCAAGGAGCAAGTGTCTTTTAATTTCATGGCTGCAGTCACTATCTGCAGTGATTTTGGAGCCCAAGAAAATAAAGTTTGTCACTGGTTCCATTGTTTCCCCATCTATTTGCCATGAGGTGATAGGATGGGATGCCATGATCTTAGTTTTTTGAATGTTGAGTTTTAAGCCAGCTTTTTCACTCTTTAGTTCCTCTTTGCTTTCTGCTATAAGGGTGGTATCATCTGCATATCTGTTATTGATATTTCTCCCAGCAATCTTGATTCTGGTTTGGGCTTCCTCTAGCCTGGCATTTTGCATGATGTTAAATGAGCAGGGTGACAATATACAGCCTTGACATATTCCTTTCCCGCTTTGGAACCAGTCCATTGTTCCATATCTGGTTCTAATTGTTGCTTCTTGACTTGCATACAGATTTCTCAGGAGACAGGTCAGGTGGTCTGGTATTCCCATCTCTTTAAGAATTTTCCACAGTTTGTTGTGATCCACATAGTCAAAGGCTTTGGTGTAGTCAATAAAACAGAAGTAGATGTTTTTCTGGAATTCTTTTGCTTTTTCTATGGTCCAAAGGATGTTACCAAATTGATTTTTGGTTCCTCTGCCTTTTCTAAATCTAACTTGTACATTTGGAAGTTCTCGGTTCATGTACTGTTGAAGCCTTGATTGGAGAATTTTGAGCATTACTTTGCTAGTGTGTGAGCTAAGTGCAATTGTGTGGTAGTCTGAACATTCTTTGGCATTGCCTTTCTTTAGGATTGGAATGCAAACTGACTTTTTCCAGTCCTGTGGCCACTGCTGAGTTTTCCAAATTTGCTGGCATATTGAGTGTAGCACTTTAACAGCCTCATCTCTTAGGATTTGAAATAATTTCTAGATTGCCTAAATGTTTAAATCTATTTTAATCTATTCATTTGATTTGATCACATTTCTCTTACAAATGTCAAAGTAAAATGGTAACAGCCTGATCAATTTAGCTGAATCTGTGTTTGAGATAGTGAGGAATATCAATACAATATGGCTGGAATTAAGGGTGATAGAGGTATGAGAGAGAAAATTGATGTGACAGCTTGTTTCAGCCAGAGCAAGAGATGAGAGAGAAAGAGGTGAGGGGTGGTCCTAATTACAGAAGTGACATCCCATTACTCATGTGGCCATATTCTATTAATTAGAAGTGAATCAGCCAGTGGGTCCAGCCACACTTTGGGAGATTACACAAGGGTGTGAACACCAAGAGGCAGCAGTGACTGGGAGCATTTTAGAGGTTGCCTACCACTTCCCCCTCTGGCTTTCCAGAGGTGACTATATCAACCTCATTCTGCAAAGGTCAGGCTAATTTAAATCATGACCAAATTATGCTATAATTTTTAATTAAGCTTGCCCTCTGTGCCACTCAGCCCCGGGTGTTTTCCAGCCTGCAGTACAAGGCCAGTCTTGTTCTTTGTTAGAGGTCATCTTTCCGAGGCCTCCAGTTGCTGCCCCTCTGTTGATTGACAAGCTTAAATCTCACCCAGATTTATATCCTGTGGCTCTTCATTTGTCCTCCAAAAACTTTTAGTTTTTTCACTTTTGCTCTGTATTCTCTATGTCTAAAACCAAAATAATCAGGTTTCCACTTCTGTTAGGGTGAGACATGAAGACCAAGAAGGGAGAGTTGATAAAAACACGATGCTGGAATATAATGGTCTAAACATTGTTTTTTCCCCCTAACAAACTGCATAGTCATATGCATGCTGCCTCTTCTCAGTCAGGCCGTTACCAATGAGTGTCTGCTGCAGTCGTAAGAGAACACCTACCGGATTCACTGAATCTACCCACATACCTGCATTTGAGACCGTGAGCTTACCTCCTCTCCTGGCCACGACCTAGCGGAGGCCAAGTCCTCCCCTCAGGCTCCAGGACTCACCTCCTCTCACCTGGTCTGGACTCCATCTCTTTTAACACCCCAGGATGTTGCTCCAGCAATACGCTTTCTTTCCTGAATCATCAGTTTTCTCATGTTCACTAGATCTTTCATCAGAATACCAATTGGTATTTCTCTTAAAGATCTGAAAATCTTTCAATTCCACTTACTGTTCTAGCTCTATTTTCTCTCTCTTTCTCTCTCTTTTTTTTAGTAAAGTCCTTGAGAGACTTGGCTACAACTGCTATCTCCAATTTTCATTCGCTATGAAATTCACTCCAACCAGTCTACTGAAATTGTGCTCTCAGTGTCACCAATGACCTCCATGTTGTTAAATCTGAGGGTTAAGTCACGGACAATTAACTTATCATGCAATGATTACCCTCCTCTCTGAGATACCTAGGCTTCCAGGCTGCTACTTTCCCACTTGGCTGATTGTTCCCTCTGTTCTTCATTGGTTTCTCCTCGTCACCACAAACATCACAGTAGAACACCTTTAACTTTTCTGTCTGCTCTTATTCCCTTGGTTTTAAACACCATTTATATGCTGATGATTCCTGAACTTACATTCCTAGGAACAGCCTTGCCCCTAACTCCAGACTCCTGTAATGAAAAAAATTTTTTAAATAACAGAAACGGTATAGGGACTTTCCTTGTGGTCCAGTGGTCAAGAATATGCTTTCCAATGCAGGGAACACCGGGTTGACTGATGATCAGGGAACTAAGATTCCCACATGTCACAGGGCAACTAAGCCTTCGAGCCACAACTAGAAAGTCCGTGTGCCCAGCAAAGACCAAGTGCAGCAATCCGTGCCCCCCACCCCTCCCTGCCAAAATGCTATAAAGATGACTCCAGACTGAGAACATCTGAGTCTAACAGATGCTGAAAGAACTTATCAGGCTCCCCTCATCTGACGCAAGAGCTTCAAGTCAGCTACCTGCCCTACCCCTGCCCCACCCTTTCCCCAGCAAGTCTCCCATCAGGGAGGTGACTTCCCTCAGGCACTGGGACATTTCAAAAGAAAAAAAAAATCATTTAGACAAGCCTCATCAGAACCTCCACCCTTGAAAGACTTAGCCCTCCCCTGTGCCCCTGCCCTTCGTTAAGCTGGTGTATAAACCTTTACCTTGTGCTGTTTGGGGAGCCATTCTCTCTGTAGAAACCCTCTTGCAGGCATATTAAAAATTTATCCCATTAATCTGCTGTCAAGTAGTTTGCTGGGACTGGTAACCTGGTCCTAAATTGGTAGAGGACACGTGTTTCTTCCCATCCATAAGTCACCACCTACTAGATGTCTGAATTTGATTGAAAACAGGCATCTCAGACTCGCTCTGTCCCAAACTAAACTCTGATCTTCAAACCTCTACTCGCTCCTACTGGCTGTTCTTTCAAACATACCCGGGATCTACCACTTCTCACCAGCTCCCCGTCACCACTTTCTTTCCCAGTTACAGTCTTTTCTTGCTTGGGTTATTACAACAGACCCCTGACTGTCCTCTCTGATCTGGCCCTGCTCCACTTTGGGCTACTTTCAGCACAGCAGACAGAAGGATCTCGTTTGAATGATCAGATCACGTTTCTGCTCCACATCTTCTCACTGAAGTAAAGTCCTCACAGTGGTCCACAGGCCCGCGAAGAGCTGCCTGTGCTCCGTCACCTCCTACTTGTCTCTCCCCACCTCCCTAGAACACGGGGCAGGCGCCCACCTCAGGCCCAGGTACCTGCCGTCCCCTCTGCTTGAGTATCTTTATCAGGAAGTGCTCCTTCACCTCCAAGTTTTTCTTTCCTCAGTCTTCTTCTTTTGTAAATGTTGATTCTGACCATTTAAATTATTTATTTAGTTATTTATTTTGGCCATGCCATGAGCCACGCGGGATCTCAGTTCCTCGACCAGGGATCGAAGCCGTGTCCCCTGCAGTGGAACTGCAGAGTCCTAAGCACTGAACCAGGGAGGTCCCCAAGTTTCTCTTCAAATGTCATCTTCTCAGTGAGACCTTCCGTGACTAAGCGGTTTTAAAATGGCAGCATTTACACTCACTCCTTTTCTCCTTTCAGGCTGTTTTTCTCCATTGTACTTGCCGCCACCTCATATCCTGTATAATTTATGGTTTGTTTCTCTCCACCAAGGCAGGGACTTCTGTTTTGCTCACTTTGTATTTCTAGACCCCGGAACAGTGCTTTCATGTAGTAAACCCTCCATAATACTTGTTGGATGCAAGGTGAACAGACGAATGTGTGAGAAGTAGATCCCATTTGTGGGCTTGAAAGGGAAGTTCTGGGATGCTAATAAACTTTAATTTTGCACTTGACCTTCTCCTATCCCCCCTTGGAAAACCCTGATGATATACTGGGTGCATTGGTGGGCCCTTGGAGAACAGCAGTGAATAATGTAGAGCTATGTCCTGACTTCAGAGTTTAATTCTCCACTTTTGGTTTTATCCTGTAACTGTAATAGTGAATCTCTGTCTTAAACAGAGGTCTTTAACCTGTCATTAGGAGCATAACTGTCATCTGAGCATTGTCCCAGAAGTAAAAGCTTGGTGACTCTTACTGTTCACGTCTACCTTTGTGTACAGCCTGGCTTTCTGCTTCATCTAGGTCCCTTTAGTAATTTTGGGTTCACACCCAATAATCCGGGGTTCACACATGCTTTCTTGCTTTCCCTACTTGGAAATCTTTAATTTTTCTTGGTATCGAAAATGAAATACTTCTTCCTTCCAACTTTCCTGTATTTGTGAATATTTAAAATTGAGTTGCAGGATAACATATGTCCTCCATTTATAATGAGGTCTTTTGGCAATGTTTCCAATGTATCCTTTTTTTTTTTTTGGCCACACTGTGACCTAAAACATCTTACTTAACTGGATAATGTTATCTTTGAATTAAGACTATTATCCCTGAATTAAGACTGGCACCACTACTTCCTGCTCCAGGTCAGCCTTCATATTATATTTAATATAAATATGTATTGTAAATATAAATTGTACAATATTGGCTTTCTTAATTTGCTCTCTCACTCTTTGCCAACTGGAGTTCTCAGCTCTAATTATACTCCACATAATCCTGAGGAGTACATGTTCATTCTCAAGTGCCCTCACTACACCGTCAATCTAAATCTTATGCTTTGTTTACAGTCTGGCTAAAACATCCTTTCATGAGGTATTTTTTGGGGGGAACATCTTGACCCAACATCATTTCTGGATTCTAAATGCCTTAGCAACTCACATGACGTTTCATGCTATGCTGTGTTTGTATATTGCTTGGATTTGCTTATACTCTCTGCTAATGTAATTTCCTTTATCTTTCTTTAAAAAATGCCCACACTGTTTTAATACAAAAGGTAAAATCAGTAATTTGATAAGTGATTTAGGGATAGTTAACTTTTGAGATTTAAATGGTTAAGCAATTGTAAATTAATGGTCTAGATGGAAGCCTTGTACCATGGACTATGAATGTCTGTCTGGTATAAGAGATGGGATTGTTACATTAGCTTATAGTTACATCTCAGATGCATAGGGCTTCCCAGGTGGCTGAGTGGTTAAGAATCCACCGGCCAATGGAGGGGAGGCAGAAGACTCAGGTTCAATCCCTGGGTCGGGAAGATGGACTGGAGGAGGCAATGGCAACCCACTTCAGTATTCTTGCCGGGGAAATGCCATGGACAGCCTGGCTGGCAACACCCCATAGGGTGGG
>ML660786.1:2398082-2556801 GCA_007570785.1 Antilocapra americana
GGCGCGGGCTGGGGCGCGGGGCGCAGGTAACGCGCCGCTGGCGGGCCGGCCGCCGGCCGGCGGGGCTCCGGAGCTCGGCGTGGGGCGGCGGCGGCGGCGGGACATCCCCGCTGCCCCTCAGCCGGTCCGGTGCCCCCCCGCCGCCGAGCGGGCTCTCCCGGGGCGCCTCCCGGGCGCGAGGGCCGGGGGGAGCTCCCCTCCGCCGCCTCGGGAGGGGCTGGGGGTCCGGGCCGAGCCGCGCGACCCCCCGGGCGGGCTGTGTGGGAGCGGAGGCGCCCGAGGCGGGAGCCCGGCGGGCGCCGAGCGAGGGCGTGAGCGGGGGCGTCCCCTCGCGCGCCCGCCCCTCCGCGGCGCCGGGCCCGGGCCGGGGGCGCTCGGCTGCCCGCGGCGGGCCGGCCGCCGGAGCCCCGCGCTCCTTTGTGTGGAGCGGCGCGGCGGCGGGAGCGCCCGGGCGGGACGGGACGCGCACAAGTTGACGGGACCTCGGCGCCGAGTGCGCACTCCCAGACAAAGGGCGGACTGGGGCTCGGGGGCGCTCGGCGCGAGCCGGGGGCCGTGACACCGGGGCCTGACAGCGGGCGGGCTCGGCCCCGCGCCCCCTCCCCGCGAGCGCGCAGGCTCGGCCCGGGGCCGCGGGGGCCGGGGCGGCGCGCGGAGCCCGGGCTCGGGCGGCCGCGCCTGCTGACATGTCCGCGCGGAGCCCCGCGTCCCCGAGCCCCGCTCGGACCCGGCGGTCCCCGGCCGCCTCCGTCTTCTCGGAGGGGCCCTCGGTTAAGTTTGAGGAAAGGGTCGCGCAGTTCTCCCCTCCCCCCGGTTTTGTTCGTTACGGAGGGCTTTCCGTCCAGTTGCCGCGTCCTTGCTGGCCACCCCCCATCTCTGCTCCCCCCCACCCCAAAAGTCGGTGCCGCGGGGTCACTTTGTGAACAACGGGAGGGATCGAGAAGCGCGGTATTTTGGAAAACTTGGTGAACTCACTCCTGGTGAATCCCCACTTTCCGAAGAATCATCATCTTACCCCCGCCCCCCCCCCAATAAAAAACCACCCAGAAACCACGTCCAGGCTGTTTTGGTCATACTCCTGTGGTACGACCGGGACTGGCGACAGGTGTTAACGAAATCAGCTGTCATTTAGAGAGGAGCAATTGTTCCCCAAATCCCTAGGGGATGAACGGGGAAGAGATGGTAGAAAGAGTTGGTCCAAAGAAAACGCTTATGCTAAGTGTGTTTGGATGGTATGGTTAGCAATTTCTCATTAATTGGACTTGTTTTCCGTGAACAATAGCTTTGTTGAGTCAGAAAAGACTGGCTGCAGAAATGTTTGTTGCCTAAGAAATCGAACGTGTGCTGTCCGCAGTTAAGCTAAACTTCCTTTGTTCGTCGCACAGGGTCTGTAAAATTTTAATTCATTTGGAAATAAAGATGTCTTTGGTATTTACAAATATTTTAAACGCTTCAGGGTTTACTTGCTGGGCTTTAAAGGTCGTTATCAGCTAATTTTGTGGTGTTTCAGTGTCACGTAAAACAACGTTTAAAACAACAGTTTATAAAAGCTTTTAAAAAACACTGATGCTAACACAGATGAAGGTAGTCTATACTTCTAGGGGGAGGTTTGAGATCGAGCGGGTGGGATCCTAACCCTTAGATCACTAGGGAGCTAGGAGGGTTGATTGTGGAGTTTATTTTCTGTTACTCTTCATTCATGACCATTAGCAGCTATTTTATGTTTGAGGATAAAATGGGGAGCAAGTGTGTAATCCTACTATTGATCATTTTATTTGCAAGAAAACGAAAGTATTCTAGATACATTTTAATTTCCTTTTCTTATTCCCTAAAGTTAGGAATAGATGGAGTTCTAGTCATAGATATAAAGAATCCTATTCTCTTTTTCGAGGTGTGTTAGAGAATGTAATGTTTGAAGTCTCGGAAACACTTAAGAAAATGGCATCTTAAATACTACTTTTCGTGGAAAGTGAACGTATTCAAAAGAATACGAAATTTAGAAAAACTTAGGCACTCTTCTTATTTGCATTGTTTTATCTGTTGATCTGATGTGCAACCTTCTATCTTACGGTTTCAAAAAAATGGAGACAAAGAAATGTAGTGTAAAAGTCTTTATTACACATTTTGCTGTGTTCGACATCACTGAACTGACATTCCAGGTGCTGTTCCTAAGTATTGTCTACATTTATATTAGTTGTTGGTAATTATATGTTAAAAAGTCCTACTGGTAATCTTACCCATTGTTATGAGATGAGCTAGTTATGCAGATTTTGATAGAAATTCAAATCTTTTAAGATACAAACTTCCAGTTTTTCCCATCTTGTATACATTATATTTGATAATTACTATCTTTGTACTTGCCACAAGATTTTGTTTTAAAAGTTTTTTGGGGGAATTGGTTTTACATTTTTTCTGTTTGAATTAAGAGTGTATTTAGTTTAAGTAGCAGTGATAAAAAATCACACTTGTTGATTTAGTGTAGTTAGGCAAAGAATAAAGCTCAAATCCGTTTATACCAGCTTTGCCTTGCATGCATACGTAAAAGTGGTTATCTTTGTGTTGACCACTAAAACTGTGCAGGCAGATGTCCCCAGGTCACATGGAGGTTTTCCAGGATATCCCCCATTCTTTGAGCTGGCATGCTTCTGGAGTCTGAATTAGTTTCTGACTTGGCCTAAAGAAGTGATTAAGAAAGTTGATCTGCTTTTAAAAACCTAACAGCAAGGAAAAACCCTCTGACGATCTAATGCATTCTGGGGTCAATTGGAAATGATTGATGGATCTGCCTTGCAATCTTTATGTCCATACAAATGAAGAAAACATTTTCTGTGAATTATGAAGAATTCTGCATGGGCAGGTGAAATATGCAGTTTGGGGAGAGCAGGAGAGGAACAGCTTATTAAGTTCGGAGAAGGCTTCACCTGCTGGAGGCCTTCCGTGTCTCTTCAGGGGCTTGGTTGGCACCTCTGCTCTAGCCGGTGTCCTGCTGAATGAAATCTCTTGCGGGTGCACCCCTCCCTGCACTCTGAAGCGCCTTGAGGCAGAGGCTCTGTCTTAGTGTTTTTGTGCACCTGAGTTGCTAGAGAGCAGGAATTAATAGTTGAATGAATGAAGGAGGTCCTGAAAATGTAGGGAAATAACTTGACAAAGCAACTTGCAAAGCAAACAGGATATATTCATGTTGTGAAGAACTTTGGAAGGTATTTTTCTCCCTGAGTGGCAGTGGTTAACAATGAAAAATAATGATCAAGGTGTACAAGTTCCACGGTTTCTTCTGGTTATTAACACTGAGATACTGAAAATCGGATGTAGTTTAGATGTAACTGTTGGTTTTCATATTTGGTATTTCAGGCAGCCAGAGAGAAGCTTGATGGATCATCTGGATATACCTGGCGTATAGTATCTGCTTAATTTGTGTTGAAATTGATCGAGTCATACTGAAATTTGGGGGATGAATACATCTTTTGATCAAAAGGGGTTTAGTTACCATTAATGAGCTCTTGATTGGAATAAATTGAGCTAGATTTTGAAGCTAAAACTGAAGAAAGTAGTGTTATTGTAATTACAGATTATTTATTGGGATGCTCTTCATCATTCTTTTAAGATGATAAATGTAGTTGTAAATCCAGTAATATCTCAAAAGACATAGCTGGTGAATTTGTAAGATGGTTGCACTGTTTCTGTCTTGCCATTGCACCGCTATGTGGTGCAAAAATATGACAAAACGAAGTGAAAAAAAAGACATGAATATTAAAGAGCCTACTGTCTGTCAGATGCTTCATTCGTTTGCTTGGTTTGTTTTTTTATTATGGTAACATTCACATCAGATGCTTTGTTCTTAATTCTTGTGAAAACCACCTTGCACCCATCAGCAGAGGTTTGGCTAAATGAAACATGTTATATACATACAATGGAACGTTCACCTAGTGAAGGAATGACCTACTGACACACACTCTAACATAGGTGAAACTTGAAAATGTTATGCTAAGGAGAATAAGCCAGACACAGAAGGAAACAATTTTATGATTCCTCTTATAGGAGGTAGCTAGAACCGGCAAATTCACAGAGACAGAAGGTAGAACAAGGGGTTACTGGAGGCTGAGGGGAGAGGGGAATGGGAAGTTAGTGTTTAATTGGGGGCAGAGCTGCTCTGTGGAAGGTGAAAAAAGCTCTGGACATGGAAGTTCAACGTTTTGAATGTGTTTAATGCCACTGAACTTTGTGCTTAAAAATGGTTGAAATGGTAAATTTTATGTATGTTTTACAATTAAAAGAACTTTAACCACAACAGCACACTCTGCAAACATTTACAGATAAGTAAGCTTTGGTATAGAGGGTCAAGAATTTGCCCAGGATTATCAGCTAGGAATTTGCAGGCAGGATCCAAACTTAGATTCTGTTTGGCTCCTATTATCAGCCCCATGTTATCTACTTGTCTTCTGGATGATTGAAGACACATGGGTTCCAAGAAGAATGAGTTTATTTGAATCAATCAGAAAATTATATTTAAAAGTAAATAAACTGTAGTTCAGACTGAACTGAACTGAATTGTAGTTTTATGGGATCTGATGCCCCAGACCAACTAAAAGATGTCTTTGTGGATTTTTTTTCAGCCATAATTGTAATAGTGTGCACTCTGGGGGGAGGACAGGAGAGTTTTGAGTGTCGTCTTTGGAGTCACATTACTTGGGTACCCCGTCACAGTGTCCTTGAAGTCTAAGTTCCCTGTCTGTAAATTGGTGTTTTAATGATAAGCATTCATTCCATAAGGTTGTGGAGAGGATTAAATAAATTAATACAAGTGAAGCCCTTAGAACTACACTGTTTAATAAGTGATTCTTAGTAACTGTGCCAGTATTGTTTTTTAAAGACTAGATGTACTTTCTCATTCATGGAACTAAACACTTCCCAAACTTAAGTATCTGTGTATAAAGAAAATGGTGCCGCATATGATTTATCTATCTGTTTACTTCTAATTGTCTACTGTTTAAAAAAAACAGGCAATATGTATTCAATTTAAAATACTGAAATAATTCAGATGTTTATAAAGTGAGAATGGCTTGACCCCTGTAGCCCCATTCCATCTCCCTTCACAGTCGCGTGTTTCCATCCTGCACTTTCCAGTGTATTCACGCGAATGTATTGGTTTGGCCCAAAAGTTCCTTCAGTTTAAAAAGTGAACATAAAGACACGTTTTTTCATTTTCACCAAGGACTTTTTTGAACAATGTAGTCACCATTTTGTTCTACTGCCTTTTGCTATTTTTCAGGCAGCTTCATAGTTCTGTTTCCCCAAATCTTTTTATCTTTTGGAATAAAGAACTGTTCCAGGTGCCTTTTATTATCATCCAGGGAACTGAAAGTTTTTCCCTTAAGAGAATTTTGTGAAGACTGAAATAAATGGAAATCCAAAGGTGCAGTGTCTGACGAATATGGTGGATGAATCAGAGCTTCCCACCCAAGCTGTAACAGTTTTTGCCTGGTCATCAAAGAAACATGTGGTCTTGGGTTATCCTGACGGAAGATTATGGTTTGCTATTGACTAATTCCAGACGCTTGTTGTGGAATGCTGCTTTCATTGGTGTGACTGGGAGCAGTGGGTGCGTGCATGCTTAGTCGTTAAGTGGTGTCAGACTCTTTCCAACCCTGTGGACTGTATGTAGCCCATGAGGCTCCTCTATTCATGGAATTTTTCAGGCAGGAGTATTGGAGTGGGTGACCATTTCCTCCTCCAAGGATTCTTCCCGATCCTGGGATCGAAGTTGATTGTCCTGCATCTCCTGCATCGTCAGGTGATTGCCACTGAGCCACCTCGAACACCAACTGGGAGCAGTACTTGTTGGAATTAAGCAGTTGGTTTTCTGAAAGAAGCTCACCACAGAGGACTCCTTCCAATCCACCATATACACAACTTCACCCTTTTTGGATGAAGATCGGCCTTTGGTGTGGTTGGTGGTGGTTCATTCTGCTTGCCCCATGATCTCTTCTGTTCCACATTATTGTACAGGATCCACTTTTCATCCCCCGTCACAATTTGTTTTAAAAATGGAATGTTTTCATTATGTTTTAATAGAGAATTGCATATGGAAATATGGTAAAGAAGGGTTCCCCGCCCCCCCCCTCCCTTAAGTGAAACCCAGACAGCAAAGTGATTAACATGACCAAGCTGGTGCAGATGATTTTCAGCGCTTGATTTCCGTATTTTGAGACTATTGACCGTCTCTCAAGTGGTATAATGTTGATCTACCAGACGGTAGAGCGTCGTCCAGTGAGAAATCTCTAGCATGGAATTTCGAAAATTCCTTTTGATATGTTCGGTTGGTCACAGCACCATCTCCATACACTGCACAAATCTATTTTTGTGTTTCAGTTGTGTTTTTGCTTTTCTTGAAGTAATAAAGCGTAGTTTGCGGAAAGTATTCCTTTTTTCTCCCATGTTCAGTATTAAAATGGCTGCATAAAAAGTCACCAATTTGGGGACTTCCCTGGCTCTTCAGTAGTTGAGACTTTTTCCTTCTAGTGCAGAGGACGCAGGTTCAGTCCCAGGTCTGGGAGCTAAGACCCTACATGCCTCCGGGACAAAAAAACCAAATCATAAAACAGAAGCAATATTGTAACAAATTCAATAAAGACTTTAAAAGATGGTCCACACAAAAAAATCTTTTATTAAGAAATTGGCCAGTTTTGATAAGTTTTTTTAAACACACTGATTTGAGAGCTGTCACAATACAGTCTAACGAAATTGTTTCCAATGAAGTTAAGAACAACTAAGCACACTGCTAGAGCCAGAACGGACTTTTTGGTCAACCCAGTATATTTATACATGTATTTATGTATTTTACAAAAGCAGGATTATTTTGATATAAAATAATTATTTTAGGTCAGTACAGAGATCTGTTTCATTTTAAAAAGCTGGTATTTCTTTAAGCTTGCTCTGTGGTTGACACGGTTTTAAGTGCTTTCATTTATTTTACACGGACACTGTAATAACAAGAGAGGTAGGGATTATGTTACTAGTAAGTGGTAGGTTACCGATTTGAATTTAGGCATTTGGGCTTCAAAGCCCTGATTTCTCAGCCTGGGGTGGGGGGTGTGGTGTGTGTGAGCTTTTTTGTTTTTGTAAGGCCCCGTGAGCTACCAGTGATTTTAGCATTTCTTAAAAGAGTTGTAAAACAACAACAAAACCCCCCAAAGAATGTGCGAGGCGACTGGCTGTGGCTTGCCAAGCCTCAAGTGCTTAACCACGTGGCTCCTTGCAGAAGTCTACTGCCCTTTGCTCCAAGCTCTCAGGCTGGTGTCAGGTGGAATACGCCTTGTTCGGCTTCTGAGTCGTCGGGCAGTTAACCAGCTGTCTGCGCGGGTGCTGTGCTCGCCCTCTGAGCGGGGAGCATCCTTATGGAGCTTTGAACCTCTGCACGACAGCTTTCTAGAGGAAGAGCAAATGGTTCAAGATTATGAACATTTCAAGTTTTAATAGGTGTTGCCCTGTTGCTTTCTAGAGAGGGTTCTGCGGGGGGAGTGGGGGTACAGAATCAGCTTTACTGAAGTGTAGTTTGTATACAATAAGATTCACCCCCGTGAGGGATATAGTTGGAAGAGTTTTGCCAGCTGTAGGCATCTGTGTACCTGTCGCCTCAGTCACGGTGTGACCTCGCTGCCATTGCAGAGCTCGTCATGCTCCTTTCCCGTCATTCTCTCAGCTGCCGATCCGATTTCTCCTGCTCCAGAATTTCATGTGAATGGAATCACGCAGGATATACTCTTCTGTGACTGGCTTTGAGCCAGCGTGTTCTGAGGTTCATCTGTGTTGCTTGTTTTAGGAGTCACTGTTTCTCAGTGATAGTCCATGTGTGAACATCCTATGCTTTTTTCACTTCACTGCTTGCTGAGTGGGCTGGTCCCTTTTGGCTCTTGTTATAGTAAGTCCTCTGTGACCATTTGGGCAATCCTTTTGTGGGTGGATCTTTTCCTTTCTCTTGGGTAGACTTGTAGTCGGACCGTGGTGTCACCTGGTAAATACTGATTTAACTTAATGAGAAATTGTCAAGCCAGCATCCTGTGTGGAGTCAGGGTGGTGTCTGCCGGCGGGACCTGCGTCTTCACTGATGGCTTGTGTTGCTATTGTTTAAGTCACTGGCATCTAACGAGTGCTGAGTGTCCTTTTGTGGTTTTAATGTACATTTCCCAAGTGTTCATGGTGCTGGATATCTTTTCACATGCTTATCCGTCATTTGTGTGTACTTTTTGGTCAAGCCTTTTGCCCATATTAAAAATTGGCGCCTCTGTATTCTGGGTATACTGTCTCTGTCAGATGTATGTATTGGAAACGTTTTCTCCTTAATTTTCTCCATTTTTTTCCTCCAAACATTTTCTCCAAATTTTCCTCTTTGATTTTATGTATTTTTGACAATATATAGATAAAGTTAAGTAATAACACTAGAAGCATAATTGTTTAAATTCAGTAAAATTGTGTGAAAACAGATTTGTTCTTAATTCACAAGTCATTTAGGTCTTGGTATAACAAAATATCCTGTTTGTACAAACATGAACGTGAAAAGGATATTATTTATATTGATGGTGTTAGGTATGTGAGTTATGTGGCATGGAGAATTTTAAAATTTCAAAGTGATACTATTTAGTAATTCTTTAAATTTTCATTTGGAGTAGTTTGGACCTTTTCATTTTTTAGTGAGTTAACAAGTTGCTTTTGTTTTTTTCTTCAGAGGATAAATGGGGATATTGAAAGTGACTTTGATCTTAGAATCTGGTGATGTAGAAGATCACATTTTATGATAATAAAATTGTCAAGCTTGGTCTACCTGTTTTGATAGTAAAGTAGTTTTTTGTTGTTATATAATCAAATGGTTTTTCAGATTATAAATACTTGATTTGAGCACTGCTTTATTTCTGCAAAGTATCAGTTCTTTTGCTCAACACCTGATTTACTCCCACAGTAATTTTTAGTTTTTGTTCACTATACAAAATAATGTCTTTTTGACACTTTTTTGAAGCTTACTAGAAACATCTTGAAATGCTGTGTACGAATTTAGTGTGCATAAATGCAACAGAGGGATAAAGACCATCCTGAGATGGTCTCCTCTTTAATAAAGAAAAACAAAAAGTGCCAGGGCTCCTGCTGAGTGTTGTACACCACTGCAGGTGGGTCATCTTCCGTGGCTGTCGATTCCGTGAGCTAGTGTTCCAGGCTATCTTGGAAACAGCCTAAGCTCTCTCAACCAGTCACACGTGAACTAGTTGTTTTCTCAAGTTTTCTTGTACTTCTTCCCTGTTGAGCTCAGCTGATCTTCTTCCTTGTCTCCAGGAAGCCGCACGTGGAGCCTGTGCTCTGTCCTCTTTCTGAATCCCTTCCGTTCCGTTGCAGCATCTCAAGTTGCTGTTCAGCCTTTCTCTTTCTCCCTCTCCCCTTCACTCGAAGCTCTGGTCTACTCATCTGCATGGTAGAGGTTAGAAAAAAGTCTTGTACATAGCAGCTAGAAATAACATTTTGTGAAATTGATCTAGGACCAATAAAATTGAAAACTTGGGCCTCTCTTCTTTAGCAGCAACTCAGTAAATATTTAAATAGTACCCTACCCTTTAAAGCAGAGCCTTCAGAAGTCTGTCTCAGAAGTGAGTTTTGTTCGCCTTTATTGTGTATATCACCCAGTGAACTTTGCTACCTGCTGTCGATACTGTTTTGCAACTTTAATTTATGTCTCTAATACACTCTTGATTAAAGTTAGCTTGAGAAACATGGAAATAAGTGAGGAATATAAAATAATGATTCTGCAAATTTACCTCAGGATGGTCTTTATCCCTCTGTTGCATTTATGCACACTAAATTCATACATAGCATTTCAGGGTGTTTCTAGTAAGCTTTAAAAAAGTGTCAGACAGACAAAACATCATGACTGTTTTATCCATTTTAGTACCTTGGCTTTTGACACTAAAGACCAAGTGCTTTGTAAGCAAAACACAACAAATGACAAAAACTAGTTGGTTTTCTTTAAACATTGAAAGAATCTCAATCATCATTAAAGCAGCTCTTGTATGTTTTTAACACAGGTCCCTGTAGTGAAGTTTCACTATATGCTGTTCACAGGTGCATGAGTACCTATCGTGTGCTTCCAAGTCACGCTACTAGCTACTGTTACTTCGAGTCTGCTCTGTGCCTGATATTCAAGCAGTTATAAACCAATCATTTTAGTTTTGAAATTTGTTGAAAGTCATACATTATAATTATTCTTAAAAAATACATAGCATTTGCTGAATGAGAAGGTAGTTACCTGTTCTTTGAATATTATAAAAGATTCCATTAGGATGAATTTAATCATTTAATAGTATGATGATCATCTGAAAGTAGTTGTGTTTCCTTGGCGCAAGTAGCTTTCGTGGTTCTCCACTGCTAAGTAACTGAGATGAGCAAACAAACTGAGCAGCTTGTGATTATTGGGGATCTACCACGTGACTTTTTCATAGTTAAAGAAATAGGAACTTGCTGGAGGTATGTAACTTGCCTGAATTCATAAAACCAGGAGGACAGAGGATAGCGTTTTGCTGCTTCTAGGCTTCTTCTTAGCTCAAATACTGACATGCTAGGTGCTTCACTTCTGTAGGCACTTATGTCTGTTTCTCTGGAGACTGAGAAATACTGGACGTGAGCTCATATTACCTTCACAGGTGATTGTGATGCTTCCTAGCTGGCATTTGAGTTGCTCTGTGCACTTCTCCCATTCCTAAAACATCTAATGCTAATTATAAGCTGGTTCCCTGGTAGCTCAGAGGGTTAAGAATCTGCCTACAGTGCAGGAGACCCAGGTTCGATTCCTGGGTTAGGAAGATACCCTGGAGGGAGGAGGGCATGGCACCCCCATCCAGTATTCTTGCCTGGAGAATCCCATGGACAGAGGAGCCTGGTGGGTTACAGTTCATGGAGTCGTAAAGAGTTTGATCCGAGTGAGTGACTAAGCACAGCCCATGATGTTATAGTAATAAACTAATTAAATAGATAATATACTTTGGTAACAAATACTGGAAATATCATTGGTTGTAAATAATACTTGAAGGATTAGGCATTTTCTAGTACTTCAGCAGTATATTTCTATTTATCATAAACCTTAAGTATGGAAAAGTCATGAGAAGACTTAGAGCTCATCATGACCCCTATCTCCTTTACTTCCATGTTGGCCGGAAACTACTACTGTTTTAAGCAGGAGAATGAATTTCGCGGTGGAGAGGAGCCCCAGGCGTTTCTGAAGGGTGTCTGAGGACCTTGTCCGTGAGCTGAAGTGGCACTGACAGACACTGCTTCCCCTTGTGGGCACGGACCCCAGTGCTGAAATCTCCAGGGGAGGGCTGCTCGACTGCAGGACTCCTGCAGATGCTCAGAGAATCTGTAAAGACTTGGGCGTTAGTAGTTTGAACTGCCAAGTCCGTTTTATGATACTGTCTTCAGAATATAGAGAAAACTGGGGGACTATTTCCTGGCAGTCCAGTGGTTAAGGCTCTGTACTTCCACTGCAGGGGGCACAGGTTCAATCCCTGGTCAGGGAACTAAGACCCTACCTGCTGTGTGGTGCAGCCAAAAGAAAGAGAATATAGAGGGAATTTTGTTTGGGGATTAAGACACAAAGTCAGTGTCAGGTGACAATAGTATATTGGCAGAATTGCCTGTGGAGAGTTTCTAGGAAGGTATTGTATCGCAAATACATTCTCTTCAGGCCCCAAAGCAGCCCATCTTTCCTCCAGTGTGAGAACAGATCACTGTTGTTTGTTGAGCACAGAGTTGCCGGTTTGCACGGAGGGCTTGTGCTGTGTGGAAAGCACTGGGCCCTGCGCCGCTGACTAGTGCCAAGGCCTTGCCGGGCGGTCTGGGGTGGCAGAGTCCTGTCACCCGCCTAATGCTCACCAGGACAACTTCCTGAAGTGGGCTTCTCTGAAAACTTTCCCCAACGTTTGTTGTTAAATGTGTACTGGATGTTGGCTTATTTGAGATAGGATTTGGAACAGACTTCCTCTAAGGACGTATCAGAAGGAGTTTCGAAGAAACACATGCCCCACGCCCCACCCTTGAGTGACACTGAGTGCGTATCAGCTTTAGTCTCTGGTACATCAGTTTCTGTTCTGCTTCCTCTTCAACAGGGTCTTGGTAAACTGAGTAGTACCCAACAGAATGAAAGGATTTTAGCTCATAAAAACAGGTTTTGTACAGTGTTCAAAGAGAACTTTACCCTCTAGATGCCAGTTTAGCTAATCTGTATTATCTGTTGTCCAAGCAAACTGTTTAAGACCTTTATGATAGTTCAGTTTTCCACCTGGTGTAAATTTATATGCCATTTTTTTTTCTGAGACATGTCTGTGAATGGATAGGATTTTTGAATAACACAGGAGTGCTGGTCTGTAGACTCCATATTGAACTTAGGGGTTTAGTTTACTCTTCTGCTGAAAGGAAAATTATCTGACTTTTGTAGAAAATACATTACTGCAGAGTCTACTTCATTTTTGCTGAAACAGTCCAGTTAATGTTTTCTATCATTCACCTAAGATTGCTACATTACTGTAGTTTTCCTGCCTTTCTAGCTGGGCTCAAACCAGTGCTACAGATGTGATCTGAATTTTTAGTTTCCCTTATCACTAGTCATGGCACATTTGTTTCCTAAAAACTTATTGATACAAATGCTGTTCATAATACTTTTTCACCTGTAGTTGTATGTACTAGTGATTGTGTGTACTATGATCTGCTGAGTCTAAGCACTAAGGTGCCTGTTGTATCTTGCAAACTTGTGTCTCTCATACTGTTTGGCACTTTCAGAATGTTTTGTAAATTGATTTTGACTGGTGGATAGTGTCTCTATGCCTGGCTTTCCCAAGTCCTTCAAAATGAAGTTTCAGAAATTTCTTTTTCATAAATTTTCGCAAGTCTTTTGGGCAGACTGGATGCAGTAGTAGTGAGCTTGTGTATTTTTGTCACTTTTTTCTCCCTTTTAAATAAAAACAGAGGAGTGCTAGAAAGTGAAAAGGAGTAAGACTTGATCTTTCTCTTACATGGGCAAGGCGAAGTGTGAGTGTGTATGTGGGGAGCTGGTCAGGAGGGTAGGGTTGTTTGGGGGGAGCAAAGCGGGGGGTTAGAAGAGAGACCGTGATGGGGCATGATAGCTTCCTGCGACGGTGAAGAGTAGGACAGGTGGATGAAAGCAGTCTGTTTAAGACATTTTGTTCACGTTAGTCCCTTAGTTTGGCACAGATGTGTAGCAGCCTTTCTTTTGGATTCTGTAGTTGACAGTTACAGCAAAGTATCCCTCATTAACATAGATTCAGACATTTTTTATTTATTTGTTTTTGGCAGTGCTGGGTCTTCGTTAGTTGTGGCGAGCTGGGGCTATGCTCGCTGTGGTGTGGAGGCTTCTCTCGTTTCGCAGCCCAGGCTCCAGGGCATGTGGGCTTGGTAGGTGTGGCCCATGGACTTTGTTGCTGCCATCTCCCTGGATTAGGGATCAAACCTGTGTCCCCTGTACTGACAGGCAGATTCTTGACAGCTGAGTCACCAGGGACACTCTTATAGAGATTTTTTGTTTGCCTTTTTCTTTAAATTGCAAAAATGGTGATTTCTAAGCTTTCATTCTTAGAAACTTGTCTTTTAGGAAATATAATTTGAATATATGCCAGTTCCAGGCTCTCTGCTAGGCAGGTGAAAAGCTGGGGTACTGTTGTAATTTCTGATTCATGTGGCGTCTGGATATACCTGTTCTCCAGGTGTGCTCTATGGGCCGAGGGGGTGGGGCTTCCTTGGTGGTCGGGTGGTGGAGACTGCACTCCCAATGCATGGGGTCAGGGAACCAGGTCCCACATGCAGCAACTAAGACCTGATCCAGCCAAATAGATACTTTTAAAAACAGTCTTGGCAATAATTTAAGATGTTATGTGTTGACATCTGCTCCAGTGGGGGAAAGGCATGGTCCATAAGTACCGTTGGCTCTGTAGCACTTGGAGTTTAAAAACAATCTTTTTTTGAGAATGTCCTGGATGAAGTAAAAACAGTTACTGATTTTATATACTCTTAATCCTGAGTGCACACATCTTAATATTCTGTGCTACAGGATAGGAATGTGCATGCACGGCTCCAACGCTGCCCGAGTCCAGCGGTCCCTGGGAGCCGCACTTACGTGATGGAGTTCCAGGCTGCACCAGCTGCTTTCTTCGCGTGGAGCCATTTTCACTTGAAAGAGGGGTTGATAGACAGTGATTATTTCAGCTTGGGTATGGGACAGACATTTTTCAGGAAAATGAGCCTGTCACTTGACGGAGAACAACTGACCGTTATTTGTTGCCAGTGGCAATGTTTGAGTTTTCGAGCAAAAATTAGAATTTTTAGAAAACTTGGTATCTGTCACAGTGAGGTTGACAGCTTTTCCAATAAATACTTAAAGACTTTCCTGATGACATCAGTGGATTTAACAAATAATGATTTTTTGAAATATGTGAACTTATGGAAAATCTGCATAACTCAGTGGACCAGTGTTTTTCAAATTGAGGAAATGATATTATAAAGTCACGCATGGGTTAAAGATGCAGTCAGAGGAGACAGACCAATGAATTTTAATGTAGCAGAGCAGGAACGTTTATTGATAAAATTTTAGATTCCTCATTGCAACTAATCTTTTAAGCAACAACCACTGCTTACTGAAGGATAGAGGTTGTCTTGAGGAAAAGCAGCTATGAGGTTGAATCACAAGCTGCTCTAGCCACTTTTCTCTTAAAACAATTCTGGAGTAATGTCCGAGCATGAGGTTGCCCATGAGCTCAGAAGCCATGCAGATACCCTTCCTTGCCGTAGCTCAGTATTTGTTTGGGCAGGGATTTTCTTCAACCAAAACAGCATGTTGGAGCAGATTGAATGCAGAAGCAGATATGGGAACCCAGCTGTCTTCTATTAAGACAGATATTTAAAGAATCGGCAAAAATGTAAAACAGTACCCCTCATTAATTTTTTTAAAAAATAAAATAGTTTTTTAAAAATAAAATGTGTTTTATTAACATTTTATAATAACATTACATGTTGTTGTGTTAACATGTGACAGACTTGCTATTTTTTTTTTAAATAAATGTTTTAAAACTTTCTCAGTTTTAAATTTCTAATATGAAAAATATCAGTAGATACACTCTATATAAACTCAAGGGGCCCTGAGACCCTTTTAGCTTATGAATGGTGTCTGGTGTTTTCTTTGAACATTCTGCCCACTCTTTGTGCTGCTTGACTGCTATGTGAGTAATTATTGTCTCTGTCTGGATCTCTGTTCAGATTCTTAGTGGTTGCAGTGGCTAACTTAGGGCTTCTTAATCTCTTTTGCTCAGTTTTTTCTCTGCGTGAGTACATCAGGTTTTCAAATGTTAGAATGTCTCTTTCTGTCTTTTTTCTCCATTCACACTATTACCCACCCAGTCAGAAGTCCTTATCACTTTATTCCTAAAGTACTTCAGTAACCCCGTTTCTAATATATTTTTCAAACTTGAATGTTGAACGCAACTGTTGGGTTGACTTTAGTTTTATTTATATCCTCCCTAAAAATGTGCAGATAGAAGCATCTTATGGTATAACCAAAGTACATTGCCAGATTAAATACAGACAGTCGAATCAGCAACACATATTTAATGATGCTGTTTTCTTAACATGAATAGCCAATCTATTTCTTTAATTTGGCTTAATAATGCTAACAAAGAGAGCGTGTATGTGTTATAAAATGCTGTTAACTTTTAGTCTTTGTTTGTTCAGGAAAATTGACCTAGTGGTTAACCTGAGCTGCGACACCTAGCAATCCTTGAATGCCAGCTTTAATACCAGTTGGAAATTCTGTAAAGCGGTGTTGATCACTGGAGCATTGTGGAGTTACTGAAACCTGCTTTGGATAGATACTGAATCAGTTATTTTTGGAGTCTTTATTAGAAAATATTATTGCATATTTTACTAGTGGGGTGGTGGGAGCAGAATACAAGTTGGTGAGCTCTCTGCATCCCTGGGCTTGCACCGCACACGGGTGCTGAAAGCATCAGCAGGGTTCCTTTGTCTGCTCGCCCCAGCAGACCTGGCTCACCTTACTTTCCTGTTTGGTTGTTGTGTCTCCCCCCCCCCCCACCCCCCGCCCCCGCAGCCCTCAACACCATCTTACATACTAAACATTTTTCTTTGTTTTTGATTTGTTTCCATCCCAATAGACTAAGTTCTGTAAGGTCATGGGTTTTTTGTCTTGTTATTTATTTCTGAGCCTTCTGTTCCTACAAGAGTACCTAGGATGTGCTAGATATTCAGTAAATATTGAATGAATCGGTGAATGTGTATTAGCACTTCTCTATTAAAACCCCAAACTCAGATGCTCTTTTCTGTGATTGGTGTTTACTGCTGTCTCCCAGCTGGGTCAGAGACATGCTTCTCTGTTCATCCTGAACATGACTAGTACACAACACCTGAATTGTATAGAACTGTTTGATTTCTTTGATCAGTATGTGTGTAATCAGTGAAACAATTACTTTCCTTGGTTCAGAGTCTGTATTTTTAATAATATAGCCCATAATATAGTCTATAATCTGTGTTATCTTTTTAAGTAGACACCGTCTTATAAGCTCATATGGAGATTCTCCACCTCTCTTATATTACTCAAGTGATGTCTGAGTTTTTAAATAGTAGAGTTAGATGTGGAAATTTCCCCCTCAAATTCCATTTGTGTATACTTTTTGTTTTTTCCTATTTAACATTTTACATGGCATTTTAATTTTTAATATATTTCTGTTTGGTTTATCATTTAAAAAAGTCGGTGCCTACTTTTAAAATGAAAGCCTTTAGGTTGTTGTATAACTTAATTTTCTTCTTTAAAAAAGGAGCTTTATTTTGGAATAATTTTAGATTTCTGTAATCGTGGTATATTTGTCAGAAATTAAGAAACCATCACTACATGACTGTTAACTAACCTGGAGACTCTCTTTGGATGTCACCAGGTCTCTTGTTCAGTTCTTACTCTGCTCCAGGACACCAGGTTGCATTCGGCTGTCCCCTTGGTCTCTTCCCATCAGTGACACTTTCTCAGTCTTTCTCTGTTATCTTAACCTTATTTATTGGTCCAGTGTTTGGTGGAAATGTCCTTCAGTTTGGGTTGATACATTTCTAAGTGGCAACTGAGGTGACACATTGTGAAGTCTGGCGGGAGAGACGAGCTGTGTGTGATGGGTATCGTGGGGTGCAGGCAGAGGGTGGTCTATAACCCTGACTGGGTGGCGCTGGATTCCGTGCTGGGACTCCGCCCACCCCATCTTGGAATTTCATGTGAGGAAGACTTGCCCCTCCGCTCCCATTTACTTATTTATGCTTTCACTTCCTTCTCTCAGATTCATGGATACATGTTGGTTTGGTTGTGATACTGTTTTGATTTCCTTTGCCACTGAAACCCCTGCACTCTGGCCCCTGGGGGTCCTCCAGTCTGGCTCCTGCCTTTCCTCCTCAAGGCATCCCCTTTCTCCTGCAGGCTTTCCACCTGGTTTTCTGGCCCCAGTCCCCAGATGGCCGTCTCCTCGGAGCCCTGCTTCCTTGTGCCAGAGAAGGGGATTCAGGGGGAGAAGACGCTGGGTTCTGCCCCTGGGCTCTGCGGCCTGGGGAGGCCCCACCCGCCGGCTAACCCTGGGGTGCTCTGCGTCTCTCCGAGCACAAGTCCACGCGGCTGTCCCTGATTCTGGTCCATCACCGCCTCTTCCTTATTTGGCCCTGGTTCCCCATGAGAAAACTGAGCTAGAGGACAGTGCTTCTGCCCAGTTCTTTTCATCCTCAGCCTTCTGTCGAAACACAGATTTCCAGTTTCCTAGGTGGGCTCCTTTAGTCCACCTGTTTCCATGGGCTTATCTCCTGAGGTTTCAGTTCACTTGGAGGTTTCAGTTCACTTGGATTCGCTGTGTGGTCTGCATTCCTTCCTGAGGTCCCTGGAATCCTGTTCTGTTCTTATTTACTTGCCTACAGCCTCCCATGTGAGAAAGTGACTTTTTCACATCCATCTGTCTGGCTTTTTCTCCGGGTGTTGGATCCTCCTCTCTTCACCTGCGGGTGATGGTGGCAGGACCTTCCTGGTGCGGCGCCTGCTCTGACGGGCGCTGGGTGGGGCCTCACCTGGCGGGCTTCTCAGCACAGCTCTGTGACCTGGACGCTCCCCATGGCATGAGGTTCTCACACAGCTGGTTCTGGGAGAACTGGGTCCAGCCCAGGGAGGCTGGCATTGCAGGCCGTGTGCGTGCCTCTGTTTAAGTTGTGGGTGAGTGGGGAGTGTGCTGCCCACGTCTGTGCCCTGCGCCCATAACCAGCACTGTTACTCACCCGGGCACCCTTCTGCCCAGCTGGGGTGGAGGGTGGCATGTAGTGGTGTCCGCTGGTTTTTGTGAACCCCCCAGATGAGGGTGCAGGGAGCAGCCTCACGCGCCTGCCTCCCTGGATGCCTTGCTCTCAGTCTCCTTCTTGTGGGGGGTTTTCTGTGAAGCTCCTCAGGCGTAAGACCTACCTCCCTTTGGTGATTTTTTACGTCTTACCAAGTTAACATCTATAAGTCTCTCTTAAGTTCTCCTAGAAAGCATCACTACCAACAAAGCTAGTGGAGATGATGGAATTCCAGTTGAGCTATTTCAAATCCTAAAAGTTGCTGCTGTGAAAGTGCTGCACTCAATATGCCAGCAAATTTGGAAAACTCAGCAATAGCCACAGGACTGGAAAAGGTCAGTTGCCAACATCCACTGGATCATCAAAAAAACAACAGAGTTCCAGAAAAACATCTATTTTTGCTTTATTGACTATGCCAAAGCCTTTGACTGTGTGGATCACAATAAATTGTGAACAATTCTGAAAGAGATGGGAATACCAGACCACCTGACCTGCCCCCTGAGAAACCTATATGCAGGTAAGGAAGCAACAGTTAGAACTGTACATGTAACAACAGACTGGTTCCAAATAGGAAAAGGAGTACGTCAAGGCTGTATATTGTCACCCTGCTTATTTAACTTATATGCAGAGTACATCATGAGAAATGCTGGGCTGGAAGAAGCACAAGCTGGAATCAGGATTGCTGGAAAAAATATCAATAACCTCAGATATGCAGATGACACCACCCTTATGGCAGAAAGTGAAGAAGAACTAAAGAGCCTCTTGATGAAAGTGAAAGAGGAGAGTGAAAAAGTTGGCTTAAAGCTCAACATTCAGAAAACTAAGATCATGGAATCTGGTCCGGTCACTTCATGGGAAATAGATGGGGATACAGTGGAAACAGTGTCAGACTTTATTTTTTTGGGCTCCAAAATCACTGTAGATGGTGATTGCAGCCATGAAATTAAAAGATGCTTACTCTTTGGAAGGAAAGTTATGACCAACCTAGATAGCATATTTAAAAGCAGAGACATTTCTTTACCAACAAAGGTCTGTCTAGTCAAGGCTATGGTTTTTCCATTAGTCATGTATGGATGTGAGAGTTGGATGGTGAAGAAAGCTGAGCACTGAAGAATTGATGCCTTTGAACTGTGGTGTTGGAGAAGACTCTTGAGAGTCTCTTGGACTGCAAGGAGATCCAACCAGTCCATCCTAAAGGAGATCAGTCCTGGGTGTTCATTGGAAGGACTATGTTGAAGCTGAAACTCCAGTTCTTTGGCCACCTGATGCAAAGAGTTGACTCACTGGAAAAGACCCTGATGCTGGGAGGGGTTGGGGGCAGGAGGAGAAGGGGACAACAGAGGATGAGATGGCTGGACGGCATCACTGACTTGATGGACATGGGTTTGGGTGGACTCCAGGAGTTGGTGATGGACAGGGAGGCCTGGCGTGCTGAGATTCATGGGGTCGCAAAGAGTTGGACACGACTGAGTGACTGAACTAAAGTTCTCCTAATCCTAACCTACAAAATATTATTTACCATTAATTTACTTTTGAGTTTATTAAAACAGTGGTTTTTAACTTAAAAAAGATAAATAAAATTGGTAAGTGAGACTTTGAGCTGCCCTCAAAAGTATTTTGAATATAAAGGCACTTTTGAAGACTGGTGGTCTTTCAAACCTGGCAGTGCTCTTTAGGGAAGGACACAGAGTACTGCAGTCGCAGTGCTTAGATGTTGCTGGGCTTGGATCTCACCTTTCTAGTCAGGTCTTCGGCCAGCAGTCAGAGGTGAGGCTGTTAGCTGGGAAGGGCAAGTAATACACGTGGTTCACGATTTTCTCTGGACAAGCAGAAGCTCACCCCAGCAAGGCAAGTAGGTGGCAAGTCCTTTAGGAATGAAGACCTTTTAAAGAAGGGCATCAAGGGCACTGAAAATGCCTGGGGAACCTTTTTTTTTCTTTTTAAATTCTTCAGTCATAGTCAGCTGAGTAAGGAGGGGCAGGAATGTTACCTTAGGTAATAAAGTCCCCTCACAAGTGGGTGACGGCTGGACCTGGTGGACAAGAATGCGGATTCCTGGGCTGTGTGGCCCAGTCACTGCAGGTGGAGGTGTGTCTTGGTGTCTAAACCCCAGGGCGGGGGCGGAGTAGGTCTGCTCCTGGGGCGGCTGCTGTGGACCCTGAGGAAGCGGGAACCTGTCTTCTGTTCATTCATCGCAGTACTAAGAATAAACCTCAGATCCATTCTGTGTCTCATGTGGCAGAAAGCCTAA
Source organism: Antilocapra americana (assembly GCA_007570785.1). NCBI lineage: Eukaryota > Metazoa > Chordata > Mammalia > Artiodactyla > Antilocapridae > Antilocapra > Antilocapra americana. The sequence continues at coordinate 2,418,736 of ML660786.1, forward strand.
TCCAAAACAACTGAGGTTGCTGGATTCATAAAATAGACTCTGAACTATGTATAATCTTCGTTTATTTTCTTTAATCTGTATATTTGTAGTCCTGACAGGCTGTATGACATTGTATTAAGGTGTGGATGGTCCCCTGCCATACCCTGGTTTGTCTTTTGAATTAAAGCCTATAACTTGTTTTGGTTTCATTGTATACAGATGGACTTGAGCTATATCTGCTTTGAATAAGGGAAGCTTTTTTTTTTTTTCTGGGATAAAAATCATATTCATGTCATTTTATCTATGAGACTAAACAGATCTTTTGAGTGAGAAATTTAAAAACTGGATTTTTCACACATCCCCATCCATTTAGTAGCAAGTCATTTTAATGAAAGTTCCTTTCTGCTAATCGAGAGTACTCCAAGCGCTATCTTAGTTTTCACTGGGCTGAGATGTGGTGGGAAGTAGTCAGAAGGACTCATTTGTCTGCTTTCAGGGCGGGAAGGGGCTGGGGGAGCTCGAATTTGAAGACTTGAAGGCTTCTGCCTGCTTGGCCTAGAGGTGGGTGGGCCTGCCGGGGTTGGGTGTCTGCAGCCAGCCGTTGAGGGGGGTGCTGGTACCTAGTTTGTTTGGATGAGGTCTCTCAGGCTGTAGCAGCTTCCCTAAGGGAATCCCGGAGGCTCCGGGCTTTACGCTCAGAATCTCTTCATTTGTTGTAGGGCAGGTGGACTGCAGGGCCCTGACCGCCCCTGAGACTCTGCTCCTCCTGGGTTTCTCATGATGGGGTGTCTCCCCTTCCTTCCTGTGCTCAGCACGGCAGCCCCCCCCGTCCTTTCATACCTTGTGGCACATCGGCTCGTGCATTTTGGTTTTATTGTTTGTTTGTTTTAAAATCTGTTTGTCAGGCACAGAGCCAGGCCCTGGGGTTTTACAAAGGAGAAAAACTGTTACTGAGATTGAGGAACCTCCAGTGGGGGTAAAGTGGGGTGAAGAACATGAAAATGTGATTTTAATGTGTTGTCAATGCTAGGGAGGGAGTTTGTTTTATGTAAAACATCCTTCTAATGGTACCTTAAGTTTTGTTAATTTTTTCATGGATCTGCCTGTTTATTCCTATACTTTTGAGGAACAGTCTGTATACTTTTGTTTGCTATCCTAATTCAGAGGTCATGAACCTTATATTTGGATAATTTCCCCTAAATGAATCACGATTTTCTTTTCCTGTCTATTGTGCATATTTACCAGGTCATTCTATGGCTTAAAAGACCTTCATTTCCATACTTCGTTATTTGGGAGAGCTTTGTGAAATTTATAAATGTGGAAACGTATCCATACATGCTCTCTTATGGAGAGGTTGGTTCCAAATCAGCTTTGAAGTGTCCTTTGTTGATGGTGAGACTTGGTAGTTTACTTACAAGTTTGGTTCTGTCCTGACAGACTTTTCTAGAAGTGTTCTTACTAATGGTAGAGACATCTGGAAGATATTCCAGGGTTGAAACATGAAGTGATAACTAATGATACCTTTTCACCATGACAGAAAAAATGCACCTTAAAGACTGTAGTGATAGCCGTGCTGGACATCAGTGAGGACGAGAATGTGCTCCTGGAGCGGGTTCCCTGGGCTCAGCACCCCCACCGCCTCCGCCTCCGGGGACCAAGACTTTGGAGGCGGGACTAGCGGTGATGAGTTTACGAGCTAATGAAGCAGTGATAATCCCTTTGAACCTGATATTTCCCCCTTTTGGGGAGGCCTCTGAAGGGCCAAATATCTGAAGATAATTTGCATAGAATCACCTGAGCCCATCTGTTATCTAACCACAGATATGAGAGCAAAAAGTTGCTACAGGGTCAGTTTTTAAATAGCTGTAACTTCTCCCAGACTTGGGTGTCCTTTTGCCCAGCCTCTCCTTCTTCCTAACTTCTTCCTCGAGTTCTTCATTTCTGCCAAGCTGGGGTCGGCTGTGGCGGTTGGTCTCCTCAGCTCCCGGGACTGTTCCACTCAGCACCCCAGGCAAGGGTGCACTTTGAGCCTTTTCCAGGACTCCTCCTATCTCTGTGATCTCAGTCAGCTGTCTTTTATCTGAAGTTCTGAAATCTCTTCATTCTCCTCATTCCCTCAGTTCTTGTAGTTGGGCTCTTCACCTGTCTGGGGTGCGCTTTGTCTGCAGGGTCTACTGGTGGCCCCTCTGCCCTCGCAGCCCTGCCGCCGCCTGGCTCCTGCTCTCAGCTCCTGCTTTCTGTGCCTTTTGAGATCGCCTCAGCTGTTAAGGTTGAGTTGTCACTTTTCTGTCCTCCTCCTGCCCCTCCTTACATGATTCCCCCACCCTCAACCCCAGTACTTGTGCGTGTGTATCTCATATTGTAAAGTCTGTTCTTTCAGGCCTTCTTAGGTAGGCTGTAAGCTCCGCAAGGCAGGTTCTGTGTTCCATTCAGCTTTTTATGTTCGTCACCCAATTCTTACTAGTCATTTATCACTTGCTCCCTTTGCTCCTCTTTCAGCTTGAATCATCCGCCATTGACGTTGTCTGTCGTGGCTTGGTGGTAGAATATTCCTACAGAAAGTTCCACTGACCTCTGATTCCTCTCTTTAGGCATTTTTCTCTCTGTGCCTGAGGGCTGTATGTAAACAGGTGCATGGAACCCTGCTCGGTTACTTAGGCCAGAAAGCCATCTTCTGCAGGTGGAAATCCTTTCCTTTCCTCACTGGTTTGCTTGTACAAGCCACGTCTCTCACCTGGCCACACTTCCGCCGTCCAGTCTCACTTGGCCTCACCTTTGCTTTTACGTTCCTGCAGCCCCTCTGTCGCTCCCTTCAGAGTGGACATCGTCCCTCCCCTTGACTTAAAACCCTCCATGACTTTCCACTGTCCTTAGAGAAAGTAAAGCCCAGATCCCCAGCGTGGCCCCTTTGCACCATCCAACAGAGGACTATCCTTCTAATCTTTTGAAGATGCGAGTACAGTTTTAGCACTTTGAGAAGATGTTCTAGAAGAGGACACTTGTTAGACTTGGACACCTGGTGGACCTCAGGCTGAGCCCATGTCGTGCATAACTGGCTTCCAAAGCGTCTGGGTCCCTGGGAGGCCCCGTGAGGGAAAGGTGGCCACAGGTAAAAACACAGACCCATCACCGTGTTGAAGAGGCATGCTTGAAAGAGCGTGTAGGGGGAATACTTTAATCTGTACCTGTTTGATGTCTTGTTCTGTATATTTTCTATCTTTAGTGCTGTATGTAGATTTTACTTCTTTTTCGGATTTCTCTTTTCCAGTCATTTATTTGTGCCTTTAATAGCTAATTTAATGATGAAAAACTTAGAACATGTGTCTGCATTTTTATTTCACTCCACAAGTGTGAATCTCATAGCTCCTTACTGTATATAATTAACTCCTGTAGTGGGTGATGTTTTGGTAGAATGACTGCAGTTTAGGAGTGGAGTATCCTTGTAAATAAAAATGTCTTTGAAAAGTTATGTTAAATAAAAACTTACACCTGGAAGGACTTCACAACACAGAACAAATGAGCACCTTCTTTGCAAATACCAAGAGCATTATTATGTGTCATTTCTTTGGTTGGTGGTTAGTTTGCTGGGGCTTAAAACACAAGTGATCATATTCAGGCTGGTCAGATCAGTGATTTTAATATGAAACCATTGCTTTTAGAATAATCATGGGCCAGACTGGGAAGAAGTCTGAGAAGGGACCAGTGTGTTGGCGGAAGCGCGTAAAGTCAGAGTACATGCGCCTGCGGCAGCTCAAGAGATTCAGGCGCGCTGACGAAGTCAAGGTACCCTCTGCCTCCTGGGAGCACGCGGTACAGCCCCTCAAGATAAGTTTTAGTTTGCAAGGGAAAATGGCCTTATTTACTGTAAGAGAAATGGAAACTTGGAAGTTGAGGTCCTTGGTCTGTCTTAACTAACATAAAAATTATACCATGCACACAGTGAAATGATAAGTTTTTAGTCTAATTCAGCCTACTTGGCAATCACCGTCTTTTCAGTATAGCTTTGTGTACCTTTGAGAAGACCCAGGATCCAAGCATAAAGGGCCGTTTCATGGTACTGTGTTCCTAAGGTCTTTGTAATTAAAAAAGATATGTACACAGTTAACAAAGGACAAAAATGATTTCTTGTTCCCCTTCTACTCTTAGTAAAATAATGGAAGTTGTGTTTTTGTATTATTTGAATGTGGAAAGCCACATTTTAGTGTAAAATCCATATGCTTTTGAAGGAATGTCCCTGGTACTTTTGAGGAATCATGCAATTTTAACCTTCATTAGAGATGTTACAAATTTTCTAACAATGAACAATTTCTTTTCTCCTCTCCTTCATTTTTTTTTTTAAAGAGTATGTTTAGTTCCAATCGTCAGAAAATTTTGGAAAGAACAGAAATCTTAAACCAAGAGTGGAAACAGCGAAGAATCCAGCCTGTGCATATCCTGACTTCTGTGAGCTCATTGCGCGGGACCAGGGAGGTTGGTGAACTCACGCGCTGTTCGAATTATCAGTGCATTTTGGTTTTTGCTGTTGGAATGTTGGTTGGTTATTGAGAGGGAACCATTGACCTCGGATGTCTCTTGTTTTATTGCTGTTTCTCTTTAATGTGCAACTGCTAATGGCTTCTAGCTATTCCTGTAACAGAACTCTGGTGTTTAGGATTCTACTTTCACTGTTATTAGATAGATCCCTAGACTTTCATAAGACTCTTCATTAAAAAAGAACTTAAAATACTCTTAAATGTCCTCATCAGATCAAAAGTTTAGAGCATGGCTTTCTGGCACACAGGTTTCTTTTTCTTCCCCCCTTCACTTGAATTAGCCATGCTGGAGGAAATGTTTCTTTTTCATGCATGCTCATGGAGTTAACAAGCATTTTGTTTAAATTCTAAGGCTCACTGGGAATTTTAAAACTTGGGGTCGAGAGGGGTCAGAATTTCCTTTGTTAATAGCATTTTTTTGGATGGACGAAGTAGATCTTAATCACTCCAAAAAATTACTTTTTTCCAAGGAAGACAATAAATCTATGGTAGGTTTATAATGAAGTAACACATTAAAATATAGTAGTAGCAAGATGAAGAGAAAATGGCAGAAACTTACACAATATGAACCAATCAATAGGATTTTGGTTAAGGTGTTTCAACTTAAGTACCAGTTTTGTACAGGAAGACATGGCATTTCATACGAAATGCTACATGAATGGGCATGGAAGCAGAAAGAGGGAAGAAAGTGAGTTGAAGTTTAAATTACACCACTGAGTAGATGATTGTTAACCTGGGTGTCTAAACATGGGATGCATTTAAACAAAGGAATGAATTTGTTCTAAAATGATGTTTTCAACGAGTAGACATTTTTTATATGGTATTATAATAATTAAGCACTAATTTGTTGTCATGTGAGGCCTGCTGAGGTTGTGTGACGGGCTGGCTTCAAGGACTGGTCAGTGCTACAGTACAGTCCTAGAAGTGGTTTTAGTGACGATGTTCATGGTCTTGACGGTGAAAAATGGCTTGGGATGATTCTTAGTTATTTACACATTTTGTCAGGTGACAACTCTTTAAGCTCTGATTTGCAGTTGTATAAAATGTATTATATGAAAAAACGTATTAACACCTTTCAGTCACATGGAACAGGTCAGGACCTACAGGTTAGAGGTAAATGACTTATTAATATGTACTTATTAATGTACATATATAAATAAAATGTACTAATTAATATTTCATTGCTAAAGGCGAAAGGGATTCCTCTCTGTGCTGGTTAGAATATTCTCAAAAGGGATCAGGATGCAGCCTCTCGCTAGTTCTTTTGCAAGTTTTATCTGGTGATGTTCTGCAAGTTTTGAAGTGAAGGAAAATGAAAGCTCGGTTTTTTATCCCCAGAGAGAAAAATCTTAGAAATTTGGAGAAATAAAGTAGGAAACACACGGAACACTTGTTTTTGCCACCCATTACAAATCGCAAAATGCTGCCGAAAGCCCGGCCTGCCTTTATAATAAAAATCGCAGCAGTGGTGATTTCTGGCAGGGCACTAGGTCTGTTGTGATTTGATCATTGTGATGGCTGTGTTACCTCTTTTTCATTCCCGGGTGAGGAAATGTAATTTAGAGGGCTTTAAGTCAGTTTCCTTACTCTGATGATCTGATGTGGTCCTGAAAGAGTACGCTTTGCTCAGACACATTAAGAAATTATTAAAGTTCATTATTTATGTACAACTGGAATGGCTCATGATACAATTTTTGCTGTGAAATTTAAGGGTACAGTTTATTAAAATGAATATTTACTAATTGAATTTTGCTTTTAATTTTGTCAGTAAAGATAAAAGTCATTGAATGTAAAGATAGCTAACTTTTTATTGAACTTATGGGACAAATGGTAAGAAGAGATTGGTATTTTGATAAAAACAAGTGGTTTTTAAGCTTAGTACTCCATGCAGGTTGAGAAAAAAACATTTTTGCAGAATAGGAAGGGAAAGGAGGAAAGAAGCCCCCGGTTTCAGGGTTCAGGGTTTTCTGCCTGAGCTCTGGCCCGGTTGAGCATGCTTGTTTGTGAGCTTCTCCTGATGGCTGATTCTGCTTCAGATGCTTCATCTTTTATTTCTCCTAGCCCCCCATCCCCTTTAAAACCATCATACTGACTTTTGGAAGCTGAAGATTTATATAGTTTGTGATAAGCTTTTTGGTGTTATCATAGTAAATAATAGAATTTTAGGGCTGAAAAGGACTTTAATGATCTCTGTCTAGTCTCCTTACTTTTCAGATAAGACTATATCTCTGTTTAGTTTTTCTTCAGTTTGAGTATTTCCAAAATAGATCAGTTTCTTTTTTATGCTTTGAAAATTGGAGTCAACTAGGTCAGAAGCAGGGAGAATAGAAAAGTTAGCCTGTTTCGCAACAACTTTCTTTGCAGTAGGCTTGTAGGCTTGGCAGAATTTGGGACTGCACTGTTCACCCAGACACCTAAAAAGTCTGTTTCTTTGAACATTTGTAAAGTGCTGTTGTGACACCACTTTAATTAAGTCCTTATCTTTATATACTCATCCTTTATAAAAGGGCTGTCTTCAGTTTAAATCCTTGGAGCGTGATGATGATTCACTGACAGTTTTCAGACATTCAGATACTTTATTCCCTTCTGTACTTGTAGAAGGTAGGTGATATGCTCAGTTTTAAAATGGCCAATTTTATCTAGGTTATTTTAGTACAGAGAATCTGGCAAGTCTACTTTCTGACCTGATGCACTGACTTGGGTTCAAGGAGCCCGGGAGTTGCCCTGCAGCCACGTCTTCAGTCTGCTGTCTCCTTCACGTGTGCTTTTAGGGGACTTGCGCGTACTTAGTTTTGGTGCTGAAGTTATAGAACCTAAATTGTGTTGCCCATTGGATTTTAGTATGTCTGTTTTTTATTTTAGAAAATACTTCTGACTTCTTGAAGATAGTGACTATAATATATATACTTTACAGTTTATCTTTTTTTAAGGAGCGCTCAGCTTTAAAAGGTTATTAAGTGATACAGGCCAAGGGGTATACAGTGTATTGCCATAACATGTGGCTCTTTATCAAAAACTTACTCCTCGGTGACATCATTACTTTGTCTTATCAATCAGTAAAGAACTTTATCTTCTGTAAGCCTATATGTTAGTGGCCATGCTCTGTAGTGGGTCTGTTTTTCCAGTTTAAATGAAGAAGCTGGTTGAGGAGTTACTCTTGCAGTTCTTACTAATGCATTTCTTTTTGTACATTTTCCGTTTCTTGCTGAAAACCACAAGACGCTTTCCTCTTCATTGATTCTTCATTATCAAGATGTTTTTTTACTTCTACATATTGTGACTGTGAAAGGGAGGCTTTCTCAAATGATGTCTGTCTTCTGGGCAACGGGTGTGATTGGTGTAGTAGTTTAAAAATATCCTGCCCATATGCGTTTTTAGATTTCCAGGGGAATGTCGTGCTCTTGTCAGAATTCTTTGTCTTGGTTACTAGTGAAAGGAGTGAGAAGTGAGGGTTTCTTCGGAATGTTGAGCATGCGAGCAGCACTCAGAGAGACCCCGGGTCCTCACTCATGGAGAGCCGGAGGTCTTGGGGACGTCTCAGTGCACACAGGCTTGCTCTTCCTAGCGATCTCTTAGAGTTTTAAGTTCATCACCTATCGTTTGATATTCGCAAATGAAGTTTTTTTGGAGGGGGAGGCTTCTGTTGTAATGTAGGACATGTGAGTTCTTTCATGAGTTTGCAATTTGGGCTTATTTTTTATTGAAGGAGAAGAAAAAACTTGCTTACCTGTAAACACTTGACTGCATCATTTACTGACGTGGTCATGTACTTTCGTCAGTTAATTGTAAATAGAAATCACTATATACAAAGAAAAATAACACACTAGTGTACCCAGCCCGAACTGGCATCCTCTTTACTCCTCACTCCAACACAGTAAGGTGCTTTCTTTGCTTGGCGAATTTCAGGGTTAGAGGACCAGTATATCCTGCTCAGCATTCGAGCGAGTGTGGCAAGGAGCTGGGCCCTTTTTCTCGTGTCTTAGAGAGAGCTGAGGGGTGCTTCCAAGTTAGGTTCTTGACTCTCAGCTTGAGCATATCCATCCTTTCGTGGTTCCTCAAGGAACTGACTTCTCAGTTGCTTTCTGCTGCTCTCTGTCTCTTTTAACCCTTTGTTGGTTGAATCTTGTATTAACTCTGCCAGGCCTTCCTGCCCATATAACTTTTTCAAATCATGGCAGCCTTCGCTTTCTTTCTGGTTTTCTTTCAGTGGAAATAGATGAAATGTTACTTGAGTAACCATAAGGAGGTGTTACTTTTCTGTTGAAAGGAAGCTAATGTAAGCATTTTATGCTTTTCCAAAAAAGACCATTTTAAAAAAAGAAAGAGCACTTATGTTGAGTTTATATTTTATTATTGTATATTAAAGATATACACTTGTGCTTGAGTTCATATTTTAAATTTAAGATGATATATCTTAGCTTTAAAAAGTGAACTTTTCAATAATATAAATGTTCATTTTGTAATCTTCAATAAACTAGCAGAAGTTGTATTTAATTTGCTGTTTTTCTCCAAGAACACTGTGTATACAGTTTGTGTTTTAAAAATTCTTAAACTGACTATTACAAAGATCAAAGTCTCTTCTCAAATTGCAAAACCAAATTTTGACAGCTGTCTTAAAAACAGAATGAACCAAAGCCCAAAGAAATGCTTGTCTAGTCTGCAGTGTTAAAAATTGTTTATTGCTCTGAAGAAATAACACTGTTTAGGCCTAGAACTTGCGTCACAATTTAGCTTGATATTATGGATTGACTTAAATCCACTGCTTAGGATTCTGTTTTATTTTCTCTTACTGTATTTTGTAAAAGTATATACTCCGAGGGCCTTCTTGGGAGGGATGGGTAGATTTCATGGGCTACCTTGGCAACTGATGAGGTACTTTTACACCAGCTAATGTGAGTATCTGTGTGTTGCGTTAGTTGCTCAGTTGTGTCCGACTGTTTGTGACCCCATGGACTGTAGCCTACCAGATTTCTGTCCGTGACATTCTCCAGGCAAGAATACTGGAATGGGTTGTCATTCCTTTCTCCAGGGGATCTTGCTGACCCAGGATTTGAACCTGGGTCTCTTGCATTGCAGGCAGATTCTCCAACATCTGAGTTACAGGGAAGCCCACTGTGAGTATCTGTGGGTTAATGACTTTTTAAAAAAATCTTTTTTCTTAATTAGAAGGTCATTATAAAATATTAACTGTAAAAATTCAAGTAACACAGAAATATATGAAACAGGAGACAAAGGACCCTGTAGTTCAACCCTTGTGATTTTGATTCTTTCAGATTTCTTTTTCTGTAACATGTTAGTAATAATGATGATGTACTTTATTTAAAAAAAAATTATTCCCAGATAAAACATGTCTGCCCCTTGGGGCCATCAGTTCATAGTTCTTCAGTGCAAGTGCTTGGTCCTGTGGCTGTGCCATAATTGATTGCCCTGTTCATAACTGGTGAGCACGTACGTTTTTATTTTTTCCTTTTGCAATTAGCATTTCTGTGAGTATTCTTCATACACATCTTTTGAGTAAGTTTGTAGGAAAAGTTTCTAAAAACAGTATTACCAGGTCAAGAGGATATGTGTATATAATGTTTTAATAGATGTTAACAAACTGACTCCCCAAAGTCTTTTGTTTATACTCTTCACCAACTGATAATAGTAGTGTCTGTTTCTCTGTTCTCCCAACATGAAATGTTAATCTTTGTCAGTGTGATAGGTAAAACTCTACTGTAATTTGCTTGCCTTTCTTTTTTCAGCAAAACTAAGTATCTGTTTGTATTTCTTTTATGAGTTGGCTGTTACGGGCTCCGATCTTTTAAAATTGGGTTGAACTTTTTCTTATGATTTTTAAGGACTTTTTGTATATTATAAATACTAGGTTTTAAACATCTGTTCTACAGATTTTTTTCTCCCCATTTTGATGTTATTTCTGATATATTTTGGTTGTACAGAAGTTTTAAATGTATATGTAGTTAAATTAGAGTTTCTTCTTTTGATTTTTGTGTTTCTTTAAGGCTAACAAAGCCTTTTTCCACTTAAAGATTATAAATTACTTATCTTTCCTTCTAGTTCTGTTTTCATTTTTATGTTTTAACATCATTTACCCTATTAGGATTTCTTGTCGTATAGTGAGTGGGGAGATTTCATTTTTGATTTTTGTCTGTTTAGCTTTGTTGTCATTTTAGCATCATTCACTAAATGATGAATTTATGAGCAACTGGGGAGAGTCACGCCTCTGTTTTGCAAAGATCAGCAGAATTGGCCTGTCTGGTGGTCACGGAGCAGGCTTAGTGCCTGAGCACAGAGCTGGCGCTTCTGCTGAGACTGAGGTCCCTGGACTGTCCTGTGTCTCCAGCCCCATGTCCACTCGTGGGAGCGAGGCTTCACAACGGCTGTGCTGCCTCAGCTGATGGAAACCACGGCTTTATTCTTTGCTCTGCTTCTTAGTTTTCTTTTTTTTCCAGTGATAGAAGTGATCTCATTTACCTCTTGTAGGACCGTTGCTGAGTTAGGTCCTTGGGTTTGCCCCTCACGGACCAGCAGGACTCTGGTTACCTGCCTTACATGCTCTGTTGGGTGTTGTGGTCCTGCCAACTTTTGTCCTGTGACTATTAATTGTTCTGCTTCTGATTTGTAGGATTTTAGCCGAACTAACTGCAGATTAAGAGGGGATGATTTACCCTTACAGCCCCCTTCAGACTCAGACCAGAGTTGGGTTTTTAGCAGTTGCTGTATTAACTAGATTGATAGATCTGTGATCTCCTCACTCAGGAGCTGGATGCAGGGAGGAGCTTTAAGGTCCCAGTTCCTGATGTCGTCCACGCGTTACCTGTTCTGTGTGAAATGCTATATATGCCCCTATGTCTGGCCCAGAGGATGCTTGTAGGATGACATCTTTCTGTTCTCAAGTGAGCTCAGAGCAGGAGCCTCGTGTCGCTGGGCGGAGCATCTCTAGTCCAGGCTGCTCTGCAGCGCACATATTCGGCACCAGAACAGGAAATAATTTACAGTCTGGTCTGAACCACTCTTGTATTCCTTAGCTCCCACAACCTTGATTAGCTGCTTTTATTAATGGTAAAGGTCTTTGTGTCAAGATCTCATCAGGATGTTTGATTTCTGACCACCCTCCCCTCCTCTACCCGCCCGTCTCCTAATCCTTCTAACCCCTGTTAGGAGCTCACTTCTACTGTGAGCTTTTCTTGACCCAAACTTGATACTTAACCTCATTCCAGTTTTCTCTTCAGTACTTCCTTCACATGAAAGCAGTCTGAAATTAAGTTATGTACACTATCATTTTCACCAGAGGGCTAGCTAATTTAAAACTTGGTGTATCATCTTGTCTCTACTGAAGTCGTGAGGAATATGAGTAGTTTCAGAAATCACTCTCAGTTTTTCCCTGGAGTTGGGTGGTAGCCGGTACTTTGTTTCCTACACTTTAGATGCGAGACAGTCCTTATTGTTTTTACTCGGAAAAGCTAAAGGATATTAGACAATATCAACAGTTCATTGTGTCTCTGGCCTGAATTGAGTGGACCAACCAAGATCCAAGAATATTTTTAACTTGGCTAACTGAGTGTATTTTTTCCCCCTTACTATACGGAAGCTGGACTTAACCCTCCTAATGTAAAGACTGGTGAGAGTCCGATGGCTGTGGCCATGCCCTATGGGATGTCCCACTGTAAGAGGGGCAGTCATACCTGCCTCCTAGGGTAGTGGTGAATTTGAAAGAAGTTAACTTTGGTAAAGTCTCTAGCACAGTGCTCAGCACGTAGTAGGGTGTGTTAATTTCTTTCCCTTCCCTGCAGGCCACTCACCTGCTCTTCCCTCTACGATTTTCCATAACACAGTTTTTACTTGGAACCAGCCTTCTGCCAAGAGTCTCAGTTTGGTTGTGTACTCCTACAACTACTATTTTTGGCTTGACTTCCCTCTCCAGCTCCCAGTGGTCCAGCCACACAGTCGCCTATTGTACCAGCTGGTTGATGTAAGTCTATCCATCCTCAGAGGAACCTGGTCACTTACCAGTAAGCTGTGTTTCTCTGAAAGTGTAGCATCCTTGATAACTTATGTAGCCGTTATCTTTCTTTACCATCATTGATGGATTACCTGCAACAGCTTCCTTGTGTGATCCTCAAGTTGGACCTAGAATCAGAAAATTTCTTTGGTTGATATATAGGTCTCCTAGTGAGTTCCTGAGCCCAAGGCTTTGATCAGGTAAAAGACTGTGGAGACCCAGGAGGTCAGAGTCCTATTCAGTCCTCTGAGTGATATGAGACTTGATAACGTAAACTGTCAAGGATGATACATTTTCAAAGAAAAAAAGTTACTTGTAAGTAACTGGGATTTTTGAGTAATTTTCCTGTAAGTCAATGAATAAGAATTCCCAAACTTGTTTTACCAGCAAATGCTTTTGCATTTGAATATTATTTAATAAATGAAAGGGATATGGTTATTAGTTAATAGTTAAAGAATGGGATAGAGTTTCTAGAGGTAATTCATAGATAACGAGGTGGGTATAGACCTTCAATTTGTTACTTAGGTGTTCTCATAGCTTTAAAAGAAACGGAAGTCGAAGTCTCCATTGGGGAAAAGTCACAAATGCAGTCGGTTCATTCCGGGAACATTTTTTGAGTGCCTACTCTTTTTTGAGACACTGTGCTGAGTATTGTTGCGAGACAGACGTAGCACCACGCTCTGCCGCAGCCACTTCTGCCCTCAGAGAGCTTATTTCCAGCCCCTTGCTAACACTTAGGACTGAGAATTGAGGTCTAGGTGATAGGGGTGTGGCAGGTGTGGGGTTGGAGACAGTGCCCAGTGCCGCAGCCTTTGCCATCTTATGTTCTGTGCTTCTCTAAGTTCTTTCTGTTCACGAAGACATGGCTCGTTCAGTGGACTCAGCATCTTCACGACACTGGAGCAGACCGGCGGGGTGGAGCTCGCGCCCCTCCCGTCTGGTGGTTGAGTAGGACACGAAGCTCTCTCTCCTCCTCTGAGTGTGACCTTGGGTTTGTCAGAGTTGGAGAGGCAGCCACTCCCCCTTGTCTCCCAGGCTTTAAAGGGAACCAGTCTTCAGAATTAAAGTCACTGAATTAATTTGCCTCCACCACGTGTAAAACAAAACTCAAAAACTCCAATTTGTTTTGCAAGGAATGAAATTGTTTTGAACTTAAAACCGCTGGACAGTGTATATATCACGTTATTCTGTAGTTACAGCCACTCCTTGCCCCACTGTTAGCTGGTTAAGTAACTTAAGAAGAAGGAATGAAGACGTGGTAGGAAGAGGGGAAGAGGAGGATGTGGGGGAGGAGATGCTTGGCGCATAGCCCCTAGTGCACGAGCATCCCGGGAAGGGCTGGAGCATACGGATGAGGCTCCTGGGTGTAGCGTTCAGACTGAAGCTTCCATTCTGGCTTGGCAGTTGACTGTCTTTCTGACCAGGCAAGTTATTTAACTTCTTTGAACCTCAGTCTCCTCCTCATCGTGCAATCGCGATGCTAAGATGAGGAGTGGTTACGATAATGCATATGAAGCACTTAGCACAGTGCCTGCAACATAGTACGTGCTCAATAAATGTTAACTGCTCTTATTATTGGACGGATGCATGAGGAATTGTATCAGAGGCTGAGGGAGGAAACGGGGAAAGACTTCGGGTTCTGGGGCTTAGTCAGCTGTTCACACTGTCTTACTTACTCGAGCCATGTGCTCTCTTTGATCTTTGCCCTTTTGGAAAGCAAATTAATGGGTTAACCACTGTCACAGTTTTTCCTAACTGCTCTATCTTTAAACCTTCCCTTCCACTGAGGAAAGAACTGTTTTTGTACTGGGTGACTGTGACTATTGTAAGATTGTCCCCCTGGCCTGAGGACATGCTGATGGCCAGGTGGGCCTGGAGGCCAAAGACTTCCACTCTGATTTCACCAAATCTAGCCCAGCTATTTTTAAATCTTCTTAGATAAAAATGAAACATTTAATGTGTGTTGTATAGATATGACTTTTTTGGTTTCATTTTACTACTTCAATTCTACTTCTTTTTGCTCTGTTTTCATGGATTATTTGTCAAGGGCATTTGAGATGGCTCCGGAGACCTGACCATTGGGTATCTGAGCTCCTTAAGAGAAGCTGGATTCCTAGACAGGGTGAAGTGCTGTGGTCTTTGGACACAGATCTTTACCGTATTTCATCAAGTCAAAGATGCAAACTTCTAAACATTTTAACATCCGAAACTGGCATGCATCTTAGAGTCACTGTGATAAAGTATTGTGTCATAGTTTAATTGGCAACATTATTTTCTTAATGATACAGAAGGTAATGGTATGCTTTAAATTTCATGTCAATGGCAAATTGGATGAAATACGGTATACTGTTTCAGGGGAATATACGCACTTAACTGTCAGTAGAGATGTGGTATCCTGACAGTGTATTGGGTAAGAAGAGGGGCTCCAGAGTCAGACTTTCTGGGCTTAAATTCTAGCCCTGACTCGTATATGACTTCGGGTCAGTTCTGTATCCTTTCTCTCAGTTTTCTCACCTGTAAAATGGGCACTAAGAATAGTCCCCATCTTACAGCACTGTGATGAGGACTGAATATGAGACATGTAAGTGTTTAAAGTGGTGCTTAGCACATAGAAAGTGCTTAAGGACATTAGCTATGAGTGTTAATAATTTAGGGATTACACTTGCAGAATTGATTTGAATTCATTTTGTTGTGATTGAAACTCACATCTACTACCTTTAATATTTGTGTATCATCTGATAATATCAACAAACACTTGGCTTTTTAAAAAGGGAAGGTAAAGATAAAGGTGAACCTAACAAGTTTCTAAATTCTTATTTAGTAAGACTTATGTTACTGTTTCATGTGGTTGAGATGTAAACAAAAGCAGTGAGAGAGGAAATTTATGGTGAAAGCAAGGAGCAGTTAATCTGAGGCCAACATAAATATAAAATTTGATTCTTAGTGGTACTGGTAAATATGGGAGATGTTGGAAGGTTTTGAAAATGTGCAAAATCTGAAGCTTTTTTTGGTCACTAAGTAGAGGAGAGAATGCTTTTGGTTTTTACCAACTTACTGTCTCAGGTAAAGAAATTTCCTTTTCAAAATGATGTAAATAGGCAGCATCTCTTTATAATATGATGACTGAGGCTTCAGGTTGTCCTTTTAGTCTTACGAGTCAATTTTATTTTTTCTGTTCTAGTGTTCAGTGACCAGTGACTTGGATTTTCCAACGCAAGTCATCCCATTAAAGACTCTGAATGCAGTTGCTTCAGTACCCATAATGTATTCTTGGTCTCCTCTACAGCAGAATTTCATGGTATGTAAATAATGTGTCTTCTTATTTGGTAATTACTTCTTTTAGCCAAAGCATAATTTTCATGTCAAAGTAAGTCAAGATTTTGTTGTTGTTCAGTCACTAAACTGTGTCTGACTGCAACCTCATGGACTGTAGCACACCAGGCCCCCCTGTCCATCACCAACTTCCAGAGCCTGCTCAAACTCATGTCCTTTGAGTCAGTGATGCCATCCAACCATCTCATCCTCTGTCGTCCCCTTCTCCTCCTGTCTTCAGTCTTTCCAATAAGTCAGTTCTTTGCATCAGGTGGCCAAAATGTTGGAGTTTCAGCTTCAGCATCAGTCCTTCTGATGAATATTCAGGACTAATTTCCTTCAGGATTGACCAGTTTGATCGCCTTGCAGTCCATGGGACTCTCAAGAGTCTTCTCCAACATCACAGCTCAAAAGCATCAATTCTTCAGTGCTCAGCTTTCTTCATAGTCCAGCTCTCACATCTATTCATAACTACTGGAAAAACCATAGCTTTGATTAGACGACACAGTTTGTCTTTGTTGGCAAAGTAATGTCTCTGCTTTTTAATATGCTGTCTAGGTTTGAAACCTGGCTTGAAGGATTTTGAGCATGTTTTTGCTAGCATGTGAAATGAGTGCAGTTGTACAGCAGTGTGAACATTCTTTAGCATTGTCTTTCTTTGGGATTGGAATAAAAACCAACCTTTTGCAGTCCTGTGGCCACTGCTGAGTTTTCCTAATTTGCTGGCATTTTGAGTGTAGCAATTTATCAGCATTATCTTTTAGGATTTTAAATAGCTCTGGTGGAATTCTATCACCTCCGCTAGTTTTGCTCGTAGAAATGCTTCATGATAGTATAAGTAAAAATAGCTATCAAAATGGGAACACTTGGAGTAATTTTTTTAAACCAGTTAATATGTATATTTTTAAGCCTTTTCAGTGTTGATGTTGCTCTTAGTCCTTTTTAATTTTTTTTTTTTTGCTTTTATTTGTTCCTTTTAAGTTAAAATATTCTTCAAAGGGAAAATATTAAGCAAAAACCATACCTGGGATTTTAATATATTTAAAAGATGAAGCTTATAATTCTTGCTCTTAAAGATGTTAGTATCATTTAATCTCAGTCTGACTTTGGGATTTTGTTATTCAATGATAATGTACACAATGAAATAGTCTCAGTATAAGGCTCATTGTTTTTCCACAGATAACACTGGCACATAGCTGTTATGAAACGCTAGCATTTAATTCTTTATGGAAGTAGGGTGAAGGAGAGGATGGAGCAAAAGAGAAGCTAAAGTATGCATGCTTGACTTGGGTTGTTAAATTAAAAATACATAGTTTTATTACTTACTTGATATATAAAATAATAGGGCTATTGAAATCTTGATGGAAATCCTTGGTGAGCCTACTTTAGAGAATTTTCTGCTAGATTTTTCAATAAATAGGTGTTTTTAACATCCTCAGTAACTTTTCTCAGTGGAGGCTTTAAGGTAAACTTGAGATTCTCTTTTGCCATTGCGTAGATTTGTTTATTTAAGGCTTTATTTGAAAACGTTTGGTTTGAGAATCATGTTGCAGGAACTTCTGAGAGGGCTTATATTTTCACAGAGTGAAGTTCTGAAAGAATATAATGTTTTAAACTTGGCAATCAGTTTTTTTAACCATTTGAAAAATTTGAAGTATAGTCTGTTTATACTGTTTTGTTAGTCTCAGGTGTGCAGCAAAGTGATTCCTTTCTGGATTCTTTTTCCTTATAGATTATTACAAGATATTGAGTATAGGTCCCTGTTGTTTTATGGATAGTAGTGTGTATCTATCAACCCTCCAATCGTAATTCATCTCCTCCTCCAAAGTTGTCAGTATTATTTATGAATCAGCCATGGGTTTTGCTAGTGATGAAAGCCAGATTAGGCAGACTCTTCTATTTTATGGCTAGGGTATGTCCTGCGGTGCAAAGGTTATATGGATATAATTGGAAAGGCAAAAAATAGACAGCTGCCATGTAATTTTGGCTTGTGTCCAAAATAATGAACTTTCCCAGTTTTAATGGGGTTTAGTGCAGGTGAGGTGTGCGGGCAGCTCGACTTGGTAGTTGTATATGGAGTTGACTCTGAGTAGAACAGTACGTTAACATCTACATTTTCATTTTATACCCCATGTGCACTTTACCTCCCAGTTTGCCTTTTCTTGGTTTGTCTAAGGTACCATTATCTTTATGAACTCTGCACCTGTCCTGAATTTGTTATGTAGGACTTATTTGAAAAATTCCCTGTTTTTTCCTGTTTCCTGTCTGCCCCTACTTGACAGCGCTTGTGTGTCCTGGCCTTTTCCCAGCCTATTCCTCTGTGTCAGTCATGGCCAGCCTGAGGTACCTCACACTTACATAGTTGCCATTTCCTGTCTTCAGTCTTAGCCAGTCTGTTCTGTTATCAGAATTTCTTTCTAAAATTCTGTTATTAATCAATACCTTGTTCAAAGGCCTCTTCAGACTAAGACCTATCCTTGATTTAAATTAGTCTCCTTATTTAGATATGGACTTCAGAAACGTTGTGTCTTTATCTATAATTACTCTTTAATATTTTTTATTGAAAGTTCTCTTCCCCCAAGAACACTAGCTTCCTGTCCCTGTTTCTTGAAGTCCTGTGTCCGCTCTGACTTTTCTTTGACTGGCTCGTCCTGATCAGCCAGCACCCTCTTTCTTCCCTGGTATCTTCCAAACCTTGATATAAACTCATCTGTCATCTTGACTGGCACTATCAGGTTTGATATGTCTTGTTCATAGTGTTGAAACATTTTATTGTCGAATGTTCCTATTTTATGAAAGAGAGTAATCCTTTCGGCACAACCTGTAATGAACCATCCATATTTTACATGCCTAGAATTTATTAAGCTGACTGTAGATAAGTTGATCAAGTGGAGTTTGGGAATCCTCACTTAGTTTTTTTCCTTTTGGGGCATTGTTATTTATGGGTGGCTTTGATAAGCTGTATTTTGTCGACCCTGAGATACTTTTAAACGTCTGAAGCAGGAACACACCTTCAGATGGTTGGTGGGCCACACTGTAACTTGTGGTGTGTTCCTGTCTTAGAGGGGCATGAGGTGATGGTAAATTGTAGTGACTGATTCCGTAATACAGTAGTTTTTCTTAAGTTTTTTTCCTGTAAACAGTTTTCTCAGGTGTTGATGAGAAGCATCATTTATTTCTTAGTAGCTTTTAGAGTTTGCTATTATTTTAGATCTGGAGAACTGGGTATGGACATCTGCTTATGAAAAATTAGTGTATTTCAGTTATATTACATTTACTTTAAAAAAATGTTGATACTTAGGATGTGTTTACTTTTTAAATGTATTTATTTTTTTCACTTTTAGGTAGAAGATGAAACTGTTTTACATAACATTCCATACATGGGGGATGAAGTTTTAGACCAGGATGGGACTTTCATTGAAGAACTGATAAAAAATTATGATGGAAAAGTACATGGGGATAGAGGTGAGCCAAGTGTTTATTTTCTTGGAAAAGGGGCCAGAGAATTGATATTTTGATTTGTTTTTTCAAATGTCAGTATGAAAAAGATTTTTTAAAAATTAAAACTGCTGGATTGGCCTGGGCCAAAATTTTCAGTGTTTTCCCTATCTATTTTTAAATTGAAGGATTGTATTTGCCACTTGGAAATTATGCATAGTTGGTTATTAAAAAACTGTCAGTCACGTGCAAATAAAATAGAACTGTTTAAATGTATATAGATTTTAAGATTCTTTAGCAATGAAATGGGTTAGGATTAGAGCCCTGCTTATGTAACATGGGCTCCAAAAGGCCTTGTGATCAAAATGACTTTCTCTGCTAGGCCACCACAGGACCTGAAGTCCTGTCATTAGAATCACGGCTTCGTGCCTTAACAGGAGACCTGTTAAAGTGCCTGGCAGGAAGGTGGCGTGTAGCAGCCTCTTGTCTCCTCTCACGAGTGGATAGTGCAGTCTGGTGGATACGTTGTTCAGAAAGAGGTGAAGGCCATATTAGTTTCTGGAGAATTAGGCTGTGGTTGCCGGCACTGGAAACTTGTGAAAAATGACAGGTGTTGGGGGTAAATTCAGCTTCCAGCTTTGACTTAGGCCAGTCCTGGAAATGACCTTTCTACCAAATTTTATAATAATTATGGTGTTACCGTGCTGATTGATAGGTTCCAATTGTTTCTTACAAATTAGAAAAAAGCATGGTATACTTTTGTGTATTTCTGATACTTGATTTGATGAATTTCAGAATGTGGGTTTATAAATGATGAAATTTTTGTGGAACTGGTGAATGCTCTTGGTCAGTACAATGATGATGATGATGATGACGACGGAGATGATCCTGATGAAAGAGAAGAAAAACAGAAAGATCTAGAGGAGAGTCGAGAAGGTACATCTGTCTTGTTAGGTTTGTGTGTAGCCATACAGCGTTTTTCAAAACAATAGAGTACAGGAAAACTTTCCTTCGTTTTTCTTCTGTTAAATATCACATCAGGGGTAGTAAAATCAAAAGTAGAATACTATTTGTAACATTTCATCCTGTACTTGTGAGTCTTTTATTTCCCTTGGCTAGCAAAAGAGTGTAGTTTTTGGGTTTCCCTGGACAGTTATCATAATTATTGTAATATGTAACTTCAGTCTTTGACTGTGTGCAGTTCATGTGTTTGTCAGTTTATATCACTTTATATGTGTATAGACATTTAATCCTTCTAATATTCCATATGGAATAAGGTGGATTTTATCCTCAGATCCACTTTATAGTTGAGATGGATTTAGTGAGGTAAAGTAACTTAAGGTCACAGCATTGGGAAGAAAGAGAACCCAGAAAATTCTGTGTTGGAAACCAGCTCTGACTGACCCCAGGGCACGTGCTCTAACTTGTACACTAATTACGGATTACCAGAGAAATTAGAGGGTCCCAACTTAGAGCCAGGGTTGGAAGAGACTTGACAAAGCTCATTATGAAGTCAGCACGGAAGAATTTTGGGGAAAATTGCAGTTTCAGAAAGCGCCCTGCTCCCATCATCAGCACCTTGGGATCGTGTGGGCCCTCGTCTCACAGATGACACGTGCAGGCGGGTCAGTGACGGGGAGGTCACAGCGGCGGTCAGAGCTGAGCTGGGATCGAAGCCTGCACTTGAAACTTGGTGTATTTGATTTTGAGTTTTGTCTGACCTACCAGCATTCCAGATACTTGTAAAATAGGTTAGAAGTGAGAGAGACACAGAGTTGGTAATTTCTTGAGAAATCAGCATTGTTAAGTGTAGACAAAATGAAACATTGGTGAGCTCGTTCACTTTCATTCTTTTCCTTTCACATTTCCCTGGTTAGATAAAGAAAGCCGCCCACCTCGGAAGTTTCCTTCTGATAAAATTTTTGAAGCTATTTCTTCAATGTTTCCAGATAAGGGCACAGCAGAAGAGCTAAAGGAAAAGTAAGATTTGTTCTTTTGAGATGGCCTTGCTGTGTGTGGTATGTCACCCACCATTCTGGTTTATTAGAAGTGGAACTAATATAACCGATGAGCCTGCTGCTTTGTGTGTTCAGTCACTGCAAGATACTTGAGCTAACACTTCTGTGTATCTGTGGTACCCTGGGCTGCATTTATCATAGATGGAAGAAGTGTGCGTGAGTGTGCACACACACAATTTATAGGAGTGTGTGTAAGAGGAAATTTCTCTGGACACCCATAGAAATTTTACTGCCATGGCTGTTCCATTTTAATGAATATAATAACATTTTTTATGACAGAGCTGAATAACATCTGTGAATGTTTCTTGATATACCATGTGTAATGTTTAACTGGCTCTTCATCTAAATAAAGATTGCTGTAGGCTAGACCCTTTTTTGTGTTTTAGGCAAGATAAAATATCAAAAATAATGCATAGAAAGCTTGTGGGAACCTATATATTCAAGAACGTGGTTCTGGTCTCACCCTCATCTGCCTTTCTCTTGGTTGACGTCAGGTACAAAGAGCTCACGGAGCAGCAGCTCCCGGGCGCGCTTCCTCCTGAGTGCACCCCCAACATAGATGGCCCGAACGCCAAGTCTGTCCAGAGGGAGCAGAGCTTACATTCGTTTCATACGCTCTTCTGTAGGCGATGTTTTAAATATGACTGCTTCCTACATCGTAAGTGCAGTTATTGTACGTTTTCATTTTCTGTCTTCGTTGTGGAATTATGTGTTAAATCAACTTGGAAAGTGTTGTCATTTATTACCACTAGGATCTGTCATTTAATTTTACAGTTATGACTGAAAAATATGTTAGAATCAAAGTATTGGTATTTTTTAATTTGTTGCTTGAGGTTGCTTTGAAGTCTTTTTGCACATGTTAAGTTGGGACTGCTGTCTCCCCTAACTTGGAATACAGGCCAGTGTTTTATCCATAAATGCTAACCTTACAGTGGTTTTCTAATAAAACTCACTGTGAACTAGCTGATAGCCCAGAGCAACTTTCTCCATGCTGTTGAACAGGTTTTGGCAAATAAGAAATTGGCTAAAGAGAATTCCCTGGCAGTTCAGTAGTTAGGACTCCGAGCTTTCATTGCCAAGGGTACTAAGATCCCACAGGCTGCTAAAAAGGTGCTTATGTATCTATTCTTGTCTATTGAGTGTTCAGGGTGGTGTTTGGAGTTGGGGAGAGGGTCCTCTAAATAAGTTGATTTTTAAAACATCTGCATTTGAATACAGGTAAAGCATAAAATGTTCTTAATGAGATTTATACATATGATACTACTCTATTTTTTTGATTCTGCTGGAGAGTGAGGTTTCTTAGTAAATTTTCCAGGTTTAAGTACAATTTAAAGAGTACCAGGGACTTTGGAGGCATGCGTTGTGAAAATATGTTTCATGCCTCCTGGTTCCTCATAAGGGTTTACTTAATACAGGTTAGCTTTTTCTGTATTAGACTTTTGTGCAGCTGGCCATCTGTGGCATGACACCTTTGTCTATGTGCTGAGTGGGCTCATGTTGCTTTGCCCTTTTAGAGTTCCTGGGTCCACCTTTTGTAGTTTTTTTCCCTCTGTCCAGTGGTACCTCTTAGTGTTAATTAGCCTGTCCAAGCAGCTGTATCTTGCCTCATTTTGAGTTTTTGCTCTATCTACTTATGTTTTCTATAGCACATAATTTGTTATGTGATGTGTATCTTGGTCTGGAAATGGTCGTGTGTGTGTGAAGTATGAGTGGTTTGGTTATCTTAAGTCAGAAAACCTTGAAGCAGACTTTCAGAATTACCCTTGTATCTTCTGCGTCCTTGCTGTTGTTGTCCACGCTCCTGATGTAGTTTACATGGATGATTTGATAGTTTAATAGTTGCAGAAGCCAGCTTTTTGTTACCCCAACCATTGTAAGGTTATGAGATACCTTACTTGGGCTTGGCAGCGTTGTCTTCACACAGCCCTTGAAGTAGCTGAAGTGAAGTGAAAGTTGCTCAGTTGTGTCCATTTCTTTGCGACCCCATGGACTGTACAGTCCATGGAATTCTCCAGGCCAGAATACTGGAGTGGGTAGCCTTTCCTTTCTCCAGGGGATCTTCCCAACCTGGGGATTGAACCTGTCTCCTGCATTGTAGGTGTATCCTTTACCAGCTGAGCCACAAGGGAAGTTGTCTTGAATTGCATTTAATCCCCTTTACTTGCACATGATTATTTTATAAAATATTGTCCAGTTCCTAAGAATACCGTAATTGCATTCAGATATCACTATAGCAAGAAAATTGGTAGGAACCCTTGTTGGCATCAGTGAAACGTCCCCTCCAACTTGCTGACAGCTACGGCATCCGATGGCCCTTTTTGTTGTGCAGATGAGCCAGGGCAGGAGGGTACTCCTTCTAAACATTACCACAGGAGTTATTTTCTTACGCTCTTCCTGTTTGAGTGATTTGGATGAACCTTGAGCCTGCTCATCGTGCCATGTTCAGGCTGGGGAGAGGGCCAGAGGGGGGCTGTGCTCCCCGAGGCCGCTTCCCTGCCCCTCGTTCCTCCTGGTGCAGCCCTAACAGTTCTACAGGCGTTCGTCGCTTTACACCGACTCTGACAGAAGATCACACACTGTGTGTTTTTCTCGGGTAAAAGAAGTTTTTAAATAAACGACTAAACATACCTGTTAAAGGCAGCGTTTTGTGCTTTTTGTTCTTTGTATGATGGTCTAACATACAAAGAACATTTGTTACTTACAAAGGATTACATTTGTTTCTTACTGTGTGCAAAATACTGCAGATAATAGCACTTGGCTTGTGTTTAGCTATTGTTATTTTCTTTTTAAATCATCCTTCACACGTGTGTATTTCAGAATAGCATTCAAAGCTGTCCAGGAAAGTCTCCACACCTCCTGCCCCCATCCTCACTCTCTTGTAAGGGAACTACTTCCACTTTTAGTTCTTCTGTGTCTTTCTATAGTTTCTTTCGGCAAATAGTCTACAAACAAGCTCTTTTTCCAGCCACCCTGTTGACATGGTGCTGTTGTACTCGGCTTTCCCCTGCTGGACTCAGGTTTGCAGATTTATTCCTGTCTGGACAGCTGCACCGTCCTCTCCCATGTCAGACCCTGTCCCCGAAGGTCAGCACTTACGGGACCGGCGCACGGTGCGTCACCCTGCGTGGTGGGCCCGTGCATCCTCTCCCATGAGCTCAGGTTAACCTGGTCCACTGCGTGCAGGCACTGCCCAGCAACCTGCCGTGTGGGGATGTGCCGATTTAAAGACCCATCAGCAGAGAGACAGTGCTGGGCTCCCTGGAGCCCAGCCACTGGAGTGTGTTAGATGACAGACTCTGATCTTACTGATCGAGTCCGTGAAATAGTTCCAGCACAATGTAATTGCATTTCTCTATATGATTTAGAGATTTATGTTTTTTTTTCTCAGAACTATTTTTATCCTTTTGGCTTTGGTGGTCTTTTTGATATCTTGAAGTTCTGTGTATAGTCAGGGAATTAGTGTTTTTGCAATGAGTTGCATTTTTTCTTTTTCTTCCAGTTTGGTAAAAATCCCGTAGCAAACTTAAAGAACAAAACAAAAAAGCAAAACCTTTACAAGTAGTTAAATCTGTCATTTAGCTTTCCCTACTCCAGGATTTTAAAGAGTGTCTCTCACCTTTTTCCCTAGTACGTTTTAGACTTTTTAAAAAATATCTTTGCTCCATTTGGAGTTTGCTCTGTTAGGATTTTGGCTCCAGCTTACCCTCCCATCTCCAGGGCTGCTGTTTCCCCCCGTTGTCCACTGGTCCCTCTGGGGCTGCCCTGAGCTGCAGTCAGTCCTGGTCACCACAGGGCTGGGCTCTGCTTCTGATCTCAGGGTCTTGTTTCTTGAGGCTATCTGTCTGGGTGGTGTTATTCAGAGATCTCCTGGCCATTCATGTTTTTCTGTGTAAATTTTAGAATCAGTTTGTCTAAATTGAAAAGAGTCTGGGTATATTTATTGGAATCTGATTAAATTTATATTACCTAAGGTAAAACTCACATTTTAAAGTAAGGGTTCTGTCTAAGTGACTATCTGATAACTCTCCTTTTGTTCTTTAATTTCCTTTCAGATTTTCTTCCTATAGCTCAAGTAAAATGATCGTTGCCGTTGTTTTTTGTTGTTTAGTTGCTAAGTCAAGTCCGACTCTTTTGCGACTCCATGTACTGTCACTTAGTCCTGACTTAGTGACAGTTTCTTTTTTTTTTTTTGTTGGAAAAAGATTTTTAATACGTTAAGAAGTTTTAAGACAAAAGGTAACATTCTTTTAAAAATGTTTTATAAAACAGTGATATGAAATTTATTTTAGCATGAGATAAAAGCAAAACAAGGTTCTGTGGAATACACCAACCATTGGCCAGTTTATTTTACATCTGTTATTGGGAATCTTCATTTAAACTGTGACGGACGTCCTTCAACAAACGAATCACCGGGAAACATCGCCGTGAGGCCGGCCACGCTGGTCACCAGGCCCCATGTCAGTGACAGTTTCTCTCTCAAGACCCAGAGTGTGTGTACGAGTGCATGTACAGACATCCGTGTGTCTTCTTTGTGAACTGTGGCAGAATATCAGTCTCTAAACCTAGCACGTACTGGAGGAGACATCCAGGCTCACAGCCCGCGTGTGCCTTCGGCTCATGATGACCTTGTGTCTGGATTGATGTAACTCCTTCCCCTTACGTGACCTTCACCTTCCATGTGCTCAGCCTTTATGATGACACTTTAGGGACAGCCTTTATGTTGACACTTTAGGGACCCTCACCCATGCCAGTCCAGGGTGAAATCAGCCATATGGTATCAGACTCGTTCTGGGAAAAAGCAACTCACATACTTGACACAGGACCTGAGCCTTGAATTTCCACTTTAAAAGCATGACTTTGTTTTTCCTTTCTCTTCCTTCCCTCATGTCTTCATTTCCCATTTAAGTTCTATGGATAGAAGTATGGCTTTCTACATATATATTTTGGAATGATTTATTTTCTGAAACTGTCACTGGTTTTTATTTGTATTACTTTGCATCGTGTGTGATTCTGGGTAGGGCATTTCTGGCATTTGCCTTTGTGCTCTGGAAGCCCGCGTCCCAGGTTGTCTGAAGTCCAGCTGCTGTGCTTTCATACTTGGTTAGGGCACCAGTGTGCTGGAGTGTGAGTCTTTCTGGTATGTTATTTGGGCATCTTAAGTTTCAAACGCTGTATCTTGCCAAAGCCATTTTATCGGACTACTATTTTTCCCTGCAGAAAGTGCTGACTGTAGGCTCCCCCTGGGTTCTTGAATTGTGTGTGATTCATAGAAACTGACTTGTAGAATTGTAACGCTCTCCTCACTGTCTTTGAACCTAGGTTTTTAACAAGTGGTGTCCCAGTCTATTCCCCCATTTGACAAGCTACGGGCTGACCTTTCTTTAGAAATCGATAAGTTGTAGGTGTCAGGATTCTTCTGGTGAAAAGAGGAAACTGATTTCTGTGTAGAGGATATGTCAGTTGTTTCTATGGAGACTTGAAAGACTCAGAGTAAATGTTTATAATTAGAGCTCAGGTGTTCTGGGGGAGAGCTGAGGAAAACACACAGTGAGTATGCAGTTAGAGGCTGAAGGAAAGTTCCATAATGTAAACCACATGTTAGCAGATGTGTAATTGACTTTTTCCTTTGGAACTGGAGGAATGAACAAATAAATATTTTACTTTATGTTTGGATGTTTTCTGTCTATTTTGCAGCTTTTCATGCAACACCCAACACTTACAAGCGGAAGAATACAGAGACGGCCCTCGACAACAAGCCATGTGGCCCCCACTGTTACCAGCACTTGGTAAGCACGTGCGGGGGCTTCTGGAGGGAGTGGAGAAGTCTGAAGTTTGAGTTTTCTTGAGGTCGGTGAAGTCAGCGTAAGCTGTCATTCCCGCACTGTTGTTGGCCATACGGTAGGCAGAGGTTTCTCAGCCACCTCTCTCGGTAGTTCGTTCCTGCTGCACAGCCTAGTCCTTTGTTACCTGGCGTTATTCTTTACCAGTGTTAGTCTCTTCAGCAGGGTATGCAGGTCTTTAGGATCCAAGACTCGTATCTTCCGCCAACCTTAGAGCATGGGAAGCACAGAGGACCCACCCAAACCCCAGAAGCACAGTAGTTTCCAAGCCTTGCCCAGAGCCATCACCCTTCTGTGAATTGTAGACCTGCTGTAGTTTAGCATATTATATGTAGGTCCCAGAGGTGAGGGGTGTGTGTGTGGTTTTTTTTTTTTTTTGTAATGATGGAGAGAAGGTAAGGGTTTAGGAAAATATGAGGTAGAAAAGTTGTATTTTATGGGTACTATCTTATTTTTACCATTTCCCCTCTTTGAACCAAGCCACTCCTACCTAGGAACTAAGTGGGTATATATTGCCTGTTGGATTTTGGACAGAAGATTCATTCAATGGCACCTGCAGAAGGTATCCTATTTTTAAGCAATTTGGTTTTTGTAGAATGAAGTATAAAACTGTTGGCTGCTCTCAAAGTGTTCTCCCTTCTATTGCCACTAAAAATGGAATTCTTGAGCACTATTATATAATATTCTTTACAAGGCAGCATTTTATTTGGCTCATCTACAGTGTGTCTGTGGTCTCTATAATCTGTGCTCTTACCGTTGTGTATACTTTCCGAGATGGGGTTATTGCACCTGGCTACACAGACTGTGACCCTCACCGCCTGTCCCTCAAGGTCCCTTCGTGTCTTCCTGGGGCTGAGCATCCCTCACAGGGAAAAAGGGGCAGCAAAGGGACGGATGGAGCATGTGTACGTCCTTGTTCTTGTATGCTTCAGATGCTACCACAGAGAAGGGGGTGTTAGCCTGAGAAGCCCCGAGACCGGAAAGGCTGACTTAAGATGCACACTGGGTGTATGAGTCCTCTTAAAGGTCACTTTTAAATAGACTGTTTCCTAAAGTATATTTTGTATTTTAACTTATAATGAGTTCATACAGAACTGTCTTGCCTGAGTTTGTAGAAGCCATATTTATCTTCCTCAAATCTTCAAACCATGGAAAGCAGATAGGAAAACGATTGTCTTTAGACGTGACTGCCTGTGAAAAGCAGATTCTGAGAGTTTGACTAACATGCTTACCCAGTCCTTTCCTTCCTCCTCTGCCAGAACGAGCTGTAGAACTTGACTTTGATGTCTCTGCTCTTGCTGTTGTAGGAGGGAGCAAAGGAGTTTGCTGCAGCCCTCACCGCCGAGCGGATCAAGACCCCCCCGAAGCGCCCAGGGGGCCGCCGGAGAGGCCGGCTTCCCAACAACAGCAGCAGGCCCAGCACCCCCACCATCAATGTGCTGGAGTCGAAGGACACGGACAGTGACCGGGAGGCGGGGGCCGAGACCGGCGGGGAGAGCAACGATAAGGATGAGGAGGAGAAGAAGGACGAGACCTCGAGCTCCTCGGGTGAGGCTGGGCCTGGGCCCTGCTGCTCGTGGGGCTCCGCGCTGCGGTGGCGGCCGGGGCCGCTCCTGAGCCACTGGTCTCAGCGCAGGGAGACACGCAGGGGCAGAGCTGGGGCTCGTGCCTGCCGTCTCCGCCCTGCACCCGGCGTGTGGTGGTGTCTGCCCAGGTCGTCTGAAGGTTGATGACCCAGTGTTTTCGCACGCTCTGGGTGGTTTTCCTTTTGCCAGTTTTCTCAGGCAGGGCATAAAGGAATCTGATCATTCAGGTGCCCGTTCTTGATAGTCTGCGGTTGGGTGGCGTTGGTTAGGAGAAAGTAGCCCAACTCCTGACTGGTACGTTCCGGGTTGCCCTTTCAGCACTTTGCATCATGCTGTGAACGGCAGCCGCGGAACCCCGTTTGCTTTCATTTTAGAAGACTGTTTAAGGGGAGCCCGCTGTCATGTTTCCATGGGGAGAAGCTTCCTGATGGTTTCTAGCCTTAGTGTCTTTCTCACAGACGATTCACTTCCTGTTTCCTTAACACACCCGAGCTCTGCGTCCTCATGCTGCTCTCTGACTGCCATTCCGTACCTCCCTCTCTCCCTTTCTCCACTTGCCACTTCTTGAGCAACGCCTACTAACTTTGGTTTTGTAGAAGCAAATTCTCGGTGTCAAACGCCAATCAAGATGAAGCCCAACACAGAGCCCCCTGAGAACGTGGAGTGGAGCGGCGCCGAGGCCTCCATGTTCAGGGTCCTCATTGGCACCTACTATGACAACTTCTGTGCCATCGCCAGGCTCATTGGGACCAAAACATGTCGACAGGTGAGTGTGGCTGAGAAAGGGAGCAGCAGAGGTCTTCAGACGGACACGTGTGTGCTCACTGACCAAGCCTAGGAACGTCCCTGCTTATTAAGTTCCTGTTCATCTGAAAAGAGCTTTTTTTGTTTTCACTGAGAGGGAACTGAAAGAAATATGTCTTTTGACTTTAGATGCTGCAGGTAAGTGGCAGTGGGTTTCAGACACCCAGAATTTAGATATAGCCTTGTGACTCTTGGGGCTTTCCTGGTAGCTCAGCTGGTAAAGAATCTGCCTGCAATGCAGGAGACCTGGATTTGATCCCTGGGTTGGGAAGATCCCCTGGGGAAGGGAAAGGCTACCCACTGCGGTATTCTGGCCTGGAGAATTCCATGGACTCTATGTATAGTCCATGGGGTCACAAAGAGTTGGACATGACTGAGCGACTTTGATTCGTTCGTGGCTCTTGAACAGAGAGTAACCACAGTAGCGCCACGGGACAGATGAGTGTGTGTGTGTGTGTGTGTGTGTGTATGTGCGCGCGTGTGCATGCAGGAGCCCGGTGTGCTCACACAGACGGGCCTCACGGGCTATGACCGTGCCTCCTGTCAGGTGTACGAGTTTCGAGTCAAAGAATCTAGTGTCATTGCGCCGGCCCCCGCCGAGGACGTGGACACTCCTCCCCGGAAGAAGAAGAGGAAACACCGGTGAGTGGGCCGGGGCCCGCCTGGCTGGCTTCCTCGGGCAGTTGCTGCCATTTTTCTGTGAGACCCAGCAGCTGGCCGTAGGTTTGGTGTGTTGAGTCACAGTCAAGGTTACATTTTCGTTTTGGAGAACTACTTAGCAGCCTCTGTGGTAAAGGCACGAGCATTTGTGGTGCGTCTTGGAAGCCCGTGAGCTCCAGAGGCAGTTTTCCACGCCAGAGCCCGAGTTTGCTAGGTGTGTGGCCTTGACTCAGATACTCTTCGCGGCCACCCCGCTGTCAGCCCTGCGGAGCGAGGGGCGGAGCAGTGAAGGCGCAGGCCGACCCCTGTGCAGAGACGGAGAGTCTCCGGACGCACCGTCGTAACCCTTCCAGGGCTTTCACAGAGAAGCACAGTTGGGTGTTGGTTAAGGGAACACTGAGATGATACCTCAGAAATCATCTGCGTGGTCATATTACATTTTTTTGATAAATAATTGAATAATTTAGCTTTAGTAGATACTTTTGCATTTTTTGTTTTGATTATTTCTGCCCAGATAGATCAACTGAAATGATTAAAGAATCCAGAAATTAGAGGGTGCTGTGTCGGTGCCACGGAGAGGAGGCCCACGGCGTGGGTGGCTGCCCCAGGGCGCCCGGTCACGAGGTGTCGTTGCTTTTTGTGTCTTGCAGGCTGTGGGCCGCACACTGCAGAAAGATCCAGCTGAAGAAGGGTCAGCATCTCTGCGTTCAGCTTCCTTGTTAACTCGCTGTCTCCTCACGCGTCTTAGAATAGTAACTGGATTCGTTTGGGTTGTTCAGATAGAGCGGACTCTGTGCGTTGAACCAGCTTAGACGCAGGCCGTCTGTTGGCCAGCGGAGAACGCTGGGAGCCTGACTGCGGTGTGGCGGTGCCTGGGGGCTCCCTGGCTCTTGGCGGGTGGGGGCGTGCAGACGGGAGAGTGAGGTGGACCCAGCGAGGACAGCCCCGGGCTCAGGTCACGGGGGGAACGTGTGCCTGTTGGGCGTGTGGTCGCCTCGCAGCTTTCGGGACTGACGCGGTGCTCTTGTCTGTGCAGACGGCTCCTCCAACCACGTTTACAACTATCAACCCTGTGACCACCCGCGGCAGCCTTGCGACAGCTCGTGCCCTTGTGTGATAGCACAAAATTTTTGTGAAAAGTTTTGTCAGTGTAGTTCAGAGTGTAAGTACTTGTTGTCTTGATGTCATTGCGTGAGAATTAAATTGACTGTTGGTCAGGAATTTAACTTCAGTCAACACAAGGGCATCATAGCAACCCCTGTGTTGTTTCCTTTGGGAAACTCACGCCACAAGCCGGTGTGGAGTCCAGGCGCTGGGTCAGTGTCCGCCCGCCTCCTGGCGGAGGCAGGTAGGCGGCAGGTGAGGCCAGCGTGGATTAAAGGAGCTTTGTTTTTTCTTTGATCATCTAACTCTTATATCATAGTAAAGTTGGCACAGAATGGAAGGCAAATCTAGAAATGGCTCCCCAGATACTATCTGGACACTAGAGATTATCATGACTTAGGTGGGTTCCATCTTCAGAGTGAAGGAATACAGTGGCCTCCGGGTGAGGACGTAATTGTGTGCTGAAGCCTGGACACCAGGGAGGCCCTAGAGCCCTGGCTGGGAACGGCTGAGAGCCCTGGGTGTCCGTGGGCCAGCTCCCGCCTTGCCCGTGTGTGAGAGCTGCACTCAGGCTGCCTCACACACCAACGGTGGACAGGAAGGCGGCGGGCGGCGTCCGTGTGGACGGCTCTGACGTTCCTCTCACTCCCTTCCCCGTGTGACGACGGTGAGAGAGTCAGGGGCCACGAGGGCGCTGAGGTCGTCAGGCCTGGCGCCCAGTTCCGGCGGCGCTGCCAGGCCGTTCTCAGCTGACGGGGCGTCTCTCTGAAGGTCAGAACCGCTTCCCCGGCTGCCGCTGCAAAGCCCAGTGCAACACCAAGCAGTGCCCCTGCTACCTGGCTGTCCGCGAGTGCGACCCCGACCTCTGTCTCACCTGCGGGGCGGCTGACCACTGGGACAGCAAGAACGTGTCCTGCAAGAACTGCAGCATCCAGCGGGGCTCCAAGAAGGTAGGCGTGGGTCCTGCGTGGAGGAGCTAATTGGCCTGATCCGGGGACTTGTTGCTGAGCGGAAGAAACTCACGGCACGTACTGGGTTAGTTAGCTTAGTGTTTTAGGGGAGGCGATGATGGTAAAAGACCTGTCACTGCAAACAACCCTGATGGTGGGGAAGGTTGAGGGTGGGAGAAGGGGACGACAGAGGATGAGATGGTTGGACGGCATCACCAACTCGATGGACATGTGCTTGCTGGCGATGGACAGGGAGGCCTGGCGTGCTGCAGTCCGTGGGGTCACAAAGACACGGCTGAGGGCCTGAACTGACAGCGCAGGCCCTGGTCTGAGCGCTTTGTGTGTTTACTTAGTCGTCCTGACTCCGTGAATTAGGAAGAACCATTAAACCCAGAGTTCTGAGGCTCGGAAGGAAAGGGGCCGGGCTCAGAGCAGGCATTCCAGCCCTGGACCCCATGCTGCGCACGTGCCGTGTGGTAGGCTCTTGGGGTCCTGACGTAGTGTGCAGTGTGACTGAGGTGGCACTGTTGTCAGGCCTCCTCTGCCAGAGATCGTGTGTGGCACTGGCTTCACTTCTTTGGCTGTGGTGTTAGCAGGCGTTCAGGTGGTTTTACTCTAGGTCCTTACATCACAGTGAGGCCAGCGTTTCCCATGAACCCCCAGGCAGCCCTGAAAACTTTTCATTTCTCCCCCAACCCCAAACTTCCTCTTTCGTACAACAAAACCCTCCTTCGTCATCTTTCTAGACATCTTTTACCTCCTCAAACAGATTTTTTTTTTTTTTACCAATTAGGTTTCATTTGCTTAACAGTATCTTGCTGGTCAAGGAGGTACTTGGTTAATTCCCCTGACAGGTGAGCATAGGCAGGCCGGGTCAAGCACAGCGCAGGAACTTGGGCACCAGGGAGTCTCCTCTAAAGATGTAAGAAACAAGGAATGAAAGCCTGATAGTTGGCCTGGTGAAAAGGTAGGGCTTTGGGCTTCGTTCCCAAACACAGTCTCTCTGTAAATCGACAGCGGCGATCACCTTGCCGTCAGCTGAGCACAGAGTGCTGGCCCCTGGGGCTCTGCACTGTCCTCAGGAAGGGCTGTGGAACAGTGCTCTGGAAGGAGGGACAGTGCTTTGGGGGGAGTAAGGCTGGTGACCCACCGGAAGGGGCCGTGACTGGCCCAGCGGAGGTGGGGTGGGCCGCAGAGGGGGCCAGGCGGCCTGTGAGGCTGCCGGTTGTGTTGGGGGCTCAAGGCTGCAGGATGGCGGGGACGCACACGTGGCCCAGCTCAGGGCCACCTCCCAGGCGACACCATTCTCCTGAGAGGCGGACACTCAGACTCTGCACTGGGCTCACGAAAACCAGACATGGGCTCTGCAGCTCGTCAGCCCCTCTGGTCACACGGGGGCACGCCGACCCCCATACCCCTCTGTGGCTGAGTCGCCCCGGCTCGTCCCGTGGTCTGAGCTGTCCAGCCACATTCTCCTTTGATTACAACTGTGTTTACTCTCTAGCATTTACTGCTGGCACCGTCTGATGTGGCAGGCTGGGGGATCTTCATCAAAGACCCTGTACAGAAAAATGAATTCATCTCGGAATACTGTGGCGAGGTAAGGCTGGGCCCGGTGGCCAGTCACAGACAGTGGGAGGTATATTGTGTGCTCCCGTGGTCATCACCTGCTTTGGACTGATTTTCATTGAGCAGGTCCACTGGGTTTGATTAGAAATGAATATAAAATGCCTTTTCAGCTTAGACTTGTGGGTTTGGTTTGTTTGGAGGCTATACCACTTCAGTCCTTGACACGTGTAGCTTTTTATCACCCAGGAAAAAGGGGGGAGAACAAGAGCTTTACGACAAGTCTCCCTACTTAATCTGTAGCCTAATTGATGAACTGAAACATCCTTTCCAGGTTGTTAGCTAGGGTAAACTTAACTTAGGGGGCAGGTTAAGTAAACTTAACCTGGGGCTGGCTGCATTTTGTACCATGGAAAGAGACTTGGGTTACTCATGTTCCCCAAACGGTTTCTTTAAAGCTGTGGAAGTGTTTCTTAGGTCAGAGTCCTTAACATACCACTCTTCTCTGACAAAGAGACATTGGCCAGTGACCCTCTCTTGAGTGTTTTCAAGGCCCCGAATGTCCCGGACAAGCTGGGGGTCTTCTGCCAGGCTCCCAGGTCCTGACTCAGCTCACCCTGGGCCTGTCTTTGCAGATCATCTCTCAAGATGAAGCAGACAGAAGAGGGAAAGTCTATGACAAGTACATGTGCAGCTTTCTGTTCAACCTGAACAATGGTACGCGGGGGCCAGGCCGCGCCTCAGGGCCCTGCAGGGGCTGAGCAGCGGAGACC
This sequence comes from Antilocapra americana, assembly GCA_007570785.1. Lineage (NCBI taxonomy): Eukaryota > Metazoa > Chordata > Mammalia > Artiodactyla > Antilocapridae > Antilocapra > Antilocapra americana. The sequence goes on from ML660786.1 coordinate 2,453,300, forward strand.
ACGAGGGGCCCCCGGAGTCGGCTGTTTGAGGGGGGCTGGGCTAAGGAACAGGCTCACTGGTGGCTCGGATGGTGACGACTCCACCTGCAGTGTGGGAGACTTGGGTTGGGAAGATCCCCCAGAGAAGGGAAAGGCTACCCACTCCATTATTCTGGCCTGGAGCCTTGCCTGGACAGAGGAGCCTGGTGGGCTACAGTCCATGGGGTCGCAAAGAGTCGGACACGACTGAGAGACTTTCGCCCAGGTTGGAGGAGTGTGACTCAGGGAGTGGGCGATCCCGCGGTGGTTGGGTGTTCTGGGCAGAGGGTGGTAACTGTCCGGAGGGAGGGGGCCGCGGCGGCCCTGGGCTCACAGCCTGGCTCCCCTCCTGGGTCCCTCCAGCCTCAGCAGCAGTTGGGAGGGCCTGGAGCCCCGCCTGTGAATCCCCTCCTCAGTCAGCTTCCCTGGGGGTCCTGAAGACGGATGGGGACGCGCGTGCAGACCCTGGCCCTGGGCAGTCAGGTCCCCGCTTCACACCCGGGCTACTCAGGAGGTCTCGTCACTGAAACAAGTGGGAACGAGTGGTCTGCATGTTGTAGAAACAGTAACGTGAAAAAAAACTAATTTGAAGATATTTATGATGTTGGAAGAATTTCATTTTAACCTAGGGCAGCATTTTCTTCCAGAGGTCATTTCTTACCAGGTGAACCTGGCTGAATGATTTACTTGCTTTTGAAGGCAAACTCTAAAGAACAGTAACCACTTATATTTTTACAGAATCACAATAACCTTGTGTTTATTGATTTAAAACTAATTGTTTACTAGGTTATGCTTATTTTTTTCTTTCTAGATTTTGTGGTGGATGCAACCCGCAAGGGTAACAAGATTCGTTTTGCAAATCACTCAGTAAATCCCAACTGCTATGCAAAAGGTAGGTGCCCTGAGGCAGGCAGAGTCCCCGCAGGACGTGGTGAGTGGCTCGGGCTCCCGACCGACCTGTCAGCTCCCCTCTGAGGTGGCCTCACCGATCCCTTGACACCCCCACCCCCGCCCCCCGTCTCTCTGCAGTGATGATGGTCAACGGCGATCACAGGATAGGGATTTTTGCTAAGCGAGCCATCCAGACTGGTGAAGAGCTGTTTTTCGATTACAGGTTGGTTTCTAGAGTCTCCGAGGGCTTTTCTGCCTGGACGCTGAGCTCTGGCCGGAGGCTGGTTCAGGCTCCATGCTGGGCTTCCGCTGGGGCTGGTGATTTGCTGTGGGCGGTGCTGGGAGCTAGGGTGTACTGCTGGGGAATGGCGTTTCCAGTATGAAGTAATGCTTTCATAGAAGTTTAAAAAAACGCAGAAAGCTCCAGTTTTACCTTCAGGGTCCATGCCTGCTGTCAGGGTGCCGAGCAAGGCTAGGGGCGGGGCAGTGGTTATGCCGCTGGGTATCTGGCTGGCCGTTTATACTGTCAAATTCAGGGGAAAATTGACAAGTTATAGAATATTTAAATGTAGTTAGAGGAATGTTGAGTTGAACAAATCCTGTGGCTGACTATACATCCCATCGAGCTTGGTATTTTGTGTGGAATTGTCTTAAACTGGGGCCTGTGTGGAGCTGTTCCAGCCCAAAGCGTCCCAGGAGGAGCAGCTGGGGCACCTTCCTTTTGGGGGACGCCTGGGGCTTCCCGGTGGAAGAGTTGCAGGCCTCCCTCTCTCTCCTGGCTTCCAGGCGCCCGTGGCCAGCTCTGGCCCACTCACCAAGGTTCTCTGTGCTCCCTGTGTTCGGCCTCCATACCAGCCCCACTGCGGGCCTGCCATCCGTGCAGTTGGCTTCAGGGGCAGGGGGCTGGCTGGGCAAGGGGCGTTGTTACCAGTTCTGTCCAGCCCGGCCCCTTTAATGGGCTTGTGTGTGTCTTGCCAAGTGGGCCGGGTCTCACCCCGCACTGCAGGGCGCTCACCCTGTTCCTCACGCTGTTTCAGATACAGCCAGGCCGACGCCCTGAAGTACGTGGGCATCGAAAGAGAAATGGAGATCCCTTGACGCGTGCTACCTCGTCCCCCCTCCTCTCGGAACAGCGGCCTTAGCTTCAGGAACCTCGAGTACTGTGGGCAATTTAGAAAAAGAAAATGCAGTTTGAAATTCTGAATTTGCAAAGTACTGTAAGAATAATTTATAGTAATGAGTTTTAAAAAAATCAACTTTTTATTGCCTTCTCACCAGCTGCAAAGTGTTTTGTACCAGTGAATTTTTGCAATAATGCAGTATGGTACATTTTCAACTTTGAATAAAGAATACTTGAACTTCTCCTTGTCATAGTTATCTGTTCCACTGCCTCCCCAGCTGGTTTTAGAAAAGGACTGAGTGATGGGAAAAACATTTCACCCCTTTGGTTTGTCAGAAGCCATCCTGGGAATCTCGGTGTAACACAGACTGCCTGTATTAGGCAAATTAGTAAATGCTGTGGCAAACCTGTTACCATAGACCATACATCCGGGCCGAGGAGACAAGGACACAGCGCTCAGCGCTCGCATCCGAGACCGGGGTGGCTGGGGCGTGCCCAGTGCTGGGAGGCCTGCAGCTGCCCGCCCTCTGAACCGTGTTCTCCAAAATGACAGGAGACTCCTGCCAACCGATCTAGCTCTAAATCCCACTGGATATAGCCCCTCAGAAACGTGACGGGGACAACCAGACTGCTTTTAAATCCTGAAGGAGTAAGAAACGCCCTTAACGTCCCAGGAAGCGGGGAGCTGCTCCTCAGGCCGGGCGGTGGTAGGAGCGCCCAGGACGGCAGCGTTCAGTAAGTTTTCATTGAATTGTAACATGACTGGGACGCTCAGCTAGAACACCTTCCTTTCCAGTTACGCAAACATGGATGAGGCTGGTTTCCACTGCCCCGAGCACAAGCCCTGTGGCCTGAGTCCGGGGTGCGGTTCGCCCCCCGGCTCTGGCAGTGCAGACACACGTGCGGCTGTGTCACCTGCGGCGTCCCTGCCACCTGCTGGGGCACCTGGGCTCCGCCAGGAGGCTTCGCTGACCACACGCCACCCTTGGCACGCAGCCCTGTGGAGCCTGTTTGGTCCATGTCGTGTGACCAGAGACCCAAAGGCAGCAGAGGACCGCAGCTGTCCCCGATGGAGGGCCGGGCGTGTGAGCGCTGCCCGGTGTGTGCTTCGCACACAGCTGGCTTTCAGTCCTTGACCAGCAGTGTACCTCCAGGAACCGGTCCACTGACCTCATAGGCGCGGAGCTCCCGGCCAGAAATCCTAGCCTGCAGCCACGGCCACGTCCCACGTGATCGAGAGCATCTGTAGCTTGTCGGCTTGGCGTTACCCTCTACCTAGAATGGGGGGGCGAGAGAACAGAGCTTGACACGAGGTACTCAACACAGAACACCAAGTTTAAACGTGCTTTTTTTCTCTTCCCCTCGATCTCCCACCTAAGTAATAATTGACATTGTGTGAGCCTGGTGGGTTTAGTTCCCCAACAGGGAGAACCGAGAAGAGGTATGTGGAATGAGTCACCACATCAGGATACGGATGCAGTCATGGTTGCCATGGTTTAGGTTTAGGACGATCCCACCTTGTCCACTGAGGAGGAAGAGCCCAACAACAGGCTGTCCAGCTGGTCAGCGTCTGTGGTCCCCAAGCCTCTCCCCAGTGGTCACGAAGACCCATGTTTCTGACCACAGTCCTGACGTCCAAGTACAGGCAGCACCTTGGATGCCGACTAACTGCCGCAGGCTAATTGAAGGCGCCATCACATCGTTTTCCATGACAAAATTCGTGGCATTTTGCAGTTTATAGATAAAAAAAAATGTAATCCTCTGCCTAGAAACTGCCTCCTATTTCTCAGTATTGTCCGGATCAGCCAACCTCCAGACTTCAGTGTGGCCAATGACTCCAACTCTGGATTCCCCCCTCTGCCCAAGGGTTTCAACTGCCCCACCACCGCCAAAAATCAACTCACAAATTGTGTCATTTAGATTTGTAGGTTGCAGGTAGGATCTTCTGGACCCCGGGATTGAACCCAGTTCTCCTTCAGTGCAGGCAGATTCTTAACCGTCTGAGCCACCAGGGAAGCCCACTTTAGATTTGTAGGTAGGTCTTCAAGAAAGGTTTCGAATGATATTTTGCAAGAACCTAAGTACTCCGTTACTGGGCTTCCCTGGTGGCTCAGCTGGTAAAGAATCTGCCTTCAATGCAGGAGACCCTGGTTTGATTCCTGGGACGGAAATGTTCCCCTGGGGGAGGGCATGGCAACCCACTCCAGTATTCTTGCCTGGAGAATCTGCCTGGTGGGTTACAGTCCGTGGGACTGCAGAGCCGGACACGACTAAGTCCACACGCACACTTTGTTGGAAGTTGCATGGGCTTTGGGCTCTTATCAGAATAAACTCAAATCAACACTTGCTTGTTCCTCTGACCTCTGTTACAAGTGGGCCAGGGAGGGGGTGTCTGTAATACCTGGGATGAGAAGTGGTCCAATACATCCAAGCCCCACGGCTTTTTGTATGTGAACCAAAACTCCATAAAGAAGTTTGAGAAAACTGTCCTCACCAATCTTGACCAAGTCCCTGTTCCGCCTCTGGAGATGAGATCCATGTGCATAGAATCAGATCACCCAGATAAGTTGTTGCCATTCCTAAAAAAAAAAGTTCATTTTTTAAATTTTAGGGTTTACTTAAGGGGGATTTTCTTCAAATGAGTTAGTATGTTTGATTTTTTTAGCTGGGAGTGGCAAAGATACCTCAATGAATAGGTAGGCCATCTGAAAATAATCGATAAAAATATTTTAAATCAGGTGCCGCTCGGCCCCGTATCTCCTGCTGTGGTGTCCCTGGCTGCCTCTTACCAGGGCACAGACTGGTGGCGGCTGGCAGTTTGCCTGTATGCAGGTGTATGGGCTGCCCCGTGAGAACCCAGCCCCAGAGAGCGCGGGTCCTGGCCCCGGGCTCTACCTTGCCTGCCCCTGCCAGGATTGAGGAGGAGGTTCCATCAGGAGGCAGCACCACAGCAACTGCCCGAACAGTTCCTCAGTGGCCCAATCCCTGTGGGTTATGCCAAGGCTGCCACCCACCACCCCGCCCCCAGGGCATGAACTTCCCAGAGGGCCTGGGCACTAGGCGGCCTTCAGAGGCTGGCATCGGCCCCTAGGAAGATTCAGAAAGCTATTTAAGTTCTGAAAAACGCAGCTCACTGGATGCCGAGGACTCAACCCTCGTGGCTTGCATTTGGAGGCCCGACCATTCTTGCTAGGCTAGGAAGTGGTTTGCGGAATGAGGGCACGAAGTCTGGAACTGCCTTTTACTCCACACCCATCAGACAGGGCTTTCACCTAGTGTGAGGGGGGTCGGGGTCGGGGGCACGTACAGGGCACCTCCCATCACCCACCTCCAGCCCGCCCTTGTTCACGGATGTCCTTGGTCTCGCCGAGGACACTGTCCTGGAGGAACTCGAGAGACGTCAGCAAAGTCTCATGAAGAGGTCCCTTCCCTCTCTTGAAGGGGAGGGTGGGACAAACTGAGAGACGCATCGACACACTACCGTGTGTACAACAGAGCTGGCGGGAAGCTGCTGGACCCTGGGAGCTCTGCTGTGTCCTCTGGTGACCCCAAGGTCATCCCTAGAGGGGTGGGATGGCGGGAGGGCATGGGGAGCTCAAGAGGGAGGGGGCCTATGCGTCTGATTCACCTTGCTGTGTAGCAGAAACGAACACAATACTGTAAAGCAATTATACTTCCGTTAAAAAAAAAAACCCATGCAGCTCTTAATGATGTGATCTGGGAACCCCACTCCTGGGCATGTATCTGGGGAAAAGCCTAGTCTGAACATGTACCTGGACTCCATTGTCCACTTACGGTGGCTGGGACACGAAGGCGTCCTGAATGTCCATCAGGTAAACAGGTAAAGAAGCTGGGGTACCTAGACACGATGGAGTATTATTATTCAGCCACATAAAAAAAGAATGAAATGATGCCATTTGCAGCAACATGGACGGACTTAAAGATTGTCACACTAAGTGAAGCCAGAAAAAAACACACCATATACTATCACTCATACGTGGAAACATTAGAAAAAGGTACAAATGCACATTGTCTACAGAACAGAAATCAAGAGTTACAGATGTAGAAGACAAACTCACAGTGAAGAAGGGGCAAGGTCGGGGGGGGGGGATAAATCGGGGTATCGGGACTGACACACGCACACGGCCACATGTAAAACAGACGACTAACAAGGACCGCCTGTATAGCACAGGGACCTCTGCTCAATGCCCGCGATGACCTGTGTGGAGAAGAACCCACAAGAGTGGAAACGGGTGCAGCTGAATCACTTTGCTATATACCTGAAGCTAACTCAATGTTGTAAATCAACTGCACTCCGATAAAAATTAAATAAAAAAAAAGAAAGCTCTTTACTTTCCTACTCTTGCTGGGACTTGGACACAAGTTCAGCGAGCGGCTCTGGGGGTTTACAGCGCGTCTGTCCCGGGGCAGGCAGACTGTTGCCGTGAGAGGTAGAGCTGTGGTCTCAACTCCCAGCTGGGGCCTCCCAGGGCAGTTTCTAGGTGGTCCTGGAGCCCCAGGGCACTACAGGCTCTGGGGGGCGGGGGTTCCCCGGAGGGGGGGCGGTGGCACTACCGTTTGCCTGGTTCATACACTGGGGCTGTAACTGTTAGATAAAAGAAGATAAACTAAAACAAACATGGAAACCGTTAGACAAGTGCTTAAGTCTATTACTCAATAACCCGTTTAGCTGTTAAAATTGTAAAAAACTAATCTGCTAGGCGCCAGATTGGTCCAAAACACCGAAGGACGAAGGACGTAGCGGCTTGGGTGTCTCCCTCTGGCCCTGCTTTCAGAAGCAGGCCTCAGGGCAGGCAGGGGTCCCTTCAGACCCGCACAGGGGTTGACAACCAGGCCCATGTCTCAGGTCAGGAGAGCCACGCGTAGTTTACACGGACCATGAAGCCCGGGAGACTAAACCTGTCCGCGGCCTCTGCTCCCACCGCCCGTTCCTTCCGTCTGCAGGCCGAGAAGGGACCGCACAGGGGCTGCAGGCCAACCAGCAGGGACCACAGCTGAGGGGTGACCACGTGCTGGACATGAAAGGGAGGCGCTGGCAGCCAGCGTGGCCCCCGAGCCCGACTCGGGATGAAGGCCAGTGACCAGCGGCCACCCTCCGAGGGGGACAACAGGCCGACCCCGGCCAGCACCGGGAGGGTCTGCAAGAAGCCGAAGGGAGGCTCCTGGGCGGGGGTCGCTGGAGGCGGTCACAGCAATGAGGGCGAACGCTCCAGGAGGCGGCGGCGACCAGGGGCTTGGACCAAAGCTTAAACGTGTTCACCCTCGGGAGGGCGGCCCTTGAGGCCTCAGGAAGACACCAGGGAATGAATGCCTGTTTGCACAATCATTATATCTTTTATTTACAGATAGAAATTAGTAAACTTAAAACAAAAACCCAATGCGACTTGTACAGAAATCCTTTAATTTTCTTTATTTTCACACATTAAAAAATGAAACACACTATACAAATGGTTTTCTCATAGCAGATTACACGTGGGTCCCTCCAGACCCGCTCTCCAGGACTGCCGGCCTCCGAGGGGCCCCGGCCGGCAGCTGGGGCTCGCGTGGCCAATGGTTGATTCGGATGCAGACGCATGCAGCCCTCGGCGCAGGAGGTCCCCCCTCGGTCTTAAATTAGGTTAAATGGCGTCGGTGTCCGTATGTACAGCTGTGAAGTGTGGCGGTCCTGAGCAGCTCCGGGGCCCGTGCCTGCGCCAGGGGCCTGGGCCTGGGGCCGGCAGGCATCCGGGGGCCGCCGCCCCGCAGCCGAGGGGCTGCGCCCACGCTCAGACCCGGGCTAGGCCAGGTAGCTGTAGGTGTCCTTCTCCCCGTCCACTCGCTCCAGATACTCCTTCTCGATCAGGATGTCGATGCATTTCTGGGCGTTGTGTTCCGAGGAGGCAGAGGCCATGAGGGGGAAGAAAAGCACATTTACCGGCGGGACAGAGGTGGATTCTCCCACCCGCCCGGGGGGCGCGTCTCACTTCCCGCAGCCGCAGGGGGATCCGGCCCGCAGAGACCCCCGCCCCCCTCGGGTCTCAGAAGGGGAAGGAGCCCCCAGGTTTCTGTGAGCCGACCCCAGGGTCCGCGTGCAGGGGCTGCAGGCCCCCTGGGGGCCCGAGAGGAGCCCCCCGCCGGGCTCAGCACACGCAGGAGGCTCCCAGCCGTGCCACTAACTCCAGGCCGCCGCTGTTGAGAAGCTCAGCAAGGGGAGTGCTGAGGATTTTGCAATTCTCCAAATGACCGTTTCAGAGTTCGGCCTGTTTTCTTTTGTGGAAACCTATTTTATGTGACTAGGCCAAGCTCCTCCGTGACGGTTATCACCTCTTTTATCTCCTGAGATAATAATCATCTGAATCCTGCTGCTGGGTGATTCCTGTACCTTAATTACTGGGACCCGGGGCTTGAATCTTGAGGACAGCTGAGTCAGGACTTCTCCAAGTAACTGCTGGTGTTTTAGGACCTTCCTCATTTTCATAATTCTCACAATAGCCGCCTATGTGACCAAGGAAAGAACAACAGACCTGTTTTCCACAGAGTTAACCAGAACTGAACCGTAATGAGGGGAAGCAGCAGTGCGGCCGCAGCCTGCTCTCTGAGTGGAGACTGGGCTCCGAGCAGGGAACGAAAGCACTGCGGGCCCAAGGACGCAGCGGGCCGACTCCATCTGCTTCTGTTTCAGCGCCAACGCAACAAACGTTAAAGTGTTTTGGTCTCGTGAGCAGCAATTTTGGTAATTTAACCCAACTAAAACACACTTTTAAAATGAGGACAAATTCAGCCCTCAAAGCCACCGACGGTGCCTGAGCGCCCCCCAGAACGCCCTCGCCCCCTCCCGTTTCACGGACTCACTGCTCGCATCTGATTTATCAGGCACATCACCTACTCCACCCAGAACCATCCATCGTCCAGGCCGCCTCTCCCAAGTCCCAGGCAACACACAGCCCGAAGGAAGCGCCCCCCGCTGCGGCCGCCCGGGGTCACCTGGATCAGTAGTTTGCGATCTTCCTCGATGTTTTTGTGTGTGGTTTCCTGTTCCTGCTTCTGTTCCGTTTTCATTGGCACATTGATGTTAACTCTTAATTTTTTACTGTCAAGAAAATCGAGGAGACCAATCACTACTGCTTTCAAAGACATGCAGTAAAGCTGCTTTCTGCTTCTGGTCCTAAAGAGGGGCTCTGCCCCCCAACAGAGGGTGGAGAGCGCGGCCAGTCCTCCCACCTCCCCAGGGCCTCTGTCAGAGGCCCCCTAGTTCCCGACGGGGCGGGGTCCTACTTGGCCAGCAATGGGACGGCTGCGTCCCAGGAAACTCAGCTCCTTAACCTGCTCTCCCCAAACTCTGTCAAGTGAAATAAACATCAAGACATGGGGGCAAGAGGGCCAGGCTTTCTAGGTGAGCCCTTTAAGGAGACATTTTACCAAATGAAGAAAACCCCGAAACCAGTCAACGGGAGCAGCACCCGGGACGGCCAGAGGAGGTCAAAGGCCCCTGGCGGAGGCCGGCACTGACCTCAGAGCCCCGCGTGCACGCCTGGGGTCAGGGGCTAAGTCTGAGGCCTAGGACCACCTACTTGGCAGACTTTCCTTACTTTTTATAACCAAGATATAACTTTATTAAGGTATCTGGCTTCAGTTCCACCTCATCAACATTTGCATTTTCATCTTCCAAGACCTGTAAGAAAACAACTGTCAGTACGTCCTTTCGGGAAACAGCTTTCTTCCAGTTTAATGTTCAAAGGACACAGACATACCAACAACTTGGACTTCAATAAAATCTGTAGGACTTGTGCCAAAATGTCCTGCAATTAAAGAGAAAAATGCATTTTTTTTTTCTTTGCAGTAAGAACCACAGCCAATCCCACAGAGACCATTTTTTGGGAAACATCAGTGACCCAGGTAGGAGAATGTGTCCAGAGGAAAAAGGGCGCAGCGCCCCTTAGCGGCTCCCCAAACCTACTCCTAAAAGGGACTGCTCTTGATCACCCAGTATTCAAACAGACAGCTCTCCTAACAAACACTGAAACGCCTGTAAGATCGACGCCCCTGACTGCATCTTGGGGCACCTTGCAGCTGAGCACGGGAAACACGGGCAGGAGCGCCACCGGCCTGCACGCACCTTCTGTTCTCGACACGACTGGCCGGCACCCGAGACCCTGCGCCCCGGGGCCGCCTCTGCGCGCAGAGAGCGGGCGGCCCGTCCTGCCTCAGCTCTCCTTTAGCGCCCCGGCTTCGGGACCCCACGCAGTGGGGCAGCCGCAGGGACGCTCAGGCTCCCCCCTGCCCTGAGGGGAAGGCCATCCTGGCCCAGGCAAGCTGGAGAGGCCTCCTGTGTGCTGACCGGCCCAGAGCCCGGAGCCCGATGAGGACAAGGTGGCCGCACCCAGGCACGGCCGCAGAGACTGTCTTTGCAAGCCATTCTGGCTGAGCAGCCAACAGCTCTCGCGGAAGAGAGGAGAAGGAAGTGGGCAGCAGTGGCTCCCCACCCCGGGGGGGGAGTCAGCGCCCCAAGAACAGCTGGCTGAGGGACTGGCGTGGAGGCTGAACAGTGGAGCGAGGGGCCACTCAGCTCCGAAAAAGGAGTTCCCGAGAGCAGAGCCCTCCCCGCCGTCTGGGGCAACCTGAGCCTCCACCGTAAGGGAAGTCTCCTCCTTCTGTTGAGGAATGAGGAAGGAAAAAAAGAGACTCTTACGTGCACAGAAGCAAATTCTTGTGTTATTAGAACTTGAAAATGTATTCTGGGCTAACTTGAAGCATGACGCAAAAATAAATGACTTCCCTAATTCACGTTCCATGAGGCCAGTATTATTACCCTGACGCCAAAAACAAACAAAACTAACACAGGAAAATGGCAGACTGAGTTCTCTATGAATAAAGATGCAAAGATCCTCGAGAAAATTACAGCGAACCAAACCCAGCAGCATATATACCATGACCAAGTGGTATTTATCCCAAAAATGCAAGGGTGGTTCAACATTTAAAAAACCAATCAACGTAACACATTAATAGACAAAAGCACATAGTCATTGCAATAGAGTAGCAGGAGCAGAGCATTTAGACAAAATCCAACACTCTTTCATGATGAAAACACTAAAAAACAAAACACTACAGAAAGAGAAGGGAATGTTTTCAGTCTAGTAAACAACGTCTAAGAAAAACTTACAGAGATAAACTGCAAGCTTTCCCTCAAGGTCAGGACCAAGACAAGGATGCCCGTTCTCACCACTTTCTATTCAGCACTGTACATGAAGTTCTTCTATCCACAGCAATCAAGCCACAAAAATAAAGACACCCAAGCAGTAAAAGTAAGTAGCAAAACTATTTGTATTTGTAGATGACACGACTGCATATTTAAAATGTCCTAAAGAATCCACCCAGAAAGCACCAGAATAAATGCATTCAGCAAGACTGCAGGATACGAGATCCAACAGGTGGCTGTGCTTCTGTACATCAGCAATGAATTTACAATTTCCTTAACAATAGCGTCAAACTTAATAAAAAACTTAGAGGGGTAAATTTAACCAAAGCATCAAACTTAATACTTATGAATAAGTTTCACCAGTAAGTGTAAAAAGGCTTGCACAATGAAAAGTACGAAACACAGTGAAAAGAAATTACAGACAATCTGAATAAATGGAAAGATGCCCATGTTCACAGATTAGAAGATTGACAGTGTCAGGATGGAAGCGCTCCTCCCAAAGCAACCTCCAGATTTAATACAACCCCCACTACAATTCCAGCTGCCTATTTTGCAGAACCAGACAAGCTAATTCTGAAATTTATATGGAAATATGAGGGACCCAGAATAGCTAACACAAGCTTGATAAAGAACAAAGTTGGGTGTGTCTCAATTCGAAAGCTTACTACAAAAAGACAACGTGGTAGTGGCATAAGAAAACACATTTAGATCAGTGGAAAAGAACCTAGAAATGCATCTGGAACCAAGTGATTTTCGACAAGGTTGCCAGTACCAGCCAACAGGGGAAAAACATGTATAAAAATATTCAATCACTATGATGTACACCTGAAACTAATGCATTAACTGATGCTTCAATAAAAAGTCAACTGTACGTCAAGGAAAAACAGGGAAAGAACAATCTTTGACCTTGGATTAGGCAATGATTTCTTAGATATGACACCAAAAGCATAAGCAGCAGAAGAAAAATAAACTGGGCTTCATCAAAATTAAAACCATGTGCGTGATAAAGAAAATGAAAACCCACAGAAGAGAGGGAATATCTGTAAATCATTTATCTGAAAAGGGTCTACTACACAGAACATATGAAGAATTCTTGCAACTCAACAAACGACAAATAACCCAATTGAAAGTGGGCATAAACATCATTAGGGATACGAAGATGACCACAATGAGGTACTACACTTCATATCCGCTCAAGGGGGTGGGTGGGCACAGTGCTGGCAGGGATGCAGAGAAAGTGGCATCCTTGAGAACACAAGCGGGGGCGGCCACTGTGCGACTGCCTGGCAGTTCCTCCAAAGGTAAGTGTGAGTGATCGTGACTCTAACTCCACAGCTAGGTGTACACCCAGGAGAACCGAAAACACATTCATCTGAAGACCTGCACACACACGTTCACAGGACAACCCAGATGTCCATCAGCTGCTAATGCACAGACACCAAGTGGTCATCCAGATACTGGGATGTACTTTTTCCATCACAAAAAGAGGACCAAGGTAGAGAGTAGCTACTGCTAACAGGTGCTGGTTTCTTTTTGTGTTGATGGAAATGTTTTGGATTCGGATGATGATGGTGGTTGTATAACCCTGTGAAAAACCACTGAATAGTACAAAATGGTGAAGCCTATGTTACGTGAAATGTAACTCAATAAAAAACAATTACCAGGAAGGATCACATTAGGTGAAAATTGAAGTTTAGAAGGGAAAGCCTAGCTGGAAAGAGGGCTGAGAACAAGCTGAATGAATGAGAGAAAAGCGTGCCATGCGGATGTGGGGGGGGCGGTATATGCTGCACTGCATTTAAAAATTAAGCTTTAACACATCAAGTGCTGAGCCCTGGAAGAAGCGCATATCCAGGGTCATGGATCCTTCCTCGCTCCCCAGGACACGGAGGCTGGAATACCATTTTGATCTGGGTGCTGTCCGTCAGCTGCTGCACAGCGTAGGCGTCCTCTGTGTTGTACTGGAGCAGGATGGCCATCTGGAATGTGGATGCCTTCGGGGCCCCATGCAAAGGAAAGAGGGGAAACAGCTAAGTGCTGGGCAACTCCCAAAAGAACTTACTTAGGAAACCAGTGCTCTGAACAGACGCAAAAGACAAAGCCGATCCATTAAGTGGGAATAACACGTCTCGCAATTCTACTACAACGTGTTTCTTCCCGAAAGACACCGCTCCCCATCTTTACAGACACTCGAAGATTCTGCACTGTCTTCCACGTGTTTTGTCTATGTAAATACAGTTGACCCTTGAATGACGCAAACTGAATACTTAAGATGGGCTGTCTTTTTATGTTAATGATCTCAATAAAGTTTACATAGGTCTATTGATCAAAAAGGGGGGCACTGAAATTTTAGGTAATGAAGTCTGAACTCAGAGATTCTTCTACGTACACTTGGGAATAAAGAACACAATTTCAATTGCATAGGTGACCCTTGACATGGGTTTGAACTGTGTGGGTCCATTTATTTATGGATTCCCCACCCCCACCCCCAACAGTAAATAGGACTGTGCTACAGGTCTGAGATTTGCTGAATCTGAGGATGTGAGGGAACCGTTGGATGTGAGCTGCTGACTCCAAGTTTTGTGCAGATTTTCAACTGCCCGGGGGGTCGGTGCCCCAAACTCCCATGCTGCTCAAGGGTTAGCTGTATAGAAATCCACATTCAAGCTGCTAAAGACCTCTGGACCTGGTGTAACGGAGCATCAGACACTTCAGTTTATCAGAGTAGAATTACTCAGTTTAATGAGTGGGTTGAGTCTGCAAAATGCAGTCAGAAGTTTCTTCACACTTATATATAATTGCTTTTGTAAGCTTATAAGCACACAAGTGAACCCTCTTTAAGACGGGAATCTTTAAGGGACAAGACTGTAACTGAAACTTTGGCTCTTATCAGCCAGGAGCCAGAGGAGGTTCTTTCCGTCGTGCTGATGCTTGGCTTCTCAGTGATAAAATGGAAACCAAGTGACAGTTATCATCACGTGGTGCTCAGCACCGCAGTGAGTGAGCGCTGAGGCTGCTGTTAATAAGAAACTGCCCCGTCAAAGGAAAAGAGCTATTATCATAATTAAATACATAAAACTCTAGCTTTTAAAGCTACTACCTGAACACTTAGTGTGTGGCAAGCAAAAGCCAAAAGCTGTGTCAATGACACTCTTCGACCCCATGGACTGCAGCCCACCCGGCTCCTCTGTCCACGGGATTTCCCAGGCAAGAATGGGAAACCTGGAGTGGGCTGCCATTTCCTCCTCCAGCCTATCTTCCTGACTCAGGTATTTAACCTACGTCTCTTACATTGGCGGGCAGATTCTTTACCGCTGAGCCATCAGGGAAGCCCTCAAACATGTATCAAAATATATTCAATTTTATTTAGCCTTCACACTGCACACAAAGTCCAAGCACTAAGAGCCCCCCAACTTTTGTGGAGGAGAAAAGTGAGGTTCAGCATTATTGAGTAACTTCTCCCTTAGCTACAGAGAACTCACCTCTCTGACTCATAAAATCCAAACTGTTTAGCCTCGGTACTATTCTGCAGAAGCTTAACTCTAGATTCTGTTGCGTGTTACTGTTGGATTTCTACAATTCATCTTATCTTCATTTATATTAAAAAAATAAACCAACCTCCAAAATAAAGTGATCTTACCTGCAAAGTGTATCTGTTTTTGAAGCAGTTCGTTACTAACTCTCCTTTTGACAGCTGATATAACCACGTCAATTTTCTGCCACTGTGACGGCTGGCGTAAAAGGCTGTGAATCGCTGGTAACTCCGTTCCAGCTGCGTACAAAGTGGGGAGAGTGCTTGTGAAACACGTCCTCAACACACCCTATGGTCAACGTCTCTAAACACAAACACTGGCTCGAGTTTACAGGACAAAATGCTGACATAAAAGTGAAATACAAATATCAAGTGTTTATTATCTTGCAGATGTCCATTAATTTACACACGTTTGAAAGTACAATAAAAAAAAAAGACTCTAGTTCAAGACAAGGAGGGATCAGCACAATGTTCATCACAGAACTACGAGGTCCCACTTTCTGAGAGTAAACCACCGCTGCTGAGTGGGACCAGAGGTGCCACCTCCCGACCCCATGCCGGCTTGTGCTCACGGCTGCCTGGACACAGCCTGGCCAGCAGGAAGGCCTTCTGCAGGTAGGCCGGCATGAAGGTGCCCCTTCTCACCCCTGCCCAATGCCAAGGAAACAGAAGAGGAACCCATGCTTACCTCTGACGGCAAGGCAAACGTACAAGACTGCTGAAAGGGCCACGATCCGGAACTCAGTACTTGAATACTGAAATCCACTGGGGCAGGGGGAAAATCCAGGAATACATTAGCCTTATAAACTGGAGAATGCCAACAGAGCAGGTAAACTTGAACTGCTTTTTATTAAAAGTAAAACACACTAAATGAAAAGTTCTGCTTTAATATAAAACTAAGGATGAAACACACTAAATTTCAATTAAATTCAGTACAGACTAAGTGTTAGTCGCTAAGTTGTGTCTGACTTTGCAGCCCCATGAACTGTAGCCTGCCAGGCTCCTCTGTCCATGAAATTTTCCAGGCAAGAATACTGGAGTGGGTTGCCATTCCCTCCTCCAGGGGATCTTTCCAACCCAGGGATCTCCTGCATGGCAGGCGGATTCTTTACTTTCTGAGCCACCTGGGAAGTAAAGGGAAAAAAAGCCACAAATTCTCTCCCCGCAAAGAGTGAGTTTTTCATTCCTTGTCTTAACTCAGGATTATAACATCGCTTGTCTGGCTTCGTCTGCTCTGGTTTCCTGCCACCAATAACCTCAGTCCACTCAGGGCACACCTGAGTTCCTCAGGCTGGATGGCCTGAGAGCCCCAGACTCAAGACGATGAGAAGCCCAAGTCGACCGACTTCATCCTGCTTTGTGTGGCACCGCTGGCGGCGCAGTGCAAGGGCCGCCCGCACTTAATACACGCAGTCTGCGAGCTACACCGCGGTCACTGCCGCGGACGGCCGACATGGCTGCCGGCACCGCGGTCAGGTTTTACAGCGGGATGGTGCTTTCCATCTGGGGACAGTGCAGCCTCATTCCTCATTTAAAAACGGAGAATCACCGTTTGATGATGTCAGTGAAACCTGCCGCCCCTGGTTTCACTCCTGCAGTCAGACCTCGCAGAAGCCCAGCAGGCCTCTGTGTGTCCGGACAGCAGCCTGTCCTGACCCCCAGTGGCAGTCAGGAGCCAGGTTTGGCTGGTCATCTGTACGGCCAAGGCAGTTTCTTATAATGGAAGAAACTGCCAGAATGGAATTAAACTAAGGTGAAAAAATGTTAACTGAAACTTAAACTGTAAGTGGTGCCCCGAGCTGGCAACCGGCTAGGGTGAGGCGGCCACGCCAGCCGTGGAAGAAGCCAGGGCTCAGGACCTGAACACGAGACCCTCGCCGGTTCGGCCCCTCGGGGGAAATGCCAACCCCCTTCCCCGGCTGTCACCTCCTGTCATCACACAGGAGGCAGGAGGCGGGCGGTGCGTGGGGGGAGGACTTCCTGTGTGCCTGGCCCCGAATTTCTGATAAAGCTGCCATCTCTCGCACTTGTTACAAAGAGCGCCGCCTCCACCAAGAGCCCTGCCTGGTCAAGGAAGCTCGGGAACCCGGGGATACTCACAGTCCAGCGGCTCGGAGTTCGTCAGGTGCTTTTTGAACTGCTCGTTCAAATCTTTGCTTACACCAATGTCTTGAAACATCCGCTGAAGTTTAGATGTATACTCAAAACCACAAGCTTGCTGAAATGAACCCAGACAACTGCCTTATTAACTTCTCCAGAGACAGAGATGTAGACAGGGGAGTCTGATGGGGAGCACACACACGGTAGACGCTGAACAGCAGTACTAAAGCTGCAGCAGGTAACAGGGTCTCACGGTACACGTACACACTGGTTAAATTCCACACGCTACCAAAACCTACACAGCGGTGAACAGCACCGTCAGCGACTACCACTCGGGCAGGAAGAGCAAGGACTTCTGACAGCGTGGGGGACACCAAGACGACAGAGCTTGTCTGTGCTCACCCACTGCTGCGGACTGACCTGCCCGGCGCCCCCAACCCCATCCTATGTTGAAGTCCTCGGCCAATGGTACTCGGAGGTGGGGCCTCAGGGAGTTAAGGAGGCTTAGGAAAGGTCCTGAGGGTGGACCTCTATGTGGGGATTAGTGCGACTCAAGAGCTGGCCGGGTGGGGACGTGGCTGGGTGTCTTCAGGGAAGCTGGGGGGAAGACCGCCCGCGCTGGACACTGAGCTGCCTGGACCTCGACCTGGGCGTCCCGGCAGCCTCCACAGCTCTGAGAACACTCTTCTCCTGTTTGAGCCACTCAGTTACAGTATTCTGTCACAGCAGCCTGCACCGACTAACATTCAGGCTAACTCATCTCCGGTCACCGTGAAACATGCCATAAAACACGGCCCCGCACCTGAGGGGCCAGGAGTCGGGGGAGCAGAATTAAGAAACAAACACTCAACGGCCCGCTAACACCGACGCTTCCAGTCCTCCTGCAGTCGTGGGGTTACTAAGGGTTGACCAAGCCCAGAGAAATACAAAATGTTCCACTTGCTCAAGGCCAGTGGAACATACGCGTGGAGGCCACGCCATGTGGAGCGATTGCTGGCTGTGGGGGGACTGGGTGGGTGGGGGGTGGGGGCGGGCAGAGCTGGGGCCGGGCACAGGAGCCAGGAGAGGACACGCTGGATGGGCTCAGCTGCAGCAGAAGGGCCTGTGTGTGTGTGCATGTCAGTGTCTGGGAACCTGTGCGTACGTGCACATGGGCGCACGCACGAGTGTCAGCACAGCACAGGCAGCCCCACGACGGGGGCCTGGCCACGGCTCAACGACTGTGGTGAGGGGCCTGGACGTGTCTCGACAACTGTTGGGGGGCCTGGACGTGTCTCGACGACTGTGGGGGGGCCTGGACGTGTCTCGACGACTGTGGTGGGCTCTCTGTGTGCAGCGGCAGCGCTCACACCGCACCATCACAGCTGATGGCTCAGCCCAGCTGGCAGCCTGGAGGGACCGGGAGCCTGGGTGCCCGAGGCCGTGCGCTTTGGGGAGAAGCCGGCCTTTACCTTAAGCTTGGAGATCATGCTCGCCTCAGCGTCGTCACTCGCACTGTTCTGGTGCACGAGCCTCTTGGCCAGCATCTTCGCGTAGAACTTCTGAAACACGTCTTTGTCCTCGATGTATTTGAAGACCACCATCTGGAAAACCGCCAGAGCGCACACACAGCACCTTACGACCGGTCCCAGCCGCAGGCCGGGAAGCAACACGCGTGTCTTGTTCTGTTCCACCCCGTGTGCTGACATTTAGAATGACAGAAAATACTGCCCCCATAATCTTTAATATTTTCATTAACTCCTTACATCACATTGAGTTGGTCTAGACTTATTACTAATGAGAAAGGTACAAATGCTAAAATTACTCAGTACAGGAAGTAAAATTGGATTTAGAATAAAATAAGTGATTCTACTACTTTCCAGATGCCTCACAGACATAACCCTAAAGCCATCTGTCAGAGAAAAAGTTGCTGAAAACTGACGTAACTAGCCAGCATCTTACCACTTGGTTGAGTGTGTCTTCGAGTTCTGCTTCTTCTGGGTTCTTGGAACTGAAAAATTTTAAAAGGCATGGTGTTTTATTAATAAAACAAACCAGCAAATGTTTACTAAACAACCACCCCTCTTTGCCAAACTACCATATCAGAATGCGGTTCAAACAGCGAGTTCTTTTTCAGATCAGCACATGGATGAGGGAAGGTTAGCTTTTCTAGCCTGTGACAATTTGGATATCTTATGTTTTGTCTATTTCATAATCTTTTTGTCCAAATACTCATTTAGAATATCCACATAAAAATTAAAAGTTTCCGAAAACATTCTGAGTCAAGTTTTCCTTTAAGATAATCCATTTAAATGTAAGTAAATAAGCTTCACTTTTCTAACTGCTTTCTTCAATATGCTTGAACTTAACTTTGAAAAAATAAAAGGCCGTTCAAAGGCCTAATAGTTAAAAGGAAGTGAGAGGGTTTTTTAAACTACCTCCCCAGTGCTGCCTTCCACTTATCATTATGTCTACAAAACAGACAGCTGTCCTTTAGCAGCTGATTCGTTCACTCTGGTCTATGAGCAAATATTAATTGAAAAGTGATTTCAGGACAAACAAAAATTTAAAGGTTTTGCTCTAAGAGTCCTCTGTAAACGAGATCCCTATAAATTCATCTAAAATGACCCAACCACCAAACAGGCTCTGAAGAGGTGCTCCTGCTTCAGAATGGTTGGCTCGGAGGCTCCGTGCTTCTCCCTGAGAGGCCGGGGCTGAGTCCCTCTCCTCAAAGGTTCCCTTGGCGCCCGCTCGCACCTAGTCACTAACGCACGCTCATTAGAGCCGCACTTTGGAGCTCTCCGCCACTCCGTCTGCGTCAGCTGCCTTAACCAAAGAACAGTCTATCAACAGACTCGATGAGACAGTTTATGAAAAGACAATGGCTAGAAAAGCAGCTGTGTGTCCTGCCAAACAAACTCGAGCTGTGCCAGAGTGCCTGCGTATTTAAAATACGACAGTTTTTCATTTGATAGAGCTCCAAATTTTAGCCTTTTAGCTAGGAGGGTCATGCTCACACTGTCTACAATTACAGATGTTAGAAATAAAAGAAAAATGTGAACTGGGCACGTACCATGTAACATGAAACAACTTTCAGGAAGACAAAGAAGGTGTACTCAGTTTACAGGATTTTTCTCAAAAGGTACAAAAAAACTACAATGTAACACACGTAATAGAGGCTGAGATTTTAAGCGGGTTTACTAAGGAAACACGCAAAGGCACTAGTACCTCTTCTTCAACAGGGAGTCGCAGTATCGAGCCAGCAACTCGGGGGATTTACTGGACGACTGGGCCATTTTGGTAACCGCGTTGTTGTTGATGAAGCGACCGCAAGCCTGCAGATCACAGAAACACAGTCAGAGGCCAGTGCGCTGTCTGCCCGGCCCTGAACAGAGCCACAGGTCAGCACGCCTACCTTGTCCAGCGCAGCCACGAAGCCAGCATCGTTGTTGAATGCCGACATCACCAGGGCGTTGTATTTTTTATGAACATCCAGCACTGTCTGTACATACATTTTGGGGTCCTTGGGTAGAGGGAAAAACAGACACGAGTTGGTTCCTGGGGACTAGACTGTATACTCACATGTTACTGGAAAATATTCCAATAGATCTGCATCCTTCTTCAAAGGTGCTAACAAATAAGATCAAGAAATAGTTCACATCCCATCATCAAAACATATAGGATATTCTGCTTATAGATATAAGAAAATATATTCTCTGCACTCTAAATGAAATATTAATTTTGAGCTACACAAAAAAGCGATTTTTCAAATTATTTGAAAACTCAAAGGAACCACACAAAACAAACTTTCCAAGTGATGGCTTTGCTTTGTCTATTTTTGCTGCTGAAAACGTCATATTCTGGATTTTGTCTTGGCTGGGGAAACCCGTCAATAAGTTACTCAGAACTCAGCTAAGCACGCAATGCAAGAATAATGAAGGTTTGAGCGCTCAGGACACATGGGCAAGGGCAGCGGTGGCCACCGGGAGTCTCTGGGCAGAAGAACAGAAAGGAGATGTGAGAACCAGCCTCAGGGGAGGTTTCGGGAGCACTGCAGAAGGTGGGCAGGAAGGACCGGCTGGAGGAGACAGCCTGGGGTCACGCGAAGACCCGAGTGGCTGACCCCGAGGGCCGGCCGCATGTCAAGAGGGCGGACTGAGCTTGCAGGCCTGACCTGTCACGGGCGGGCACCCGGCCAGCCTGACGTGGGCAGCCTGCGCCTGAGCATTTCAGAGAGGAACAGGCCCGGGGAGAGGTCAGGAAGATGGGCAGAGCCCAGGAATGCTGCTGCACAGGGGCTCAGCGCGAGCGCGGTGCAGCGGCCAGCCCGTCACTAACGGGAGGCGTCCGTGGTTTGCCGGTGCCCCCCAGTTCCTGACGGGTACTTCTCCTCCAGTTCAGGAGTAAGAAACCAGAACTTCCCCAGTTCCAATTATTCTGCGTTTCTGTGACACCTGACTTGACTTTGGGTCACCATTAAATTGGTCTTCTGTGACAGGGTTATACCAGGAGGTTCAGGGGTTTTCTGTTAAAGATATAATAAACACGCCAGGCCTATTATTATTATGAATAAAAGTACTGTGACAAGATTTTCATTTCAGTGACATGTAAAGCGGCCTCTACCGGGCAGACATTTGATAAACTGTTAAAAGGGAACCTAACACAAAAAACTGCCAAATAAAAATCACTTACAATATTGAAGTGGATGCCACGTTTGGTATTTAAAATTTTTTCTATCTTAAAACTTAGAACACACACACACAGCATTAATTAACTGTCCCATCGTACAATTCTGCTCTCAGTTTCAGGAGAGCGATTCCAGGTGTAGAATTTCTTGCATTCTGTATTAATGGTCTGATTCCCAAGACTGTATCCAAAAGTACCTGTCCGTCGGCAAACATCTTACTTCAGATAAACTCATTTCTTTTCTTTTTTTTTAAAACAATGAAAATACTGTCCACTTGACTTGTTTTTGGTTTTGCCATTGAAATTGATATTGCTTTTGCCAATTCAGATTTTAGATTGTTTTCTGACTTCATGTCAAATTATTTCTCATCATTCATACTGTTTTTCTCTTGGCATTGGTTCTTTTAAAGTATTTACAAAGAGCTTTCACCTCAAACAAGTACCCAAACACTGGAAAATGCCAACAAGCACTATCACACAGTAAGGTTATTAGCAGCATTACAAAGAATCATATGTCAAAACTGCCAATTTAAGGACTTAATTTGCTTCCAAACCATGCTGTTTCTTGGAACCTCACTCACAGGATTGATATAAAGTGTATTATGAATATAAACATTAAAATTGCTTTGTTTGCAAGAATGACTGCCTCTTAGGAGCAGAGGACACACACATTTATAACTGGGCACTGCCCAGGAGGAAGGCTGACCCACTGGACTGCCCCTCTGCCCCAGCCTGGTTCCCAGAGATGGCCTGGAGCTGGGAGCCCCCACCCCAGCACCCCGCCCTCACTCTGGACCCTCATCAATGGTGTCCTCTGAACCAGCAGTCTCTGTGTCGACCTTCTGTTTGCAGGAGAACTACACGCTCTCTCCTGTCTTCTTAATTTCTCGACCAATTTTCCTCAGATCCAGGATTTGGAAAAAACATAAAAGTCCCAAGAAGTGCCAGATATGAATTCTCCATGGAAAGACAGATCTTCTGTAAGGGATCAGAAACCTTCAGACTCCACTTCCAGATACTTTCGGCTAACAGGAGAAGACCCAGCCAGGAGTCTGGCTGGTGAGAAGCGACGGTGTGAATGGAGCCCCCTAAGGGAAGACTGTGCTAAGGCACTGAGCCCTGGCGACTTGAATTAGCTTCTGAGATCCAGAGAAAAGCCATCTCGGAGCCTGCCAAGGGCAGATGGAGACAGGGACACCCGGGAGTAGTACAGGGGAGGGAGTCTAAGGAAGGAGTCATTGGCAGTGTCAAATGGGAGGAGAAAACGTCCAAAAGGTGAGTGGTTTAGCAACCAGGAGGTAAATGGAGACGTGCAGGAGCTGTTTCCGAGGGCCCTGGATGGCAGGGTCACAAGAGCAAGAGAGGTGAGGGCAGAGGAAACGCTGGCTGGGTGAAATGCGTGCTTTTTTAAGAGTATGAAGATGTGACTTTTGGATGTTAAAAAAATGACCGTAGTAGCTGGCAACCTGCACGGTTACTCTTACTACATGTGAGTTCTCTGCACACAAGAAACATGACACGGCGCAGGCTGGCCCCGGGGGGACCTCATCCAACTCCTGCGGGACTGGCATCTTTCTGTCCGTGGCTGGCACGTTCCTCTCCAGACCAGATGTCCCCACTCGGCTCACCCAACCTGCCGCGGACGCAGGGGCATTTCTGAACTCTGGGCGTCAGAGCCGGCCTGTCCCTGCCCCTGGTTCTGCCATTCTCTGCACGGCTATTTACATTTCTTCCCTGTCAACGTTTTACTGCAGAAAAGATTCAGATATATTCAAAACCACAGAGAATCGTGAAACTTGGCCCCTGTATTCACTGTCCAGCTTCAACAGTCAACCGACACGAACCCTGCCCATTACAGAGTCTAGCTGCCGCATTCATTCTCTGAGTCCCCATCACCAGCCATGTCATTTCTATCTGAACCACTCTAACTGGTATGCTAACGATTCTTCTTCCTTTTAATCCATTTTTTCACATGGCAGCAATTTCACTTAAAAAAAAAAAAAGAAAAGAAAAGCATCGTCAGTTTCAGGCTTATTACACCGCTAAGGCGGTTTCCTCCTGTCCTTGGGATGCAGGCGTATCACTGGCCTGGCCTTCGGGGCCTCCCTGGCCAGCCCTGGCCGCCCTCGCAGGTCTGCCTGCACCCCGTCCCCTTCCTGTCCCAGCAGACCTCTCGGTCTGTGTGGGGTCTCTGCGTGGGATCCCAGCTGCCAATCTGGGGCTCGTCACCAGCGTTTTCTCAGAGAACCTCCCTGAACCCTGGACAGCAGGACCTCCCCCTTCACAGGACGGTCAGCATCCTTGTGGGGTGCTGCTCAGGCTGCTCCCTCTTGCTGGGCATGAGGTCAAACACCGAGAGAAGTTCATGGTCTCCTCTGACTGGGCCGGCAACCAGGCGCGGCCATGTCAGGGCGGGCGGACGCACAGCAAGGCTAAGCCAGAGTGGAGTTCGGTGTAGGGGATAAAGTCCGATTTGGGCAAGAGGAGCCTCCCCTGGTGGGTCTGCCTGTGGAAGGAAGGACTGAGGTTTCCCCTGCAGGTGGAGGAGAGAAGGGAGCTTCCTGGTTACACGAAGGATACAGTGAGTTTCCTCAGAGTCTCGTGATCACAGACTAAAAATGGACATTTACTTGTGTGTGTTTTTTTTTTCCTTCAGAGAAAAAGGTTGTTCTCTTCATCTCACGGCAAGACAGAGTGGAGAAATTTAACTGCATGTTTTCTGGACCAATCTGCATCGTCACCATGCTATCAGTTCTCTGTAATTAAAATGGTCAGCTGGACTTACTGTATAAAGCTGTCTCCGTTCATCATAAAACAGCTCCTCGGTCCCCTCTCTCTTTTCCCACATCAAGTGCATCAAAACTAGTACGTTTCTTTTTTTCTTTTCTTCTTTTTAAGTTTTATGATGGAAGATTTTCAACGTATTCAAAATGAGAAACAGTAAAATCAGACACCATAATCCCACCCGCTCCGTTCTCCGGGAAGACCTGAGGTTGACTGCTCCTTCCCCCTGGACCAGACGAAGCCGCACCACGCTCCACACGCCAGGCTCCTGAGCAGGTGTGGCTCTGCGCGGATCACTCTCTTCTCTCACCATCCACAGGAAGGCTGAGTCAGGACTAAGTCCTTACGTTTGGGAATTCTACTCCAGAGAGAAAGGGAATCTTGGCTGTATCACTTGAGCCTGCCTCTGCCAGGAGCCCCAGCACCGCGGCCCTCTGTCATTCTGGGGTAAGTTCGTGCACAATTCAGTTCTTATAATTACACCTAAGCCAGCTTCTCAGCCCAAACCACAGAACTTCTTCCTACAAATCTGATACATGGCCTCAGACCCACCCCTTAGTCTTATACTGGAAACCACGCTTGCCAGAGCGTGTTTATGTCTGTCTTTAACATCCCCCATTTTAAGCGCCCCCCTCTCAAGCACTGTCACTCACGGTCCTGGAGCCCGCAGCCCCACGCCGCTCCTGAAAATGCCTTTCCATCGCAGGAGAACATTTTTTTCCCCCCAACCTGCAAATAAACGTTGACAACTTTGTGCCCCAATCCAGGTCTGCAGCCCGACCTCCCACTGTCAGACCCACAGCCCTGCTGGACATCAAAGCATCTACAAGCCCACGCTTGCTGGGTCACATCTCAGGTCCAGTTAGGCTGAAGCCACTCAGTCAAGGTACGGTTTCAAAGAGGACTTTGTGCTTATCTGTTGCCACTTCTGCCCTGAAGACGGTAATCAAACAGTTCTCTGTACCTGATTTATGAGGCCTTCTTTGTAGAGAACAACAGTGCCCAGACCGCCGCAGAGCAGAGCGCTAATCAGAAATCCAACAGACACCAACTGCCTCGTCAAGTGTCGTTAGCAAGTACTTGCAAGTCTGTGCTGACTCTTTTCCTGGACTTCATTCTGCTATGAAATTTTGGTGTCGGGGAAATTACAAAGCCATCCAGTGACCTGACGTAGTTTTACTTTGTCTTTACGTTGTATGTGGGTGACTTTCCACAGAGCTGGGGTTCATTTCAGATGGGCCATTAGGAAAGGTATCTCAGTTTCGAATGCCGTAAGAGTCACTCCTCAGAGCTGAGGGCCTGTTCCTTATGGTCGCTGTGAGTCAAGGAGCTGACCATACGTCACAGTAATGCCAACCGTCTTTTCCAGAGAGCTTTCTGTACTGATGGAAAACACTGGAGGCAAATTTGTGACCCACCTCTATCGAGAGACCAGACTCCATCACTTCACTGCAGGCCCTCTGAGTGCCAGTCACTATTCTACACTCAGCTTCGCTTGTGTTTCCAACCCTCATTTTGCTGCTCTGTTTCATTTATCCTACCGCCTCTTACGTACTGTGTGAGCCCCCTGAATCCTGCTGGAAACAGAGAGGAGTTTCACAGAGACCCAAGTGTATTGAGACCCTGTTCTGTGCGAGGCATGGAGCTGGGCCTCCACCTCTGCAGGAGACATTTACACAGACGCCTAAAATGTAAGGGGTGTGAACGCCATGTAAACAAGTCCACCATGGTGCTACTTCCAAGGGGTGGTAGAGAGAGGCTTTGGGGAAGGAATGGCATCTGAGGGTATCAGAAGATGAAGGTGTTTAATACACAGGGGGAAAAGAAGGCATACATCTAGGCAGAAAGGAGAACCTGAGGAGGAAATGACTCCGTCTCAGGGGACGAATGCTGCCGGGCACGAGAGGGGGTGGGCACCTCACCCACAGCTGCCCCGCTGAGCTAAGGGCAGAGGAGGGCATGGAGGTCTGAGAAGACAAGGTGAGACCCGAGGAGAGAACAGAGGCGAGGCACCTCACACGGAGACCCTGGGCTCAGAGCCGGGCCACAGGTCCTTGCAGAATGAATGGAAATAATTTCAGTTTTCTTTGCAGCATATGTCAGCCCTTTGAGTTACAGCGCCAGCCACCATCATGCAGCTGGCTGCTGTGGTGGACAAAACAAGAACCCAGCCCGCCACGCCGTGGGCTTCGGCCTTTGTAAACGAACCTGAAGGTGTGGGCTCTGCTTCCAGACTGTTCCCCTCAAGTCTCCTCCTGTATCTGACCATCCTCCTACCAACCGTCACTACACTGCCAGCGACTGAGCACACGTGTTGGACTCCGGCCTGTCTACCTAAGCATAACGTGGAATGTACTGGAACGTGCTGACTGACCCAGCCGCCCACTCTCTCCGTTCCGTCCAGAGGCCAGACGTGGGGTGACTTGCCTGTGAGACAAACCTGCCTACTAAACAATGACCTGATCCTCTGTCCAGCTCTAAAGCAGTTTAAAACCACCCTGGAAGACTCCCTGGCGTGCCAGGTTTTGAAGTCCGCCAGGAGCCTCTGGGCAGCACGCTGCCGGCGCAGGCGGCGTGGCGGGCATGCCCGTCCCCAGTCCCCGGCCTCTGAAGGCCGACAGCTCTCGTCCTCCGTGGGACTCTCACCTGACGGCGGGTGGGCTGGACCACACCGAGCTGTCTCGGCCTGAAGCCCTCGTCCCAGAGAGGAGCCCTGATCCCCAGCCTTGTTCCCCAGTGTTCCCCGGCCTGGGGGCGCGGCAGGTACAAGACGCAGCGCATCTAAAAGCAGTGCGTGTGTTCAGGCTTTCAGCCACTCTTCACGGGGGAGGACCGCCAGTTCCTCTTTGAGCGAGGCGCGGGGGACCCCACGAGGGGAATTCCCTGGGCACCAGTTACCCAGGAACACGTGTGATTCTCAAATCCATTTCACTATGAAAAATGTGCCTTCAGAAAATTCTTAAGGACATTCTAACGCTTCTAACACATAAATATTATTTGAATCACATTACAAACTTAAAACCTGTAAAAATATCAGCCTACATCAGATTTATTAGCAGTAAAACATACTTTCCAGCCAAATGGATGGCTACCCTGCCCTTATAGCTAAACTGGGTTTTGAATTAACAACTGGGAAAACCTTACGTTACTGCAAAGATATCTTCATCAAGGTGGCCCCTTTTGAGTCTCCTGCATGTGCACACGTGCGTGTGTGCGTGTGTGTGTGTGTGTGTGTGCGCGTGCCTGTGTTTGTGTCAGACTCTTCAACAAGGAATATTCAGCCTGGACATAAGAAAAGTCATCATATAATTTTTACATAATTAAAAAAATTAAACAGGACTGTATACCTGCTAAAAACTGCAGTTACAAGCATTGAGTATTCTTTACTCACAAGGCCTCTAGAAGGTGGTCACCATCACTTGACTTTCCTCCTGACTGCCACAGACAGGACAAGCGAGCGAGCAATGCGGTCAGCAGCCAGCGAACGGAGGAGCTGGATCTGAGCCTGCACGGACCGTCCCGGGCTCTGTGTGCAGGGCCTATGGCACTGCGTGTCTCGATGCCGGGACCTCACCCTGAGACCTGGAGACCTCTTCCTCAGCACCGACCCCCAAGCCTGTCCCCTGCCGTATAAAACTCTAAGGTGTGTTTACATTCTTCCCTCTGATAATCCACAGACGTGGCAACAAGTGATGCAGTAAGCCCCATAACGAAAAGTGCGAAAGGGAGCCCCCAAAGATTAATAGGAAAATAGACTCGAAACACTCTACACCAAACACACTAAAATCAGGGACAAAAAGTTTTCTGACTCAGGCAGAAGAACCAACTGTGTTCCAGAAGGTTTTCTTCTCCATTAGCTGTCCCAAACACTATAAAAATTAAAGCTCACAACAGGGACAAACCTGAAGACAGCTTACCTGCCTCTCAGAAACACGCAATACTTCCTATGTAAAATCAACAACTGAAGTACAGAAGACCCAGCAGAAATACTCTGGTACCTCCTGGAGTGGGGGTGGCAGAGGGGATGGGGGTTGTATGAGAAATGCCATACATTTCAGGCCCTTTCCAGGGCAAACAGCCCTGAGGTCTCCAACTGGAGGGCAGTACTCAGACCGAAGTTCCTGCATGGGGCAGCCCGTGGCCCTGGGGCCAGAGCCAGGTCTCTAGGAGGCTTCAGCCTCTTCTCTCTATGGAATCATCTTCTCTCTACTAGTGCAAGGAATGTTAGTTTTGAGAAACAATGAAAGGAAAAAAAAAAAAAATCAAGAAATAACATCCTTAATACCTAACAAGTGCCAGATGAGAATTTATGGAATTTATGAATTTACTAAACAAAGACACTTGTAAAACTCCTACTTTAAAGAGCCAACAGATGGTTCTCTATGGGAGTCCAGTGAGTCTTACCCCCCCGGACCTGTAGGTGGAGACAGGACACCCGCCTGCAGTCCACGCACGGGAATGGTTAGGTCCAACCGGTGTTCAGTTGAACAGTACTTACATTTAACGCAGCTTCTCCACACTTTTCAATTGCTGCAAGACCCTGATTGTGAATATGCGTTTCCAGGAGTTTTTTCAATTCTCCCAGGCCATCTTGGATTCTAGATACAAGATTATACATGCGACCCAAATCTGAAAGAAGAAGGTGCCACATTTACGCATGGAAACAAGCTTTGCAAATCCATTCCACTAAATATGTATTTATAGAGATGAAAGGTACAGTGAAATAGGACCACTGTGTTTTTAGACCTAATAATCAAGTATACTTAATTGTACTCAAATACTTAATATTTAGCATATGTATATTTAGCCAAAAGTAACAACGAAGTCATGTGATTATGAAAGCATATGCTCCCCTCGCCGGGAGAAACCACCAATATAACAGAGAGAAAAGATGAACAGGAACTACATGTGATGCTTCAAGACTGAGGAATTGATTATGCCTCATAATACTATTTACAAGAATGAATAAACTTAAGGAGTATTTATGAATATCCATCTCAACTATACAAACAATTCAGCCACAAAAGGGCCCCCATAGTCTTAACTTACTGTAAACATGGCACATGGCTGATTTACGAGCACCAAAGAAGAAAAGTTCTGTGTCTAAACACCAATCTTCTACTGAGCTAACATGTCCCAGGAAAACGAGGAGGGGATGGGAAATACTTCTGCAAAACAGCAGCCTTCTCATCTCTAACAATTTTCAGCATAAAAGTCACACCCTCACACGCACAGAACAGTGGTAGCATCACTGAATGCTAAAGTGTATGGAGTAAGTCAGACTTCAAATCAAACTGAGAAGGTACTCCTCCTCCAAAGTCACACCCAAAACACACTACAGAGGTCTGAGATCAACACACCCCAAGGTACACACACACACACACCTCTCTTAAAAGAATGACTGGCGTTGGTAACGCTAACTCTGAGTCTAGACAGTCACACAACTTCACAATCACAGGTCGTAATAAACATCTATGCGTCTGAATCTCAGCGGCTCACCTTCGTTTTTGTCGGCATCCAGCAGGTTCTGGAACTCCGTGTGGAAGATCTCCAGGTGTTTCTCGATGAGCACCTGCTCGCACTTCCTGGCGAGCTCGTCCTGTGTGCTCTCGTGAAGGTACACCTGGACCCTCCGCTGCTCCTCCAGCAGACGAGCCTCCGCCTGCGGGAGTGAAACTCAGGTCAACGGTCTGGACTTGCGTCTTTTTAGAACAAAAAGAACGACAAATTCAACTCACAATCCTACCTAATATGAGGAAGAAAGCAAAAGAAGGGAAGGGGTTCTTTGATTTGGGGGATGGGGAGGGAATGCTAACTAGTTAACTGGTCCCCGGTGTGTACCACTTCCTCTGTAACCTATAGCTTTGTTTCCAAGTCCTCTTCAAATGACTTCAATGAGGTTCTCATGATTAACCATCCAAATGTCTTCACATTCATCTTCTTCCCACATACGCGCTGCTTCACACTTTTTGGGGGTAATAACCTCATTGCTACTCTGCAGTTCAAAACTTCTAGACTGCTTTTTCATTCAGTGTTGTCAGAGAGACGCTGACTGTGGGTGACTGGAACCATGAACACAGGGGGACTACTGTCCACAGGCCAACCTCCTTTTAGTGTGCTTCGGTACTCGTTTTTGCTTTTTAAACAGGAACTGAAGGCTTGTGGGGACTCTGAGTTGTGCAAGGCCATCGGTGCCATTCTTCCAAGAGCATCTGCTCCCTTTGTGGGTCTATGCCACATTTCGGTTATTCTCAAAATATTTAAACTTTTTCCATTACTGTTATTTGTTAAGCTGACCTTTGGTCAGTGATCTTTGATGTTGCTATTATAATTGTTTTGGCATCATTTAGCAAGAAAGTATTTTCAAATTAAGGTATGTACATTGGTTTTTTTTTTCAGACATGTTATTCTCCACATTTCACAGACTACAGTAAAGTGTCATGACCGGGAAAACCAAAAAACCCAAAGTACTGGGTATGAAGTCATTAGGTTTTCGGAGGGACAGTGATTTACACTCTTTGTTGATGTGACGGTACATAAGCTCGTGATCAGCACTGTACTTGGCAGATAACTGTATCAGAGTACAAATTCAAAAGGACGAAATAAAATTAAGCAAACAAAGACCGTCTCTATTAATTCTATTAGGATCAGTATACAGGAAAAACAAAATTAAAAAAATGGATCAAAAAACAGTAAGCAAATTCATAACATATACTTTGTCTTTAAAACTTTAAAAGTGTGACATTAGAAACCTAGAAAGGTCAAACATGCTCACCACAGACTCAGTCACACGGGACAGGAAGACACACTAAAGCTAACGGGGCTGAGCTCAGTCCTCTCGTCGACGCCATCTGCAGAAGGGAAGCCCGAGAGTCTCGACTGTTTCCTCTGAAGGACAACTCAAGAGAAAGGAACACAGACCCCAGAGAATCTGGACATCTAGCCCAAACTGGCTGTAAAAGGAGGGTGGTTTTTGAAAGTTGATGTTTTATCTCAATACTGTTCATGAGTTTTGTATTTTACTTCCTAATAGGGTGTTCGAATATAAAGATAATTTCTCAAGATACTGAATAAAATGTTCCATATTTTATCCTGTGTATTATCAGGCGTACACTGGAGGTTCTGATGCATACTCACGGCCAAACATCAAATAATACATAATAATGAGGGGGAACTAAGATGGCGGAGGAATAGGATGGGGAGTCCACACTCTCCCCAACAAATACACCAAAAGAACATTTAAAAACCGAGCAAACTCCATAAAACAACATCTGAATGCTGGCAGAGGACATCAGGCATCTGGAAAGGCAGCCCATTGCCGACGAAAGAAGGTAGGACCAAAAAAAGTAAAAAGAGAGGCAAAGAGTTAGGGAGGGAGATCCATCTCGGAAGGGGAGTCTCGAAAGAGAGAAAGGTTTCCAAACACCAGGAAACATTCTCCCTGGCGGATCTGAGGCTAATCTCAGAGGGCAAAATAGCCGGGAGTAGAAGCTGATAAATAATCAAGCCCCCCAGAGTATGTCTCTAACTGCAACTCCCAGCGGAGCAGCGGCCGGGGCGCCCCATCGCCCACGAGCCAGCGAGCTAAGGGAGAGGACTGGGACTGAACGCCTGGGGCAGACTGAGGGTCCTAACTGAGGGTGCTAATCCGAGATAGACCGCTGGGTAGCCTTCCAGAGGAAGACCCCCCGCCAGGCTCGCACACAGAACAAAGGGCAGCGAGGACTCGGTCCGCTATGCGGGACAGCCGGCGGAGTTGGGCGGCTGCGGACCGGCCCAGACCCCGCCGGAGAGCGGCCGGGAGAGGCTTCTGCTTCCAAACCGTGGGCAGAATTGGGTGCTAGCCAAGACCTCTGGGGAGTCTGGACAGTCGCCGCCAGAGATCGGTGCTCCACACCCCTGAGAAGGCGCGCCCAGCTGCACGCCGAGAAAACCGAGCAGCTGGGCCGGGGGAGGGGAGAAGCCACAGCCCCCAACTGCGCCCCCAGAGTGCGCCGCCAGAGACCACCGCGCTGCACACCTGAGAAGACGAGCCCAGCTGCAAGCAGAAAGAGCCAAGTGGCTGGGCCGGGGGAGGGGAGAAGCCGCAGCCCCCAACTGCGCCCCCAGAGTGCGCCGCCAGAGACCACCGCGCTGCACACCTGAGAAGACGAGCCCAGCTGCAAGCAGAAAGAGCCAAGTGGCTGGGCCGGGGGAGGGGAGAAGCTGCAGCCCCCAACCGCGCTGGGCGGGGACGAGAGCCTGAGCAGAGGCGCAGGCACCGGGAGCGGGGCAAACCCCAGAGCGCTGAAAAGACACTGAAGAGACCAGCAAACAGAAGACGCCAAAACAAGCAGGAGGAACCTCTTAAGAGCCCAACCAGGAAACTTTGACAAAACACACATCCAACCCCTCCCATAGTGAGGAACCCCCACAATAAAGGGACAACACAGCAAGATAAACAAAATGAAAAGGCAGAGAAATACCCCCTAGACCAAACAAAAGACGAAGAGATAGGATGTCTACCTGAGAAAGAATTCCGAATAATGATAGTGAAAATGATCCAAAACCTGGAAAATAAATTGGAGTTGCAGTTCAATAACCTGCAAGGATTGAGAAGATGCAGGTAAGCTTTAACAAGGACTTAGAAGAAATGAAAAAGAGTCAAAATACAATAAATAATGCAATAAATGAGATCAAAAACACCCTGGAGGGAACTAACAGTAGAATAACAGAGAACTCAGGATAAGTGAGGTAGAAGACAGAATGGCAGAAATAAACAAAACAGAAAGGAAAAATGAAAAAAGAATTAAAAGAAATGAGCACAATCTCAGAGACCTCTGGGACACTGTTAAACGCACCAATATTCGAATCATAGGAGTACCAGAAGAAGAAGACAAAAAGAAAGACCATCAGAAAATTCTTGAAGAGATAATTGTTGAAAATTTCCCTAAATTGGGAAAGCAAATAACCACTCAGAGAGTCCCAAATAGGATGAACCCCAAGCGGAACACCCCAAGACACATATTAATCAAATTAACAAATAACAAATTCAAAGAGCAAATATTAAAAGCAGCAAGGGAAAAACAAAAAACTCACAAGGGGAATCCCATAAGGATAACAGTTGATCTCTCAACTGTTTAAGAATGGCAGAACATTCTTAAAATCATGGAAGAAAATAATCTACAACCCCGATTACTGTACCCAGCAAGAATCTCATTCAAATTTGAAGGAGAAATCAAAAGCTTTTCAGACAAGCAGAAGCTGAGAGAATTCAGCAACACCAAACCAGCGCTCCAACGAATGCTAAAGGATCTTTCCTAGATAGGAAACACGGATGGGGTATATAATCTTGAACCCAAAACAATAAAGTAAATGGCAACGGGATCATAGTTATCAATAATTACCTTAAATGTAAACGGGTTGAATGCCCCAACCAAAAGACAAAGATTGGCTGATTGGATACAGAAACAAGACCCCTATATATGTTGTCTACAAGAGACCCACCTCAAACCTAGGGACACATATAGACTGTAAGTTAAAGGCTGGAAAAAGATATTCCATGCGAATAAAGACCAAAAGAAAGCAGGAGTGGCAATACTCATATCAGATAAAGTAGACTTTAAAATAAAGGCTGTGAAAAGAGATAAAGATGGACATTACATAATGATCAAAGGATCAATCCAAGAAGAAGAAATAACAATTATAAATATTTATGCACCCAACATAGAAGTACCACAATATGTAAGGCAAATGCTAACAAGTATGAAAGGGGAAATCAACAACAACACAATAATAGTGGGAGACTTTAATACACCACTCACACCAATGGATAGATCAACTAAACAGAAAAGTAACAAGGAAATTCAAACTTTAAATGATACAACAGACCAACTAGACCTAATTGATATCTATAGGTCATTCCACCCCAAAACAAGGAATTTCACCTTTTTCTCAAGTGCACACGGGACCTTCTCCAGGATAGATCACATCCTGGGCCATAAATCTAGCCTTGGTAAATTCAAAAATATTGAAATCATTCCAAGCATCTTTTCTGACCACAATGCAGTGAGATTAGGTATCAATTACAGGAGAAAACCTTTCAAAACTTCCAACATATGGAGGCTCAACAACACACTGCTGAATAACCAACAAATCACAGAAGAAATCAAAAAAGAGATTCAGTTATGCATAGAAATGAATGAAAATGAAAACACAACAACCCAAAACCTATGGGACACTGTGAAAGCAGTGCTAAGGGGAAAGTTCATAGCAATACAAGCTCACCTCAGGAAACAAGAAATAAATCAAATAAATAACCTTACTTTACACCTAAAGCAACTAGAAAAGGAAGAGATGCAGAAGCCCAGGTCTAGCAGAAGGAAAGAAATCTAAAAGATCAGGGCAGAAATAAATGCAAAGGAAACAAAAGAGACGATAGCAAAAATTAACAAAGCCAAAAGCTGGTTCTTTGAGAAGATAAATGAAATTGACAAACCATTAGCCAGACTCATCAAGAAACAAAGGGAGAAGAACCAAATCAACAGAATTAGAAATGAAAACGGAGAGATCACAACAGAAAACACAGAAATACAAAGGATCATAAGAGACTATTATCAGCAACTATATGCAAATAAACTGGACAACCTGGATGAAATGGACAAATTCCTAGAAAAGTACAACTTTCCAAGACTAAACCAGGAAGAGATAGATAATATTAATAGACCCATCACAAGCATGGAAATTGAAACCGTAATCAGAAATCTTCCAAAATACAAAAGCCCAGGACCAGATGGCTTCACAGCTGAATTCTACCAAAAATTTAGAGAAGAGCTAACACCTATTCTACTCAAACTCTTCCAGAAAATTGCAGAGGAAGGTAAACTTCCAAACTCATTCTACGAGGCCAGCATCACCCTAATTCCAAAACCCGACAAAGATGCCACAAAAAAAGAAAACTACAGGCCAATATCGCTGATGAACACAGATGCAAAAATCCTTAACAAAATTCTAGCAAATAGAATCCAGCAACACATTAAAAAGATCATACATCATGATCAAGTAGGCTTTATCCCAGGGATGCAAGGATTCTTCAATATTCGCAAATCAATCAATGTAATATACCACATTAACAAATTGAAAAATAAAAATCACATGATTATCTCAATAGATGCAGAGAAAGCCTTTGACAAAATTCAACATCCATTTATGATAAAAACCCTCCAAAAAGCAGGAATAGAAGGAACATACCTCAACATGATAAAAGCTATATATGACAAACCCACAGCAAACATTATCCTCAATGGTGAAAAACTGAAAGCATTCCCCCTGAAATCAGGAACAAGACAAGGGTGCCCACTCTCACCACTACTTTTCAACATAGTTTTGGAAGTCTTGGCCATAGCAATCAGAGCAGATAAAGAAATTAAAGGAATCCAGATTGGAAAAGAAGTGAAACTCTCTCTGTTTGCAGATGACATGATCCTCTATATTGAAAACCCTAAAGACTCTACCAGAAAATTACTAGAGCTAATCAGTGAATATAGTAAAGTTTCAGGATACAAAATCAACACACAGAAATCCCTGGCATTCCTATACACTAACAATGAGAAATCAGAAAGAGAAATTAAGGAAACAATTCCATTCACCATTGAAACAAAAAGAATAAAATACTTAGGAGTATTTCTACCTAAAGAAACTTGTATATAGAAAACTTGTATATAGAAAACTATATATATATATATATATATAACTATATATAAACTATATATATATATAAAACTATATCTATATACTTGTATATAGAAAACTTGTATATAGAAAACTATAAAACACTGATGAAAGAAATCAAAGAGGACACAAACAGATGGAGAAATGTGCCGTGTTCATGGATTGGAAGAATCAATATAGTGAAAATGATCTACCCAAAGCAATCTATAGATTCAATGCAATTCCTATCAAGCTACCAGAGTTCTTTTTCAGAGAATTAGAACAAATAATTTCACAATTTGTATGGAAATACAAAAAACCTCGTATAGCCAAAGCAATCTTGAGAAAGAAGAATGGAACTGGAGGAATCAACCTACCTGACTTTAGGCTATACTACAAATCCACAGTCATTAAGACAGTATGGTACTGGCACAAAGACAGAAATATAGATCAATGGAACAAAATAGAAAGCCCAGAGATAAATCCACACATCTATGGACACCTTATCTTTGACAAAGGAGGCAAGAATATACAATGGAGAAAAGACAACCTCTTTAACAAGTGGTGCTGGGAAAACTGGACAGCCACTTGTAAAAGACAGCCACTTTCTAACACCATACACAAAGATAAACTCAAAATGGATCAAAGATCTAAGCATAAGACCAGAAACTATAAAACTCCTAGAGGATAACATAGGCAAAACACTCTCTGATATAAACCAAAGCGGGATCCTCCATGACCCACCTCCCAGAATATTGGAAATAAAAGCATGAATAAACAAATGGGACCTAATTAAAATTATAAGCTTCTGCACAGCAAAGGAAACTATAAGCAAGGTGAAAAGACAGCCTTCAGAATGGGAGAAAATACTAGCCAATGAAGCAACGGACAAACAATTAATCTCAAAAATATACAAGCAACTCCTGCAGCTCCATTCTAGAAAAATAAATGACCCAATCAAAAAGTGGGCCAAAGAACTTAACAGACTTTTCTCCAAAGAAGACATAAAAATGGCTAACAAACACATGAAAAGATGCTCAACATCACTCATGATCAGAGAAATGCAAATCAAAACCACAATGAGGTATCACTTTACACCAGGCAGAATGGCTGCAATCCAAAAATCTACAAGCAATAAATGCTGGAGAGGATGTGGAGAAAAGGGAACCCTCTTACACTGTTGGTGGGAATGCAAGCTAGTACAGCCACTATGGAAAACAGTGTGGAGGTTCCTTAAAAAACTGCAAATAGTCCTGCCATATGACCCAGCAATCCCACTGCTGGGCATATACACTGAGGAAACTAGAATTGAAAGAGCCACGTGTACCCCAATGTTCATCGCTGCATTGTTTACAATAGCCAGGACATGGAAGCAACCTAGATGCCCATCAACTGACGAATGGATAAGAAAGCTATGGTACATATACACAATGGAATATTACTCAGCATTAAAAAAAAATTCATTTGAATCAGTTCTACTCAGGTGGTCGGAACTGGAGCCTATTATCCAGAGTGAAGTAAGCCAGAAGGAAAAACAACAATACAGTATATTAACGCATATATATGGAATTTAGAAAGACGGTAACGAGAACCCAGCATGCGAGACAGCAGAAGGAACGCAGATGTATAGAACAGACTCGTGGACTCTGTGGAGGAGGGCAAGGGTGGGAATATATGGGAGAATGGCATTGAAACATGTTAATTATCATATGTGTAATCAATCGCCAGCCCAGGATTGATGCTCGGGGCTGGTGCACCGGGATGACCCAGGGGGAGGGAATCGGGAGGGAGGAGGGAGGGGGGTTCTGGAGGGGGAGCATATGTATACACATGGCGGATTCATGTCAATGTAAGGCAAAACCAACACAATAAAGAAAATTAAAAAAAAAAATGATGATGATGATGATGATGATAAGGTATTCCCATTTTACAGATGAGAAAACTGAGGAACAGACTTTACCCTGACTTTAATCCGCAATAAATGGTGGTTAAAGTCATCCCTACTAAATGGTGGAGTGGGGATTTTTAATAAGACACACAGCCCAGTTTGAGATGAAAGTCTACAGCTAGTGGTAACAGCAGCACTGTTCAGACAGTTAAATTCCAATTTTAAGCCCATAGAATCTCTACATGATGGATTTTTCAAATGGAATGGCTCTCATGTTTGCTAAGACCCAACCAGATTTGGGCCAAACCTTTAACCCAAGAAACCCCATCTAAGACAGCCAGGATGCAGGTAGCACACTCTCCCTTGAAGGCAGGGCTCAGACTGGGTTGAAACCATTCAGGCTGTCGGAAATCTTTGCTCTTCAAACAGCCTTGGGTTCCAAGTCTGATCGTGGAAGATTTCCCTGC
Source organism: Antilocapra americana (assembly GCA_007570785.1). NCBI lineage: Eukaryota > Metazoa > Chordata > Mammalia > Artiodactyla > Antilocapridae > Antilocapra > Antilocapra americana. The sequence goes on from ML660786.1 coordinate 2,491,649, forward strand.
TTTGGGTCTATGAAGCGGATTTCCATGCACCAAAGCACTACCGCCTTCCTCGGTGTGGACAGCAAGTAACTGCAATTCACTAAGAAGTAGACGAAATGAAAAGGCCTGAACCACACTTGCGGATTTGTACCCTGATAAAAGGCCACACTTTAAAAAAACATATCAGTTTTAAAAGACTCACCATATATAGTACAGTTCAAGAAAGATATGTCTATGAAAACTACACTGTAAAAATCAGTGCTTAGATTTAAACTGACTGGTCAGGCAGCTGTTCCAACTCTCAATAAGCTTGTTAGCTTTCAGACTGGCACAGGAAGGCTAATTTAACTCGTAAATACAGAAAGAACTATCACTTTCCCAAGTTGTTATAGTTCTGTGGGGTTCCGCTTCTGTTAGGTTTTGAAGGATCAAATATTTGTCTGTCAAGGAGTTTCAACTTCAGACTTGTAAGGCCCACTTATTACTATCTCTTATGGGAAACGTCATGGACAAATTGAGGAGGACTTTCTCCATGTAACCACACAGAGACAAGGGAGCTGTTGCTCTCCTTGACTTTTGGTCTCAGCACACGGAGAAGGTGACTCTGCAGTGACTCGGCTCTCCAAGTGAACGGAGAATAAAGGGAAAAGCGGTGTCAGACACAGAGCCCAGACCCCCTCGAAGTCTCCTCGCCCATCTAGGTCAGGGGTTGGCAAACTATCGCCTGGGGGCAAAATTCTGCTGGAAGGAAACTCTTATTGGAACACGGTTTAGATGTTGCCACGGCTGCTTTTGCGCGACAATGCAGAGCTGAACAGTTGCAAACGAGACCACATGTGCGCAAGCTCTAAAATATTTACCATCTGGCCCTTCACAGAAAGTCTGCTGGCCCCCGACTGAGGTCACTCCTCTGAGCTTAAGTCTGGGACACCGGTATTTCCGAGAAGGGAAATCAGAATAATTCCCGTAGAACTGTACTGTGACATCACTTAATGTAGAAGATTTATGATGCAGAGACCAATCCCCAATTTTCTCATCTAGATTTGGATCCTGTTCTTTCTCCTCTAATACACACTGGAAGGTTGTGTTAAAGAGATTTTTAGGAGACATCTCAGAAGCAAAAAAGTAAAAAGCTTAAAGTTTGCAGATAAAACTTGTTTCTTAAATACTATTTTTTCACTGACTTAAGACCATGGCTGCCATTAGACACATACATACATTCTAGGAGAGAGTGTTCAGAACACACATGTCATCCAGCTGTACCAGTTACATCCTCCACTCGGGAAGGAGAACATGAGCCACCATTATTAGATTAATTTATACAAGCTCCTTAGTGAACTGGGAGAAACCATTTGCACCTGCTACAGACACTGCCCGGTAACAGTGCCTAAGAAACGACTCTGAAGGAAGCTGCACATACAGGAATAAAAAGACTAATTTATTTGAGCAGTGGCAACTTTTAACTTAAGCCTACTTTAAGTATGTTTAAGCTTACCTTTTTCATATATTCAGTAACCGGGTTCTGCTGCAAGAATTCAGTACTCTCTCTGGTATAAAATCTTTCTGTGTCAGCCAGAAACTGAGATTCAAAGGATTCTTTGTACACTGTTAGCGTAGGGCCCTTTGCAAAGGCGTCATCTTCATTCAGTCCCAGCTCCACTGGAAGTAAACAGGAACTATGTTCCAACAGCCTCATTTTTGGTTGTATTTTAAGGAATATATATTTTACTTTAGGTGTAGCTTTCAGTTTAAGTTATACTTAAAAGGTAAGAATAAAATAGCAGGGCAAAAGGCAAATCTGTTATTTTCTGGCAGTTAAGTACATTTTGAATAAAAGAAAATAATCCAAGACACACAAAGGCAAGTGATTCTGACCGACAGCCAGGCATGCTTCAAAGTTCTCATGAAGTTCATTAAGAGAACATCTTAATATTTCTAAAGCTTAAAAATAACAAGAATGCTTCATTTTAAACTTTCAAAGCAATTAAAACATTACTTAAGTTTTAAAACACTGTGTTACTTTACTGGCTTCTCAGTGGCGGTTGTTGATACAGATTTCTGGTTATCATCCAGCTCCGTTAATGACACGCTAAGCATACATAAGTGCTTAGCTGTCAGTCTATACAGGTATAGATCCAGTAATTCAGTGTGAAACCAGAAAAGAAAATAATTCAAATGTCTAGTCCATCAGAATTCCCTTCAGGCATGAAGATAAACAATCTTTACAGAGGGTAAGAGCAAACAAGTCACACCGACACAGAGGACTATGAGCACGGCGCCAGGTGCCAACAGCAGGCTGATGGCACTGCCTGAGGACAGGTCTGTGGCGCCACTGCTGGCGCTGCCCCTGGGGTCAAGCTTTCACCAAATGAAGGGGAGACTGCTTACCGTAAGACTGGACAACTCCGCTTATCAGTCTTGTGTTGATAGTTTCACCGTTTCTTTCTTTTTCAATAAGTTTTAAAACAGCGTTTGTTACCTTTAGAACAGACACAGGAAAGAGACATGGCGATCACAGATGACACGCATCAACATTACGTTACTGCATAGCTCTTAAACACTTAAACTTGTCAAAGGCAAGAGGAGAGGTACTCTGAAGACATTCTAAAGGAGTGAGAAAGACAGTGGCTAAGGCATGACACCTGGAAGGGGTTTTAAGAGGAAAACACGACACACACAAGTAGGTACCTGTTTATTCAGTGGCCTGAAAAGACAGTCTCTCCAAGTCACCAATGCGAGCTGGATGAAAAGAAAAGAGAACAGTACTGAATGACTATACTTTTACTATGCTTTTTTCACAGCTGTGGGAGACAGCCTGAATCCCAGATTATAAGTATCAACATCTTTAATTATAAACTTGGTAAAAAAAATCATGATGAAATCAGGGAGCCATTCTCGTGAGTTACAAACTTCTCTTTTTTCTTACGTACTTAGTTGCGACCGACTCTTTGTGGCCCCATGGACTGCCAGGCTCCTCTGTCTAAGAATCTTCCTGGCAAGAATACTGAAATACGGGTTGCCACTTCCTACTCCAGAGGATCTTCCCAACCCAGGGGTCAAACCTGAGTCTCTGGCGCCTCTTGCATTGGTAGGCAGATTCTTTACCACTGGACCACCTGGAAAACCTTTATTATACATAAAGTATTCAAATTTCCCATTTTACTTATGTGTGCGCATATGATGTATTTTTTAAAGAAGTTTTTAGAACTTCTCATAGAGGGTATGTCAGAAGATTACTATAAAATGTTTCCCCTGCCAAAAAGGAAATATAATTCATATATGGCTTTTAAATTGTTGAGAGAGGTATTATTCAGTTAAATTCAAACTTAAGGGAATTTAATACTCAAAAACTGCTGAGAAACTTATATGTTTTCAGTCTTATTTTTTCCCAAATTTAACCACAGATAAAACTAGGTTTATACATACAGTTCTGAAAAGATTCTAGGAAAATTTCATTTACAAAATGAAAACTTTATACCAAAAAGGGGACAGCAGGAAAGCAGTATTTAAGAGAAAATATCTTCAATAAGATATGAACAATGTATACCCAAGTCTACTATTAGAATAAAAAGGTGATTTCAGAATTAGGAACTATTCTGTCAAAGAAGATTCTGGGAAGGTAAGAGTCTTAGTTTTTCAGGAGAAATGCCCCCTGGGGGGCAAGATTTGGGCAAGATTTACTTCTCCAGGTGCACAGCCTCGGTTCCAACTCCCCAGGCCTCCTGGTTGCAGGAGGGAGGCAGGGAACACGCCAGTGTGTGGCCATCAACTTCTAGTGGAGACACTACACCTTCAAAAACAACTTTTTCCAAACATTTTTCTAATGTGAGACAGCATAAGGCAGACGTGATTTAATTTGGGATAACTGGTCGCTTTGAAGGAAGAAAGGCAAGATTATGAGAGCAGGACCAAAGGTAAGCCAGAGCAAGTTCAGAGGGACAGAATCAGGGGCAAAGTCTTGCTGCATCACTTCAATATGCGGATAATGAAATTAATTTATGCCCTCTAGCTGACGTGAAAGGAAACCAACAACCTTCTGTAACTGAAGAGAAAGACAAAATTATTAGGAAGAAAGGAAAACTTTATACTTTATGACAAAGCATCCCCATCTCCTGGAGACTCTGGAAAATGCAACGAGAGATCACTGTGTAAGAACTGTTGCATGTGTCAACTGGTATCTGAACTGTGAATTCAACAGCCTCGTGGAAGAGCATGCAGAGGAAATACTGTTTCCAGACAGGGGTGTCGACTGTCCTTTGTCAAGACGTGTGGCTGCAGAGTGTACTTCCAAACTAACTACAGCATTTAAGGATGCAGAAACTATACTTCTGAAAGTTTAAATGTTTTGCATCCATGGTACATTATGTGTTCCTTTTAATTAAACTTGTAAAGCTACAAAGCACTGCTATTACAGCAGCATTCGTAGGTATGGAGATAATCTCATTACGCAATAGAACTGACATTTTAACACCATTTAAAAAAGGTACCGTCTGTGTATCCGAGCCCACTTTGAACAGACAGGCTGTTCTGGTGGTGTAGGTCCTCCTTTACTTGGTTCTCAGACTAGAACGAGCATCAGAACCACCTGGAGAGCCTGCTAACACCACGCTGGCCGGCCCCAGCTCCAGCTCCGGAGCATCTAGTTAAGCAAGTCTTGCTTGAGGCCCAATCATTTGCCTTTCTAACAGGTTCCCAGGCACAATGATGCTGAGGGATTGGGGACCACACTTTGAAAACCAATGGGCCTTGGAAACAGCTTCCCTGACTGAAGAAGCATGCTAATGAAGGTGCTGTGACAATTCACACTCTGCCTCTTCAGAATTCATTGTTCTGCAGTCTTTTAAAAACCCGTCAGTTTTGAACTCTGTGTCATTACTTCCTAAAGTGAGTGGGCAGAATGGAGTTTCACATCACAGTCTGCTCCTGGAAGCAGTTTCCCCGACCCCAAAAGGCCACGCGGGCTGACTCCAGAGGTCTGAGTCCCAGGGAAGGGGTCCGCTTTGCCCGCAGGACTTGCTAAGACGGCCAGAGCTGCAGGCTCAGCCCCACGGTTGGCTTTTTAAATCAGTGACGGCAGAAGCGTGCAAACTGTATTTTAGAACTTCCAATTACTCATCCTTTCCCTATCTTGCCACAAAACACCCAAGGGCCATTTTTTGATAAATTAAAACAAAGAAAACTAGCTCGCTAGTCTGCAAGCTGCTCACTAGCTGCTCAGATCCCTTGCTGGCAAGAAAACATCTCCAAGAAAAACACACGTCCGAAAGGTGTGTGGTCAAATCTTACAGAATAGATTTCATAGATTCCCTTCCGTCCTTCGTCACATTCGCGGCGAACCCAATGTCTATTGAGGTAGGCACAGATCCCGTTCAGCACTTTGCTTGAAAACCGGTAGTCTTCCCACTGCTGAGTGTAGAACTTCAGCACGCTCTCATCCATCAAATCTTCGCCGTCCTAGAAACAGGGCAACTGAAGCTTTAAGATGACTAATTTGTCACGTGATGAATTAAAGATAAGAGTTCACTGAAACAAATCTACTGCATTAAGATACATAGATGGGTTCTTTAAATTATTCTGCATACAAAACATACTCATTTACTACAAATTCTCACAAGAATGCAGCTCATGAGGATTAGACTACAGAGAGTTTTAAGAAAAATTCTTTCATCTCAAACTGGAACTTTTTTCACAGTATTAAATATACATGTACATTTGTAAAAGAGTGAACTTTTAGAATATGAGGGTAATTCCTTTATATTAACAAATAGGGATAGGTTAAGGGAATCTCTTATTTTTTGATAATTTCTCTGTTAAAATAATTAAGATGTCTGATTAACAATTTAGATCATGGGGCCAGTACTATTCCATTTTTTAATGTATCTCCTTTCTTCATTAAATTTACTTAAAATTTATAAAAATTACTTTTACTGAAATTTCTACAACTTTAACCACAGATTTTTATTCAAACGAAACTTGAAATTTTTTCTTAGGTATTAATGACATCTACAAATTACATATTACCCTTTAAAAATGGGGCATTAAACTGCAATGTCATTAAAATGTGCTGCAGGAGAAGAGAAATCTCCAGGGAGCTTGAGAGGGAGCTGGTGGTGGTCAGCCCCTCCGTGAACTCAGGGCCTGGGGCTGTCCCTGAACTTCTCAGTCTCCCGCCCTCCAACTGGTAGAATAAAAAGCTACAGAACAAAGCTCCAGAAACACAGGGGTGCACAAATGACCCAACAAGCCAGGTGGAAACCTGACCGTATCTCGATACAGCCAAATTTGTGTCCATTTATATTTAAATAACAAGGGATGAACCCAAACACGTAGAAGCCAAGCTATTCTGGATGAAAGCAGACGACCTTTTTTTAATGCAAAAAAAATATCGCCGACGGGAGGCCTATCAACACCTTTCACAACACAACAGACTGTTTGTCACTTCGATACTAAGGAATAATGCATCCCAGTGTTCACTTTACACAGTGTTGCGAACCAGAGCCGAAAGGACGCAGTGGCTTCATCAAGACTGCTTGGGAACGTGAGAAAGATACTGTCTTGGTCACAACTGTGCTCACTCAACTCTGCTCTGTTAAATGATGTTAAAGTCTCCAGTTACCTTACAAAATATATTAAGAAAAACAAAGTTGGAGCATGCTGGAGTTTTTTGGACATTATTTGTGTAAATCAAAAATCTTGAAAATAAATACACAGAGTGCAGCATTTCCAGGGTACACACTCTATACACACGTGTGCAGAACACGTTGGAAAAATGTGATTACCAGAGGCTGGATAACCTAGTCACTCATACACTTCATACAGAATATTACAGTGGGTTCAAAACACACAAAGGTAACTTGAATTCATAATTATATGCTTTAAATTAACAGGTTCGTTGCTTTCTAACCACCAAACACCAAACGGTTAGTAATTTAAGGAAAGTACTACTATAGGGAAAGGTATCAGAAACTTCTCATCTAATACGTTAACAGAATATGGCTCAGGAAGGTTTCGTCTTCATAACGGGCAAACGACCTAAGAGCAGCCCTCTTGAGGCACAGACACGTCAGTGCCGGGAACGGTGAACAATTAACTCACAATCATTATCTCATTACTTTTTATCTTTTTACATACTATTATAAATGTTCAGCATAAATGTAAAACAGCTTACCTTAAGAAGATTTGTCAAGTAATTCTTCAGGAATTCTTTCAGCCGTTTGTACAATTCCAAGCCCACAAACTGAGCTCCCCCCGGTGTCTGCCCCTTTTTCGATTTAGAAGGAGGGACACCAGCCCCTCGAGCTTGGTTTGACTGGTGAACACTCGTGCAGTAGTTATAAACGTGGCTTGGAGAAAAGTCAAGGAAATCATCGTGCATCATCAACGTCAACAGGCATTAATACGAACATAGTTTCTTACAAGATATTGCAGTGTCAGTGTTCCCAAATATCAACAGAAACCTGTTAAAACCAGAGTAAAAGGCCCATTTATACACCAATCAAGTGAAGAGTCAGCCAGCTATGAGGATGGAAGTTTCTGGAGGAAGTCACCAAGAGAATTCTGGACCTTCCAGATCATCTGATGCCATTATCTTGTGGGAAACTGTCCCCAGAGTGGATCAGAAGGTAAGAAAAGTGGCAAACGGTACAGAGAGAAAGTTGCAAGTGAAAAAAAAAGGCAATTATCTACCTCAGGAAAAACAAAAAGCTATGACCATAATCTATTATGATGCTTAAGCTATGAATAATTCCAGAAGCATACGTTACAAATATAAAAATATCCAAAACCTTTAAGATGATTTGTAAGTGGATTTAACCAAACTACATGGCAAATAGACCGGGAAACAATGGAAACAGTGACACTTTATTTTTTTGGGCTCCAAAATCACTGCAGATGGTGACTACAGCCACGAAATTAAGATGCTTGCTCCTTGGAAGAAAAGCTATGACCAACCTAGACAACATATTAAATAACAGAGACATTACTTTGCCAAAAAAGGTCCGTTTGGTCAAAGCTATGGTTTTTTCCAGTAGTCATGTATGGATATGAGAGTGTGAATATAAAGAAAGCTGAGCGCCAAAGAATTGATGTTTTTGAACTGTGGTGTTGGAGAAGACTCTTAAGAGTACCCTGGACTGCAAGGAGATCAAACCAGTCAATCCTAAAGGAAATTGGCCCTGAATATTCATTGGGAGGACTGATGCTGAAGTTGAAACTCCAATACTTTGGCCATCTGATGTGAAGAACTGACTCACTGGAAAAGACTCTGATGCTGGGAAAGACTGAAGGCGGGAGGAGAAGGGGACGACAGAGGATGAGATGGTTGGATAGCATCACCAGCTCGGAGAGAAGTTTGAGCAAGCTCCGGCAGTTGGTGATGGACAGGGAAGCCTGGCGTGCTGCAGTCCATGGGGTCGAAAAGAGTCGGATACAACTGACCGACTGAAATGAAATGAATGACACTCTGAAAATGAAAAATATTTAATAAAAAGCAGAAAACACAGCAGCGCAAGAGACAGAGCCCTCTATCACAGCTGCAAGTCAGGGATGCCTAAGGTTGACTAATCACGAGGAGCAGTACCACACACTAGGGAGACGGATGGAGAGAAGCTGTTCTGTCATAACCTTTACTACTGTTTCAGTTCATCTGCATGTACCTTGTGTATGTTAGTTGCTAAGTCATGTCTGACTCTTTGCGACCCCAAGCACTGTAGCCTACCAGGCTCCTCTGTGCATGGGACTACCTTGGATAAAATTCAGACACTGATACTTATTCAGACAGAAAAACCATGAAACCAAATATTCTGGTGTGTTTAAAAACTTACTATGTTAAGATTATTTCAAGTCAGTGGATAAAGATTATTAAACAAATGGCATTATAGCAAGCGGTGATTTAAAAATTTCATATTCTAAAATATATTACAAATAGATTAAGGATTAAAATATACAAACAGAAGCCATAAAACAAAACAAATACAAATATTTTCTTGGTGGAGAAGGCCTTTCTAAGCTAAGTCCTATAAACACTTCATCTGAAATTCTGAAACTATTTTAGTAAGCACTATCTTAAACTTACTATTTTTAATAAACTAAGGTAAATTAAAACAAGGTGAAAAAAATTCATCTCTAAAGAAACATAAGGATTCCAACTGAAAATCCAAAGGCTAGAAAAGAAACATGTGTTAGTAGTTTAGTGGCCAAAAACCTAGGAAACGCCTCAATCTCAGTGGTAATCAAAGAAAGTGAAGTGAAAGTGTTACTCGCTAAGCTGTGCCGACTCTTTGCGACCCCATGGACCAAAACCTGCCAGGCTCCTCTGTCCGTGGGATTCTCCAGACAAGAATACTGGAGAGGGCTGCACGCCCTCCTCCAGGGAAACTATGTCATAGAACACTAAGTCCCTTGAATAAATATTTCAGATAGAGAATCACAGGCTGCAACATGCAATCGCCTCAAACGCACGACCCAGTGTGCACATCTCACGGTGTGCCCACACTTGTGTCCCTCACTCCACCCGGATCCCGGATCTGTGGTGGAATGGAACACGGTGTAACTGACTCGCGCTCCTCCCTCTCCCTGAGGGCAAATGTCTATGACCCATTCACGCTTCACCACCTAACAAAGGGCTCCCCTGGTGGCTCAGACAGTAAAGAAACTGCATGCAATGCCGGAGACCTGGGTTCGATCCCTGGGTTGGGAATCTCCTCTGGAGATGGGAACGGCTATCCACTCCGGTATTCTTGCCTGGGGAATCCCATGGACAGAGAAGCCTGGTGGGTACAATCCATGGGGTCCCAAAGAGCTGGACAGGACTGAGCGAGTTTCATTTAACTAAACATGTAACGATACATACAATTATTTTACATGTTTTCAAATTTTACATTACAAAAAATTATAATGAATCGTACATTTGCTCCTGCCATTTCTTTCTGACGACTTAGTTTCAGCCAGTGGTGCAGTGGTAAAGAATCCACCTGCCGATGCAGGAGATGCAAGAGAGGCAGGTTTGATCCGGGGTGGGGAAGATGCCCTGGAAGAAGAAATGGCAACCCACTCCAGAATTCTTGCCTGGAGAACTCCACGGACAGAGGAGCCTGGTGGGCTACAGTCTGTGGGGATGCGAAGAGTGGGACACGACTGAGCACACACACGACCAGCACACGTGTGATATACCGTAAAGCACAGATTTACAGTGACTGAATCCCTTCTGCTGTTGCTAGACTCCTAATGATCTTTCGGCAGTTTCCAACTTTTGCCATGATTTTACTATATTTTCTTTTAAATCTGAGTTTCACACTGGTTCCTAATCCACCTTGAGTAAAACTGTGTACAACATGAGGAAGAAAAGTGAGTGTCCAGTTCCCTGCATAGAAAACCAACAGTTCAGAAACCGCATTCTAAATGGTCTTTCATTTCTCGACCATATGTATTGCTATTTCTAGAAAACTGTCCATTTTGAAAAAGGTTAAGTATAGTCCCCAGTTCAGTCTTCTTTTAAAAAAAATGTCTATTTAATGGCCCCTCTTTTAAAATAGTTTTAATTCTGCCAGAGGCTTGTCCACTCTTTTTAAGGAAGTAGTATCAATTTTCATCATTGTATTCATACTTTTATTCCTTTAAGTTTACTTCCTCCTTTACACTTGCTTTCTATAAATCCTTGTTTGGCTGAGTAGCTTTGTCATTTTCCCTCTTCATTCTTTTTAATATAAGCAGTAGATTTTCTGCCCTTCACTACTCTGGCTGCATCACCTAAGTCTGGTATATCCTTTATTCAGTTGTATTTATTTATTTATTTCCCATTACTAGTTATCTTGCTGCTGCTGCTGCTAAGTCGCTCAGTTGTGTCTGACTCCGTGCAACCCCACAGACAGCAGCCCACCAGGCTCCCCGTCCCTGGGATTCTCCAGGCAAGAACGCTGGAGTGGGTTGCCATTTCCTTCTCCAATGCGTGAAAGTGAAAGTGAAGTCGCTCAGCCGTGTCCGACTCTTAGCGACCCCATGGACTGCAGCCTACCAGCTCCTCCGTCCATGGGGTTTTCCAGGCAAGAGTGCTGGAGTGGGGTGCCATTGCCTTCTCTCTAGTTATCTTGACAGAATTCAGAATTTAGACTTTTAACAGTATTTCCTTTTTTAACCTTAAAAAAAAAACCACTTTAATTTCATGCTAAAATTAATCAGACAATGTTATCTTTTGAGTGGTTTCTTGAAAGTATGATGAGACTTGTAGGTGAATATGTGATGATTTTCTTTACACATGCTTGAGAAAATGTGCACTCCCTAACTTGGACACAACAGCTTGTTACAGCAAGCTGGTTAGTTTTGTTTTTCAGATCATCTTTACTGTCAATGACTTGTCTGTTTATTAATTACTGAGAAACTTTTATTGAAATCCCTCTATTCATTTAGGGACTTGCCAATTAAGTCTCATAATTTTCTAAAATACCTGTCATATATTTTGAGGCCCTGTTAATAAGCATACAAAATTGGAATTATATTCCTCGTGACTTGTTCTTTTTTATCATTAGGAAGTAACTGCGTTTATTCTTCACAACAGGATCTTAAAAATCTATCGTATCTGATGTTAATATGGATTTTCCTATATTTTGCTTAGAATTTCTCTCAAGTACCTGTATTCCACCTATTTTCAACTTTTATGTATCTATGTTTTGGTTTATCTACTGCAAATCACCACAGTAAAATTTACCTTTAAAAAATGAACTGAATCAGTTTCTTTTCTCCGATGGGCAAGTTTGGTTTTAAGCTTATACTGTTTTATACTAATTTACAGATTAATTTCTACCATCTTATCTTGCATTTTCTATTTTCATTATTCTTCTCTATGCTTCTCGTTTTCTCCCCTTTCCCCTTGTACTCAATCACTAGTTTCCTTATTCTACGGTAGTTCTTTTTATTATGTTGGAGTTATACACCTTATCCATATTGTGATAGTACCTTAAAATCTGACATGCATAGTGTTTTGCTTTCACCAATTCTGGTAAATTCTTGGGTTATTTCCTCTTCAAAAATTTCTGAGCCACGTTCAATTTTCTCCTGGAGGTTTCACAACCACATACATATATGTTGACCATTTTTAGTTCAGCTCCATATCTCAATTTATGTCCGTTGTATCCATCATTTTATCTTTGTTCAAACTTTTCTAATTTTTCTTGATCTACCTATCACATCGGGTTAAGTGATTCTCTTTCAACAGTGAAAAATCTATCTTTAATAACTTTATTTTACATTTACATAAGTTCCCTACTTCTTTAAAATGATGTCTTATTTCCACAGTGTTCTGTCCCTTTATATTCTGGACTCTTTTATCACTAATTGTTTTCGATACACTTAGAAGTGCTCTCTAAAGGCCCGTCTGTTGGTAGTTCTTGAGGCTCTAGTTCTGCTGTTTGTTCTATACGTTGACTTGTTCACGTGGACCAAGACTCTCACTTAAACTTTTTTTTAACTCCCTTTCACATTTTATCTAGCACCCAGTTCTTGGTTCCAGGGAACTTTTTAGGTTACCAAATCAGCCTGATCTCTATTTCTTGGCAATATATCAATCTCTAGCTATTAGATTAACAAAGGTGTTAAAAACAGTCAAACAAGTGCAGGAACAGGGAGCATCTATTCACTGGGGTCAGAGCTCATACTGCCACGTATTTTTCTGGACAAAAATTTGCAAATACTCAAAAATCTTCAAGTGCATTCTTTTGGATATAGTAATTATCCTCACAAGCATTTACTGTACAGAAATTATCATGGAAGTATACAATTACTTTAGTTAGCAAACTATGACAGCAATGCTGAAGATGGTAAACAAAAACTTGTAAAAACCTATTTGTCATTACATATATTGTTGGATCCTGAGGATATAATATGTAGCTGTTTTTAACACTGTCACAGGATACAGCGTGGTTATAAAAACGGCAATATATTCACCAAATTCACACATTTGGAATCAAATCCAAGACTCCACTCATGATATGCATCATTAAGTAACACTAGGAAAATACTGCCAGTTATAATCTGACACAATGCATTCTTAGACGGAATTTTTATATTCACTTCCTGAAAGAACAGTGGTTCAGACGTAAAAAGATGTATCACAACATTCTTAGAAGCAAATAAAGGGAAGTTAAATAGGCGGGTCGGCTCATCCTTGAAGGCTGGGTCTGAGCCCTGCGAGGCACCCTCCCCTGGCCACCGAGGGCAACAGCGCCGCGGGCCGGCCACAGCTCCCGACACGCTCCCATCCACCCCGCAAGTTTTGCACCTGAGCCTTGTTGATGCTGAAAGGGTTCTTCCTTTGGGGGCAGACTGTTCCCGTGAAGCTTAGTGGTTTGCAGGCTTAGGAACAGGCCGGGGTGGGGGCCCGGAGGGGGTGAAGCCCGCGGCGCAGCAGGCAGCGGGCATGGGCACCCGGAGCGCAGGGCGGAACAGGGTTAGGCGGGCAGTGAGTGGGCCGCGCTCGACTTGACAGCTCAGGGACGAGCGTCTCAGTACACGGTTCCTTTGGACATGCAGATAGTCACGTGTCTCTTCAGGTATGAGAGAGTCCTTTTGGGAAAGCAGGGCTGGGGGCTTTAACACTTCTAACCATAGAATTCTTTCTTCACCAAGTATTCTCTGTGCATAGAACTCGCTCTCACCCCACCGTTATTTCGTTTCAGCCTCACCTCCTCAGAGGACCTTGAAACAAGGCAAGGAACCCTGGGCCTCACAGAACAGACTGAAAGGCAAAATTTTAATGGGGAAGGGGTGCTTTTTAAAAATGTCTACCCAGAATTCAGCCCCGCTTTCATTCCCACCCAAATTAGCATCGCCCTCACCGTTATCCAACCAGGCACGGAAAACATGAGGCAGTGCTAACTAGTATTCTTCAAAAAGGAAGGCAAAATAAGGGTACTTTCAGATAAAATAAAATCAAGACAGTTCATATAGTATAGACTTAAATTCTAGGTACAGAGGAATTCATACTAGGTTGAATCCTGGATCTTTAGAAAAGAATGAAGAGCATCAGAAATAATAAATAGCTGTGCAAATATAAAAGACTATTTTTCTTAATTCTTTAAAATATGAATGATTTAAAACTAACATTTATAATATTGTCTTGAGCGTCTTTAAGACTTACAGACACCAACCCTATAGATCAAGGCCCTACCTTAGGACCTCATTTAATCTTAATTATTTCTCTCAAGGTCCTCTTCTCAATACTGTAAAACTGGGGTCCAGGCTTCAACATGTGAATTTTGGGGCATAAGCTTCAGTCCACGTATCATACATGATTACGTTACATGAAATGTTCAGAACTGACAAATCTATGGACAGAAAGCAGATTAGCAGGGAGGTAGGGTACTATGGAAGTAACAGCTCAAGGGTACAGGGTTTCTTTCTGAGATGATGAGAATGCTCTAAAATGTGATGACTGAATGTATCTGTGAATATGCTGAAAACTGAAATGAACATTTTAAATGGGTGAACTGTATGGCATGTGAATTACATCTCAATAAGACTGCTATTAAAAAAATTCAACACAATAGCAATAGTTAATCCAGCAATGTTTAGGGTAGAAATCGACAAACTGAAAATAAAATTTATAGAGAAATGCAAAGGAATTAGAATAGTCAAAAAATCCTGGGGTAGGAGAACAAAGTTGGAAGACATACTACCTGACTTAAGAATTTTCATAATGCTACAGTAAGAAATTATGAAAAATGAAGACAGCAACCAATAACCCCACATGAATAGATGCAACCATACTTGACAAAATATAAACAAATCTAATTAGTAATAAATCATCCCTTTACACTGGACACATTTCAATAAAACAATTTCAGTAATAAAGCCACATTTACATTGTCAATTAGTTTTAACAAAGGCACCAAACTGCCCCTCTGGGGGAAACAAATGACACCGGAATAACTGCAGAGCCACGTGGGCAAAAGAGCAACCTCCAGCCCCACCTCGCACCACACACAAAAGTTAACTCAAGAGGGATCACAGACCTAAATGGAAAAGCCCAAACCACAAAGCTTCAAGAGGAAAACACAATATCTTTGTGATCCAGACAAAGGTTTCTCATAGGTCACAGAAGATAACTGTAAAGGAAAATAAACAAATTAGGTTTCCTCAAAATAAAATACCTGCTCACTCAAAAACACCATTAAGAAAAGGAATAGCAAGCCTCAGACTGAGAGGAAATATCAGCAAGACATGTCTGAGAAAACCCTGGCATCCTAAACATACAGAGAACTTCTACAACTCAATAATAAGAAGCATATTAATCCCCCCAAAACCCCCAAGACTCAGATACTTTACAAAAGATGACATACAAATGGTAACCTAGCATATGAAAATGACTCAGCATCATTAATCACTGGGGAAATGTAAATAAAAACCATGAGATACCATGACACACCCCCCCAGAAAGGCTAACATGAAAGAGGATGACGTTCCAAGCAGGCAATATCGTGGGGCAGCTACAACTCAAACAGTGCTCATGTGAATTCAAAATGGTACGGCCACTTTGGAAAGACACTAGGTCAGTTTCTTACACTGTCAAACATACCATTAATACACAGTGCAGCAACCCCACTGCTGTGTCCGCCCAAGAGATATAAAAGCATTCTGCTCCCCAAAAGATCTCCACTTAGATATAGGCTTTCCCCCCAGCTACAGCCGAAAAAAGGGAAAATAGCCCAGGTATCTATCGGTAGAAGAATGAATCAAGAAACTGGTATTCATACAATGGAATATTACTCAGCAAAAGGGTAATATTTTAAAATCACTGCCACTTAGATACACGGATAAATCTCAAAAACACCTGAAATGAAAGTAGGCTTAGACGAACAGAAACACACTCTCTACTGCCTTCTGGATGAACTCCTGGGACGGCCAGACTAATCTATGGTGGCTGCTGTGGGGTGGCCGGGGTGCCCTTCGAAGCATTAAGGGACCTTCCACAGGGATGAAGACACCCTGTATCTGGATAGCTTTTTGGGTTACTTAGGCAAATGTGCTAGTCAAAGCTTGCCTACTGAAAACTATAAACAAATTTCAAACTCTAATGATGTACACGTTCAAGCATTTAGTGAGAAGTGTACTGATGTCTACAGCTTACTCTGAAACGCACAAAATAAAATGGGTGGGTGGACATATGGATTCAGGGTAGACAGATATGTGATTGAGCAAGTCCAGTAAGATGGGTCTTCACTGTGACATTCTTTTGACTTCCTTGTATGTTTGAAATTTTTTTATGATAAAAGGTTGAAAACTGCAAGACAGAAAGTAACACTTAAAAACCTTCAAAGCAAAACAAAAAAACCCTGAACTTCTGACGTCTGTTGTTGTCGAGTTGCTAAGTCGTATCCAACTCTTTTGTGACCCTAAGGACTGTAGCCCACCAGGCTCCTCTGTCCATGGGACTTCTCAGGCAAAAATACTGGAACTGATTGTCATTTCCTTCTCCAAGGGATCTTCCTGACACAGGGATTAAACCCACGTCTCCTGCATTGGCAAGCTGATTCTTTACCACAGAGCAACTAGGGAAGCCCAATTAGCTAAAGACAGTTAGAAACACTTTACTACCTAAAACCAGAAGCAACGCTACAAAGCCAGCCATTTATCGACTACTGAGCAAATGCCTATGTACCACTTTTGTCCTTTTATTTATTAAGACTTATTGTAACGGTGCTCTTAAATGTTGTGAGAGGTTGATGGCTAAGACAGGCTGCTGGGCTCCAACTGTTTCAATATCTGAGCTGCTAAATTATGTTCATTTTTCCTAACTATGCCTCTTCACATGTGTGTGTGTGTCTGCTCAGTCATGCTCAAGTCTTTGCAACCCCATGGACTGGAGCCTGCCAGGCTCCTCTGTCCATGGAATTTTCCAGGCAAGAATACTGGAGTGAGTTGCCATGTTCTCCTCCAGGGGATCTTCCCTGCCCAGGGATCAAACTTGAGTCTCCTGAGTCTCCTACATTGGCAGGCAGATTCTCTACCCTTGAGCCACCTGGGAAGCCCTCTTAGTAAGAACAAGCTACTCTTGGTAACTGAGCGCTGGGTTTCACTCAACACTGTGCTTACTGAGTCGTGTCTGAGCCTTCACAACCCCATGGACTGTAGCCCACCAGGCTCCTCTCCGTCCATGGGGATTCTCCAGGCAAGAACATTGGAGTGGATTGCCATGCCCTCCTCCAGGGGATCTTCCCAAGCCAGGGATAACCCAGGTCTCCGGCACTGCAGGCAGATTCCTTACCGGCTGAGCCACCAGGGAATTTTGGCAATAACTGCAACCACCACCCCGTCTTCTAGCTCCAGTCTGAACTGACAGCTCTCTGCACCTTTCCGGCAGCACTAATCCAGGAGCTTTGTCCTGTTCCCACACTCAACCCATAGGTTGCTGGGTCTCTCTTAATTCTATGTGCACAGAAACTTCATGGTTTTGTTTGTAAGATCCATCTTTCCTTCCTTTATTATCTTCAGCACTAGTGATTTAACATCTTCACTTCTGGGAAGTTACTTTCTACTCTCTATTAAAACTACTATAAATTCAAAAACTCTTCTCTCCCTGATTTTCTTTAGGATTTCTAACAGTCAGATATTGGGCCTCCTGGCTTACTTCTGTTTGCAAAGCTACTTGCCCTCGTGTCTTTTTTGATGTCATTCAGGGTCTTCTACTGCTATTCTTTTTAAAACCCGAGTTGCCATTGCAAATGTGAGTTCTTTTCTCAAAGTGTCCTGTTCCTAACTTACTGCCATGAGGAGATTCTCATCTCAGACTTTGTAGTTAACATTCAAAAATGTCACTTTTAAACACATTTTCTTCTTTTCCCTGTATTGTCAGTTTCTTCCTGTTCTCTTTCGTTCTACGTGTATTCTGTGCTTTCACACAACTATCAATCCTTAGTACTCACGATAAGGCACTAAAAAGCCAGCTGGAACTACCACTGGCCTGGGGGAGGCTGGTGGGCCACAGCTGTGCACAGCTCACCTTCTGTGTCGACACATGCATTTGTTTTCCAGGCTGTTCAATTTTCCAGAGAACTGCTCTGTCCCTAGCATCACCGCAGTGTTCTGATTCGGAATGACGGGCCAGTCACTCTAAACGCTAACCTTCTATCATAGCCACGGCTGTTAGTTCCTATTTATCCCAACTTCTGCTAGGCCTCCTGTTTACACATTTCTGCGATGTTCCCATTCAGTGTGTCCTAAACAGAAGCGGTGAGTCTTCTGTCTGGGATACAGCTCTGTCAGGGGTTCTACACCCGAGGAGAGGGGCATGACAGGCTCTTGGGTCTGCAGATTCTGGATCTATCCCTCCGCTCCCAGCACTACCCGGCCTCACCCCTCCACCTTCTGCCAAACCAGAGCCTTCGGGTTCTGAGCTTCTCCAGTCCTACAGGGCCGGCGGTGCTGTCCTCGGCACCCTCCTCGGGGACACTCCCTCTAAAGTGAGGCTTCCTATACCCCGGTGATCAGAGCACCGACTCAGTCGGCTTTGCATTAAAGAAAAAGAACAAACAAATTCTCTTCCATTCTTTGTCTTCACTGATTTAAAATGATTTTATTATGATCATTTTACTGATGCCACAAACGGGAAAGTCAAAACGAATTTCATCTTCAGCCAGAAGCCCAGAAATCTGCTCCCTTTGTTTCCTGTTTCCACCACCACTACCCTAGTTCAGAACTTACACAACATCGCGCTTGGATTGCTAAGACCAAGCTGGTCTTCCTGTGCCTTTGATCTCTTTCCTGTTTTAAGTCCATTTGGCTTCCAGATTCCTCCTCCTAAAGTCACGCATTTTCAAGTCATATCTCCATCTCTGTGGACCTACACTGCTGTCAAAAAGTAACAGTAACAAACACATTTACCTGGTCTGCAGGGTTCACCATGATCTGGAATCATCCTGTGTCAAAGCCGGTGAAATGAACTCCGGTGGCCAGTCAGCCAGCATCTACTCCTGGCCGGCCTCATGCCCTCTCATGGTGCCACTTCCCACTTTCACATCCATCTTTCTCCCTCAAGCAAAACTCTTCAAGGCTTTCTCCCTTTTCTCATTTTCTCCTCTTTATTTATTCTCATCTTTTGAGGTCCACTTAGCTTCCACTAGTTCTTGAAGCCTTCCAACTTCGCTAGTGTCAAAATCGTTCTCCCTCCTCCGAGCATCTCCTCTGCAAATAATAGCTGACTGTATTGCCCATCATCAAAGACTTTCAAATTAATGAAATGAGACTATTAAATATTGCATCACATACACACACACCCCCTTCCACTGCTTTAAGGCGTTTGAGATAGCTGAAAGTGAAAGTCGTGCAGTCGAATTCTCCAGGCCAGAATACTGGAGTGGGTAGCCATTCCCTTCTCCAGGGGATCTTCCCAAGCCAGGGATTGAACCCAGGTCTCCCGAATTGCAGGCAGATTCCCATCTGAGCCACCTGGGAAGCCCTATAATACTTGAAACACCACAGAAAAAGGAAAAATACAAGCCCAAATAGTATCTACAGAACATAAAAATAAAACAGAACACAAAATTAACAATAACTAAATCAGAATCCTAAAATTAAACAGATGACCTAACTATGAATTATCCGAAATAAACACATTTTGCATCCAGAGTGCTATGTGCCAAAATTAATTTCGGTTTCAGAGTATTTATCTTCAGCATGTCTAACAGCATTTACGTAACAGAACTGATGCTTAAGGCACCCCCACTGCTAACTAACGTGCAAACGGTATCACGGAATCAAGGAGGATGCGTTTTTCTATGGCCTCCAACGAAGACGCTTGTTTCTGGAGTAGACAGGAACAATCCGCGCGGTGAGACTCCAGCAGCAAACAGTATCACATCGAGACCGGCCCTCACGCTCAGGGAGGATCCGGTGACCAGGGAACCATCCCAGGTACACGGTCACTAAATTTGGGAACCGGTGTTAAAGGCTACTCCTAAGCTGCATACAAACTCTCGCTTTTTGTATATGTGTGTGTGCAGAAAACGTGAAGACAGACAGACACGGCCGAGAGCACTGCAGAGACTGACGGCGGGGTGGGAGGGTGGCTGAGAGGAGGTGTGCTTTTCACTGTGCACCCTGTTAAATGTCTAGGTTTACAACACGATCATGCATCTAAAAATCGAAAACTACATAGCAGAGAGCCCCCACAGGGATCTCCTCTTAAGCCCATGCAGTTTTTTCTATAAGTAAGTTTTGGGCCACGGATGGGCAGTTGTGCCTGACTGTGGAAAGCTTCAGCCCAAAGCCCGGCTGGTGCTTGTCTGAGCAGCTGGCCTGGGGACCCACAGGGAGGAAACGGGGGCAACCAAACAGAAGCCTCCATCAGGAGTCAGTGGGTTGGCTGTTATACACTAGGGCGGCGAGAGCCTAACACGCACACGCCGCTGACTTTTAAAATGCTGACCCTGTTTTCAAAAGGGCTGCTCTGGCACCGCCGTCAGACTGGCACAGTGAGTGGAAGCGAGGCAGACACCTGGGGTCTCTGGCCACAGTTGGCCTTCGAAAGCAGAGCCTGGGCCTGCCTCTGAAACAGGCCTAGGCCTCTTCTGCATCCTAGAACTGCTCTATCATTCCCCAAAACACACTCTTCGCGTGACTGGTAGGGACATGTCACCATGAAAGGGGTCAGGTGACAGGAGAAGCTTCAGGCAGACATCGCCTGGGTGCCTGCCCTGTCTCAGGCACCCAGGCACGCTGGTGACCACACGCCGTCCCTGGCTGTGATGCCCAGGGCGCCTGTTAACACTTTATGATCGGGCAGCAGCCCCACTGTCTGTTACCACAGAGCGCCAGCCTTACAACATAAAGGAATCAATCTGTGGCTTTCAGTTACTGTCAAACTCAAGCCATTTTCCTTCTGAGCAGAACCACTTTCTGCGACCGCTTCTTATCCAAGTGAACTGACAGTGGAAATTGGGGCAGCTGCTGTATTAACATCACTGGGAAGGGCTCCGCAGCAAAAGCTGTGTCCACAAACGTTCCAGCTGCACCCGCTGGCAGGAGCAGCAGGAACACCTCCCACCCTGCACTGTCCTCTGCAAAGTTACTAAAGAATCAAGTTCTCTCTGGGCTGTGCCAGGTACAGCTCTGAAAGGGAATATCCCAAACGAAGCAAATAAATTCACATTTCAAAGGCAAAAACTGCACGCAACAGCCTGTGATTAACCACAAAATTTGTTTTAGCATAGCTCAAAGTGCTCTGAGAATACACACCATGAAACACATTTAGAGAAAGAAAGCTCAAAGTACCATGTTTATACTAATAAAAGCCCAACATACCATATTTATACTAATAAAAGCTCAACATACCATGTTTATACTAATAAACCCCAGAATTGCCTCTAGAGACAACCATGCGATACGATTACTGAGTTGGCCAAAAGGTTCACTTGGGTTTTTCTGTAACATCTTTATGGCCAACCCAATATAATTTCTATGGGTTTTCTCTGGAAGATACATTCCATTTTTCAATCCCCAAAACTATTTTAACAGTACCGTGTCAGGAACGAAAGACAGGAGGAATTGTGCAAATCAGTGAAATAACTAGGACTTCTAGTTGCACAAGGGAAACTAGCAAAAACTAGTCAACTGTGTTTTAAAGTGTATGTTCTATGCTGAGAGTCTAGAAAGCGCTGATGAGGTTTCAAAAAAACATCCATAAGCCCAGCACCCACGGACAGACACTTCCCATGCTACGTAAGGCTTCTCAAAAGTACAGACGATGTCCTGGGGGTTCACATCACATAAACTACTTCATACCCTGTGTTCCCATCATCAGGAACACTTGTTACACGTCAGTGAATAATATTCTTCAGTGAATTTTTAATGGCTGTTTATGGCCATTTATATCAAATCCCTAATGTTGAAGAAGGAGGCTGTTTCCTGTTTTTTCCAATTATAAAACATTCTGAACCCCTGGCACATACAATTTGGACACAACTGGAGGAGGAAATGGCAACCCACTCCACTATTCTTGCCTGGGCTACACCACGGACAAAGGAGGTCTGGTGCACTCCGGTCTGTGGGGTTGCTAAGAGGCGGACAGGACTTTAGTGACTCAGCACATTTCTTCAGGACAGTTAAAAGTTATAAAGCAAACATCAATGGGCCAAAGTACCTTTTTATGCCTATATATTTCTAAACTTCTCCAGAAAGATCACAGCAAGCTGACGCCACCTCCTGTGGCAACTCCAGCTTCCTTCACTTGGGCCAACACTGGCTACGATCATTTCTCTAAAACGGCTGTCAACCTGATAGGCTTAAAATGTCTTAAACTCTTCATTTCTTTAACAATTAAGAGGCTGAAATGACCTTCTGCATTTCTTTGGTCTGTGAACCAGTTATATCCTTCAGAGCCTTATGCTAAAAATATGGATAAATGTGTGTGTGTGTGTGTGTGTGTGTGTGTGTGTACGAAAAGTTGTGTACGTTTGGAAAAAAATACTTCTATACGTTTAGGTTTATTTGATGAAAGCCATGCTTGTTAGGTGAGCAAAACCGGATTAATGTAACGAATCCTGAATAAAAAGGACAAGATGAGAGACGTGCAGTACCTTCACTGGCTGCGTGGTTACCTCGGGACGGACTGGGATCACCATCAAGGCGTTCACAGTGACAGCAATACGACATTCTTTCTGTCTGATCCGCTTTTCTACGAGCCCAAGTTTCCATACAGGACAGAGAATCCTGCGGCAGGCAAGCCGGAAGGGCGGCTGCCGCCTGAACACCAAGCCCCGCAGCCACAGTTGCTGCGGAGGAGCCGGCGGGGGGAAGCTGGCGACCTGAGAAGAGGGACGGCAGCGGCGACACGATGGCCCGGCTGGCAGGCGCTGAGCAGCGGCGGGGGCGCACGCCCTGGGGGGCTGCCAGCCCTGCCAGGGGCCGGAGCTGCTCTGGGGGGAGGGCGCCCCTACCCCAGTGATGCGAACTGAGTCGCAGACTGTGGCTGCTGCTGCTCAGTCGCTTCAGTCGTGTCCAACTCTGTGCGACCCCAGAGACGGCAGCCCACCAGGCTCCCTTGTCCCTGGGATTCTCCAGGCAAGAACACGGGAGTGGGTTGCCATTGCCGTTTCCTTCTCCAATGCATGCATGCTAAGTTGCTTCAGTCGCGTCTAACTCTGTGCGACCCTATGGACAGCAGCCCACCAGGCTCCGCTGTCCACGGGATTCTCTAGGCAAGAACACTGCAGACTGTGGGGAGAGAGCTTAACTGCGAATTCTGAATATGCTTGTATTACAACTTGTGGACAGGTAAGCAGCCCAGGTTAGGAAACAGGAACGTCTTCCTTAATGTAACTTGTCAGGAAAAAAAGGCACTTTGAAAACAGAATAAAACTAACTCAGCTCACAGCACCATAGGGAGGAACACAGACCCTTTCAAGTGTCTGAGGACTTTTGCAGGCAGAGAGGAAAAAGAAAAAGAGAAAGACATCAACACAGAAGTTTAAACTGACTCCAAGGGAGGCTAAAATTACAATTCGAGGTGAATAATGACTTCAGAGGAAAAAAAAAAAGAATGGCTTGGAAGTGAGAAGCAGGAAGACCCGGGGCCTAGCAAAACCAGCAAACTTAACCAGATGGCCTGCCGGCTAGACTGGCCATGGCCGGCCACTCTTGGGTACGCCACGGGGTCCCCTCATCGCACCGCACCCCCTGCCTGAAGCCAGGGCCTGCGCCTGCTCCCTGAGCCAGGCATGGAAACACAGTGGTGTCAAGAAGCTCAACAGGAGACTTCCTTGGTGGCTTAGTGGTAAAGAATCCACCTGCCAATGCAGGGGACATGGGTTCGATCCCTGGTCCAGGAAGACTCCGCGTGCTTCAGAGCAACTGCTACTGAAGCCCGGGCTCCCCAACAACGCTGCAACTAGAGAGAGCGGCCCCCGTGGCACAGCCACAGAGAAGGCCTGTGCAGCAGGGAAGACCCAGCACAGTCATAAACTAATGAGTTACCAGAAAAGAAAGAAAGAAACCGAACAGGAAATTTCACTACCCATTTCAAGTTCAAAAGAAAAAAGGAAGGAAACCTACTATTATTTACCCACCAGCATAGGATGTGCTCCTGTATTTTACTCCAAAAAGAAAAAACAACAGCAAAAGAGGTTGCTGCACTGTACTCTGCATTACCTAAGACAGAAACTCAGAGCTGAGCAGACCTGCTAACGGGCATCCAGTGGGGAGCGAGGGCTACAGGCTGAGCTGTGAGGAGGAGAGGGGTGCCTTTGTGAATGGCTGGGAACAAAGTTATTAATAACTGAACTAGATCTTTCTGACTCAGGCGCTCTGGAACCTTTTTTTGTTTTTCCTCTCCTCAAGTTGCCTTCTCTTCCTTTTGCTACTCTGAGTTGAGAAATCAAGAAAAGCATTTACGCTGTATAATAACCCACCTTCTTGTTACATAGCCAGGGAATGCGAGAGGTTGCTAAACACTCTAGAACACTAGTTGCCCTTCCAGAAGTTGGTCACCGTTCTCTAGAAAATGTGTCACATGAGCTTTGTCTACAGTGACGGGGAAAGGACCCCTCCTTCTTCTCCCGGGCGGCCCTCCTCCACGGGCCCCGTCTGACTGCAGCAGGGACATGCAGTCTGCTCCTTCTCCCCAGGACCCAAAGTACCTCCCAGCCTGAAACACAACCTCACAAGCCAGGGTTAGAACATCCGTCACTGGAAACCAGCCCTGGGAGATTATTTTAAAGGGCGATGTGGCTGAGCGGTTACATGGAGACTGAACGGACACCCGAAAGAGAAAGCTTTTACAAACACTGTTACGTAAACTGAGGCTGGGATGGAGCTTCGGGACGGCGACACACAGTTTCCAAAAGTTGTGTGTAAACAACTGAAACGGAAGTGGAGATGCGTTCTAGAAAAAAAGTGCCAGATGACTTGAGCTCCTCTCTACTGGAAAATAACGCTGCTGTTAAAAAATGCAGGTGAAGGGGAGCAAAATTCTATGATTTTCAGTAATTCAATTAATAAACACAAGCAGACATTCTGTTTCATCTGTATCCTAAAAGTTAAATCTTTAAGGGTTGAGCAGATTCTTTTGGAACCTCCTAAGGAAAATATAGAAAATATTTTGAGAACTATGGCTCACTCACATACAGAATGAAGGGCACAGAGTGGGTAACGGCAGTTTCTAGAGTCAGGCTACTCAGGATTTCAGATGAGCGTCATCACTGCCCAGTGGTTGCTATAAGTTACCCAAGCTTTGGGAGAGCGGGTTCCGACAGCACTGCAGGAGGGTTACTACCGCCAGCCCTTGGGGTGACTGACGTTAGGCCTCACACCACATGTACATGGTTCCCAGCACCGTGTCTGATACCCAGGACTCAAATGGCAGCTCTGATTTCACAAATAATACCTAAGGAATTAATGTCAAGTTCAGAATTTCCACTCTCATTTTTGTGGGGAAAGGGAAGAAGCAGAAAAGAATAGCTTTATTGCTTTGCCAGCAAAGGGGGGTACGGTGGGCTCACACCCTGAAAAACTGTGTGTCCCAACCTAGGAGGATTTGGTGAGGAGTTTTACAGCAATAGTTCAAGGGTGGCAGATTCCTCACTCTTAATAAATGCACTAAATAAATGAAACTATTATCTTCTCAGAAAAAACTAGAAGAATCTTACTCAAGAGTTATTCCTGAAAAAAAAAATTAAAATGGAAGATATCAAAATAGCACACTGTATTTATAGAATAAAAGAATTTAGTAATTGCAGCAAGCAGAGAAAGAGTTCTAAGACCAAAACATTACACTGAACAAGGACCAATCTGGGCTGGTCAAAAATGAAAACTAATAAGTTCCCTGGAGACAAACTAGCAACTAAATTTCCATTGTTTTTATTCTAGCGCTCCCCTGTTGTTCGCATGCAGAAATCCAACCAAGTGCCTTGTTTCATCACTGGAATCACCATCTTTAGCTCTAAGACTTATAAGAATTAAACAAAACAACAAACCAAAAAAAAAAAAAAACCCTCAAAAATCTCCACCACAAAACCTGTTGCACCTAGCAAGCCACAACCTTCTTGAGGGGATCCATATCCTTTCATTTGTAAAGATTACAGCCTCCTTACAAGTGCTCGGCACATCGCATGACATTCCACTCCTACATATATACGTGTTTTTTAACACGTGTCTGCACAAAACACTAAAACTCACACATGGTATTTATGACAATATGGTTCATAACAGCCAGATATCCATCACTGACAGATGAATAACACAATGTGGAATATGCATCAAGTTCAGCTGGAACAAGGAATGATGCCTGACATGCACTGCAGCCAGAACAAGGCCTGGAAACACCACGCGGAGTCAAAGAAGCCAGCCACAGAGGGCCACACGGTGTGGCTCCCTTTACGTGGAATGTCCAGGACAGGCAGAGGCACAGAGACAAAGCAGGCTAGCAGCTGCCCGGAACTGGGGGAGGACAGCGTGCGAAGTGCAGTTAGTCGCTCTGGGGGGACGGAGGCCTCGGTCGCGGGTGTGACAGTGAGACACCTCCAGCGGCTGCGCTGGGCGTGTACGCGGGTGAACCGCAGGGTACGTGAACTATGACTCAATAAAGCGGCTATTTTTGCGAAGTAGTCTACAGTGTAAGTGTATCTGTATTTATGAATATTGGTCTATACCCACAATATGTTTTCATTTTAGAGATAGACATACAGTTTCACACCTATTCAAATTAATGTTAAACTTTTCTTTAAGACTGTAAAATATTAGCATAGTTGAGGGCCTCCTGGACTATCACATAACCAAGCCTGCCAATCACTGATACACATTAAAGCTTTAAACTTAAATCTGCACTGAACTAACAACTTTGAACTCCTAAAATGAGCAAATCAGTAGCAACCTGCCCTTTGGCGAGCTAGCTTCAACCGCAATTTCTGATCTTTGAATGGACTCGAGAAATTCTACAAGTCAAGTAGTACGTCTTGGTGTACACACACAGCCATCTCTCAGTACCTGTGGGGGACAGGTTCCAGGACCACCCCACCTTCCCATGCCGGAAGCTGCGGGCGCTCAAGTCCCTCATATAAAATGGCCAGTCCAGTTGGAGTCCCACCTCCGTGGATCAGGAGGGCCGACTGCATAGAGGGCAACCGTCCACGCACACAGCAGTCCCTTGCGCCCATTAGGGACCCTACAGAGCGAAACACCTCAACACTGTACTTGTACAACAAGGCCACAACAATATAACTTTTGCTCCACGTGGGGACCCTTTACGTGGGAGTCGCAAGCCTGTCCCATGAAGGACCAGACGGTAAGTCTTTTCGGCTTTGTGGACCAGACCACTTCTGATGCGAGCTCTTCCACCCTGCCCCCACCGTACGAGGGCAGCCCTGGACAATATAGAAACCAATGCCCCCAGCGGTAGGCAGCGCCCTGCCACAGAACTTCCTGCCCTGGTTGAAGTGACTCCCTACTGCGCGCTTAGAACATGGCTACCACGACTAACGACTCCAAATGGCGACAGCCACAAGCAGCTGCTGTGCTGAACAGCACTGCTTCAGACCACCAAGTAGCCACTTTCACCTCTGTTCATAAACGCAGGAGGTGCGAGTGAGTTAACTTGGAAGGCTAAGAACGAACCTTACTGATCCTATCACAGGATGAACTGCAGAGAGAACACATGACGTGAAACGTCTAACGAGTCACGGGTCGGCGCAGTAAAGGACCAAAATCCTAAGCAAGCGATCTCGGCTCACAAGGGAGGATACGTGTAGAGTTCCATGTATCTGGACTTGGCCATGCTCTGTCTGGTGTACACTTGCTGGATGCCAGCTCTGAGGTCGTCCCATATCTGGTCGAGGCCGATCTGCTTCAGCCCGTGGGGGTTCTGACTCCGGCTGGATGACATGGTGAGCAATATTCTGAAGTCGTCCAGTGCAGCAATCCTTAATCAAGGTTCAGCTAATCCTCCATCAGATGAAAATATACAGTTATCATTCCAAAGTTATTCACAGCGGCTCAGAAGGGATGTCCTCTGAATGGAGAGAATGGACTCTCATTGCAGGCAAACCTGAAGAAGAAATAAGGGGAACTGATTAGTCCTCTCCCAACATCCTGCCTCACGGGGCGGGGGTAGCGTGAGAGGATGCTGGCCACACGCTGATGGCAACACTGGATCTGCAGGCCCCGGCGGACGCCTCTGCACTCTGATCCAGAGATTATTCCTCTTTCTATGAGACTACACACTCACAGTGCACGGGCTGTGTAATATGCGTACGCGGACGCTTAGTTCCACATCATTATGCTTATTAGAGTGTTTTGAGAAGAGCTGGTAAAACTTCACATGAGCACAACTAACATGCTGTTTTGCAGGTCTTCAAAGGGGGTCAAAACTAAAGCTACATTACTTGACCTACCTAACAGTTAGACAAACTCTGAGGAAAAAAGGCAAAGGAAATTTCCAGAAAGAGCAACACAAACAGCTAACAGAAAAAGCCAAATGTTCAATCTCACTAGTTACCAGTGAATTAAAAAAAAAAATTTCACTTAGCATCTGGCAAAATACAGACGGTGGTGAGGCTGAACGTGAGGGGGAATGGTCGCTCCTTGTGGGGGGAGAGGAGCAGCGGTGTGCCGCTGCTGAGGTCTTACCTCCTGCACCAGGGACTGAAATCTGGACCCCGACAGCGAAAGCACTGAGTCCTAACCACTGGACTGCCAGTGGGCCCCCAGTCACTCCCTCTTTAGAAGGGAACTGGGCAAGAATTACCAACATTTAAAATGTACCCTGAACTTAAGGAGACCTGGATCTGAAGCTTAGCTCCACACCTATTCTCGCTGCTCTAAGCCTCAATTTCCTAGCCTGCAAAATAAGGGCAGGTCTACTTATAACACATAGTAAACACCTGACAAGGCTTGAAGTGAAGTGAAGTGAAAGTTGCTCAGTTGTGTCCGACTCTTTGTAACCCCATTGACTATACAGTCATGGAATTCTCTAGGCCAGAATACTGCAGTGGGCAGCCTCCAGGGGATCTTCCCAACCCAAGGATCAAACCCAGGTCTCCCACATTGTAGGCAGATTCTTTACCAGATGAGCCACCATGGAAGCCCGAGAATACTGGAGTGAGTAGCCTATCCCTTCTCCAGCGGATCGTCCCAACCCAAGAATCGAACCGGGGTCTCCTGCATTGCTGGCAGATTCTTTACCAACTGAGCTATCAGGGTTGACAAGTGGTAATGACTATTATCTCTAAGTGTATGCAGTGACTGCAAAATACAATTTATAATTCCTCAGGATTATGAATCCACAGATAAAGAACGATAGCTATCCAATATTGTGGTAAGTCAGTACTTTCCAATATAAAACATTACAGACATACGTCAAAGATTATCCATGCATATCACATCGAAATGTGGTGGTTTTTAAACAAGTACTTCTGGTGCAAAACTAGGAAACACCAAATTACTTTAATGGCTCCAAACAATAAATGCTGGGAGGTACATGGTTCCTGGAACACTAGGAATGGGTGCGTGGCCTGCAAGGGATTCAGCGCGCCCTGCGCCTCAGTGGCCGCACGGGGCTCTCTGTGGGCTAAGGCACACTTCAGGACCTGGCAGCCACACGAGTGGACAGCGCCCGAACTTCTGAAGCCCAAAC
The DNA here is from genome assembly GCA_007570785.1 of Antilocapra americana. Classification (NCBI taxonomy): domain Eukaryota; kingdom Metazoa; phylum Chordata; class Mammalia; order Artiodactyla; family Antilocapridae; genus Antilocapra; species Antilocapra americana. The sequence goes on from ML660786.1 coordinate 2,521,236, forward strand.
CAACTCTGATGTTTATAACCTAAGCTATGGGGCTTAACATTTTATGAAACCACAACATTCCTAATCTTAAAAACACTTTATGCAGTACATTCAAATAGGTACATCCAGAAGTGGAGCATAAAAACGTTTAACACAAGAATGGATCCTCTTAGTTTTAAGAAACCTAACCTCAGCAATCACTTCGCAAGTGTTCCCTGACTTCAATTTGCCTTTTCTCAACCTTGTGTGGCACACACCATCACCCCACTTGAGAGGAACTGGGGTGTTCTGGATTGGTGGTGAGACTGAAGGGGGCAGGGCACACAACCTTTAAAGAATGGCACAGCCCGAGGACATGACACAACTGGTGAGGTGCAGCCAGGTCCGAACGGCGGCTGACCGCCTCCACCAGACCTTCCGGCTCAGGGCACACTCACTGTGAGGCGTCAGCGCGCTCTGCGGCACATCCACGGGCACCAAGACAGTTCCAAGGACAACCACAAAAGGTCAGAAGGCGAGCGGCTGTCCAACTTCTGGAAATCCTCATCCTTCCCCCAGAACAGCTCAATTTCTCCTCCCACTGGGTCTTGGTGTGCACAAGATGTCACATGCTAGCAAGACAAGTTTTGCCAAGAGAACACACACTATAGTCACAGCAAACATCCTCTTCCAACACCACAAAAGAGGACTCTACATGGACATCACCAGACGGTCAACATCGAAATCAGACTGATGATATTTTTTTGCAGCTGAATATGGAGACACTCTATACAGTCAGCAAAAACAAGACCGGGAGCTGACTGTGGTTCAGATCATGAACTCCTTATTGCAAAATACAGACCTGAATTGAAGCAAGTAGGGAAAACCACTAGGCCATTCAGGTATGACCTAAATCAAATCCTTTACGATTATACAGCAGAAGTGACAAAGAAATTAAAAGCATTAGATCTGATTGACAGAGTGAGTGCCTGAAGAAGTATAGACAGAGGTCTGGGACAACGTATAGGAGGCAATGATCAAGACCATCCCCTAGAAAAAGAAATGCAAAAAGGCAAAATGGTTGTCTGAGGAGGCCTTACAAATAATACCTGAGAAAGAAGACAAAGGCAAAGGAGAAAAGGAGCAATATTCTCATCTGAATGCAGAGTTCCAAAGAATAGCAAGGAGAGGTAAGAAAGCCTTCTTAAGTGACAATGCAAAGAAATAGAGGAAAACAATAGAATGGGAAAGACTAGAGATCTCTTCAAGAAAATCAGATACACCAAGGGAACATTTCATACAAAAATGGGCACAGTAAAGGACAGAGACAGTATGGACCTGACAGAAGCAGACGATAGTAAGAAGAGGTGGCAGGAACACACAGAAGAGTAGGCTCCGCTGGTGGTCCAGTGGCTGAGACTCTGAGCTCCGAATGCAGGGGGCCTGGGTTCAATCCCTGGCCAGGGAACTAGATCCCACATGCTGCAAGTAAAGATCCCACACGCCACTAGAACCAAGAGCAGCCAAATAAAAACAAACGCAGAAGAACTGCACAAAAATGGTCTTAATGACCTAGATAACCACGATGGTGTGATCACTCACCTAGAGCCAGACATCCTGGAGTGTGAAGTCAAGTGACCCTTAGGAAGCATTACTAAAAACAAAGATAGGGGAGGTGATGGAATTCCAGTTGAGCTATTTCAAATCCTAAAAGATGATGCTGTGAAAGTGCTGCACTCAATAGGCCAGCAAATTTGGAAAACTCAGCAGTGGCCACAGGACTGGAAAAGGTCAGTTTTCATCTCAATCCCAAAGAAGGGCAGTGCCATAGAATGCTCAAACTACCACACAATTGCACTCATTTCACATGCTAGCAAGGTAATTCTCAAAATTCTTCAAAGTAGGCTTCAACAGTATGTTAATCAAGAACTTCCAGATGTACAAGCTGGACTTTGAAAAGGCAGAAGAACCAGAGATCAAATTGCCAACATTCACTGGACCACAGAAAAAAGCAAGGGAATTCCAGAAGAACATTTACTTCTACTTCACTAACTATGCTAAAGCTTTTGACTGTGTGGATCACAACAAACTGTGGAAAATTGTGAGAGACAGGAATACCAGACCACCTTACCTGCCTCCTGAGAAACCTGTATGCAGGTCACGAAGCAACAGTTAGAACTGGACATGGAACAACAAACTGGTTCAAACTTGGGAAGGGAAGGAGTACGTTAAGGCTGTCTACTGCCACCCTGCTATTTAACTTATATGCAGAGTACACCATGTGAAATGCCAGGCTAGATGAAGCTCAAACTGGAATCAAGACTGCTGGGAGAAAATATCAAAAACCTCAGACATGCAGATGACCCTACCCTTATGGCAGAAAGCAAAGAGGAACTAAAGAGCCTCTTGATGAAGGTGAAAAAGCTGGCTTAAAACTCAACTTTCAAAAAACTAAGATCATGGCATCTGGTCCCATCACCTCATGGCAAATAGATGGGGAAACAATAGAAAGTGACAGATTTTGTTTCCTTGGGCTCCAAAATCACCGTGGACGGTGACTGTAGCCATTAAATTAAAAGATTGTTCTTGGAAGGCAAGGTATGACCAACCTAGACAGCTTATTAAAAAGCAGAGACATTACTTTGCCAACAAAGGTCCCTGTAGTCAAAGCTATGGTTTTTCCAGTAGTCTTGTATGGATGTGAGAGTTGGACCATAACAAAAGCTGAGCGCCAAAGAATTGATGCTTTTGAACCGTGGTGTTGGAGAAGACTCTTAAGAGTCCCCTGGACTGCAAGGAGTTCAAACCAGTCAGTCCTCAAGGAAATCAACCCTGAATGCTCACTGGAAGGACTGATGCTAAAGCTCCAATACTTTGGCTACCTGATGTGAAGAGCTGACTAGCTGGAAAAGACCTGGATACTGGGAAAGATTGAGGGTAGGAGGAGACAGGGGTGACAGAGCATGAGATGGTTGGATGGCATCATCGACTTAGACATGAGTTTGAGCAAACTTTTTGAGGTAGTGAAGGACAGGGGAACCTGCATACAGGTCAGGAAGCAACAGTTAGAACTGGACATGGAACAACAGACTGGTTCCAAATAGGAAAAGGAGTACATCAAAGCTGTATATTGTCATCCTGCTAATTTAACTTATATGCAGAATACATCATGAGAAATGCTGGGCTGGAAGAAGCACAAGCTAGAATCAAGATTGCTGGGAGAAATACCAATAACCTCAGATATGTAGATGACACCACCCTTATGGCAGAAATGAAGAGAGACTAAAATGCCTCTTGATGAAAGTGAAAGAGGAGAGTGAAAAAGTCGGCTTAAAGCTCAACATTCAGAAAACTAATATTATGGCATCCAGTCCCATCATTTCATGGCAAATAGATGGGGCAACAATGAAAACAGTGGCTGACTTTATTTTTCTGGGCTCCAAAATCATTGCAGATGGTGATTGCAGCCATGAAATTAAAAGACACTTACTCCTTGGAAGGCAGGTTATGACCAACTTAGACAGCATATTAAAAAGCAGAGACAGTACTTTGCCAACAAAGGTCCATCTAGTCAAGGCTATGGTTTTTCTAGTAGTTACATATGGATGTGAGAGTTGGCCTATAAAGAAAGCTGAGCACCAAAGAATTGATGCTTTTGAACTGTGGTGTTGGAGAAGACTCTTGAGAGTCCTTTGGACTGCAAGGAGATCCAACCAGTCCATCCTAAAGGAGATCAGTCCTAAGTGTTCATTGGAAGGACTGATGTTGAAGCTGAAACTCCAATACTTTGGCCACCTCATGTGAAAAGCTGACTCACTGGAAAAGATCCTGATGTTGGGAAGGACTGGGGGCAGGAGGAGAAGGGGATGACAGAGGATGAGACGGCTGGATGGCATCACTGACTGATGGACATGAGTTTGGGTGGACTCCGGGAGTTGGTGATGGACAGGGAGGCCTGGTGTGCTGTAGTTCATGGGGTCGCAAAGAGTTGGAAACGACTGAGAGATTCAGCAAAAATAACAGGGCACTTATCATCCCGCCTCACTTCCACCCCAGGGGCACAGTTAATAAGGTACACCGAATAAAACGGCCAGTGATTTTTCTCCACATGACCTCCTTGTCCCTGTTCAACATCAGCACCCAAATGTACTCTTTCCTTCTCCTTTTGTTCATCTGATTCCAGTTGTGAGTCTTACTGAATCAGAGTCACTGGTATTCCAAGATCAAACACAATCTCTCCTGTTAAAATATCAAGTCTACTTTATTACACACATTTTCTGTCTAGTTCTATGTGTGGGAATCTGGTGTCACAGCCAAATCTCAGCTCATGTGGTGAAAATTCAGCAAAGTATCTTACTTCTGCTTTTAGGTACAGAAGTTTCCCTTTTGTTTTCCCTTTCAAATGACTCATTCCCGTTTTATAGTTGTCCTGAGTATCCAAAATCTACACAGTTCACAAAAATCCATATGCCATCACTGACTTAACTGAGAAGTTGAAAGAGGCTAACCTCATTTTATATTTTTAATAGCCCCCAGAGAGTCTCCCATTTATATATTTAACATTTATCACTTATACTACAACAGAGAAAGCTAAAACTACGTTTAAAAGGAAACATTAAAATTAAGAACATCAGAGAAATGTCTTAAAAATGAGGCCGTGTGCTGACAGCAGCTGACCTGCTGGTCACAGGCTGGGCTGCCTGGAGCAAATGCCTGGACTGAGTGGTAAATGCCTCCTCAGGATGGCACCTGTGAGAGGCAGGAGAGGACGCAGGCCTGGGCAGAGAGGGGGTGAACCGTGAGGTGGCCCCGACCTGGGAGAGGCTGGGTGTCCAGCACTGCCTGGACTGGGACCCAGGGCAGCACGGTTTGTGCTTCTGCTTCTGGGGGCTCAGTGCCTGCAAGTGGGCTGGGCCAGGAGGTCAGGGATGACCTTACAGCTGGAGGCCCTGAGAGTCCAGTCCCTCCCTGAAGGGGCATGTGGCTGGGGCCCAAATGGATAGGAGATGCTCTGGTGATGGAGTTCCCACCTTGCAGTGGGAATGGGGGGGGGCGGGGGCTGTGTTTAGATTTCATCTGCTTATGTATCCCTCCTGAATATCCACTGGAAGGACTGATGCTGAAGCTGAAAGTCCAATACTTTGGTCACCTGATGTGAAGAACTGACCCAATGGAAAAGACCCTGATGCTGGGAAAGACTGAAGGTGGGAGACGGGGATGATAGAGGGTGAGACGGTTGGATGGCATCAGCGACTCAATGGACATGAGTTTGAGCAAACTCTGGGAGCTGGCGATGGACAGGGAAACCTGGCGTGCTATAGTCCATGGGGTCGCAAAGAGTCAGACGTGACTGAACAACGGAACTGAACTGACTGGATGCATCCCTCAAAGTTTGATAGTAAACTGTTTGGAATAATAAATACAATAACACAGGTGCCCTTAAAAGATTGGCTTATCTGTGAGTGTATAATTGTCAGGAATAAAACCACTTTACAAACCACTGGCCCTCCATCCCATATCCAGACCGTCAAAAACTATCAATAACCTCAGGCGGACCTCATGAAAAGTCAGAGGCTGAGATGGTTTTGGGATAAGGGATATAAATACTTTCCTAATAATTCACATCCCACAGCCATAAAACTTAGGAGGTCCAAAAAGCCAGGCGATATTAAAAACAAAAAACAAAACTAAACCAAATATATACTTGGGAAGTGGAATGGATTTCAAAAGCACTCTGTTACAGTAGCTCCTTGGCATCACAGGGTTTCTGATTGTGGTCAGGAATATCCAGGAGGAACACTCAGCCTTTCAGACAGAGAACCTGCAGACTGGCTGCTTTCACTGTTTGGACGCACAGGAAGCCAAGGCCAAAATGCAACCAAGCCAGGGCGGGGACTGGTGGGCAGAGCCTGCTGTCTGGTCCCACCCCAGCCCCGGGCTCAGGAGCCTGGACCAGTCACAGCGCTGCTCATTCACCCTCCCCTCTCCCAGCTAAGTAAGATAAGGCAGTGGAACCTAGGAGTCAAAATAAAGAAGTCTAAGAGGAGGAGGGAGGTTGGATATTCAAGGACTTGCTTTAGGAAGGAGACTTGTTCCAAAGGGATATGAAAGCCATCGGAATCAGTATTAAAACAAGTGTTCTAACACTTCAAACTGTGAACTAATCAGTCTATTTCTCAAGATTAATGGTGCGTAAGATTCCTTCATTGACTACCAGCATGAACTAACCAAACGACCTCCAAGAATCGTAAAAACTATATCCTCTTTGATATTAGTAACTCAGAGGGTCATTAATAAGGAAAGGGCTTTCTTAAAAGAGTACTTATAACAGATGTCTGTAGACATTAACTGGAACATCAACTAAACTGATCATCCAGTGAATCTGGGGAAATGCTAGCTTTACTGAAGCTAAATATTTTGCTTGCTACAAGAGTTCAGAGGCCTTAATAAGTGAATGTGTCTTATGAATTCCTGTCAGAAAAACAGTATAAAACATCTCCCACTCAAACTGAATTGGCTAAAGCACATTTTCCCCTGAACACATCTCAGGCCTGGATTTTCAAGAGGACATTAATGTTTCAAGAAACAACACAACATTTAAAAAAAAAGGTAAATCTGTGCTGAGCCCTACAGAGACCTAACTTTCTTGGGATCAACCACACATTGTTCTACAACTTTTTTCACTTAATAATGAGATAAACCTCACTCAACGAAATACACACCTCACTAGTTTGGAAGGGTAAAATATTCCACTGTTCATCACACTAGCATCCACCTCAAGAACTTCCAGGTGCTGACTTTTTTTAACAGTTGTACTGCTGTTAACAGGCAGCCTCCTATAGATTCTTCTCTGGTGATGTGAGTGTGTACGATAAACACTCACATGTACCTACATGATAAATGGACCATGGAACCGCCTATGAGCACAGGACACGACAGAGCGGAAAGACCAGCTTTCCGGACCCAGGGAGGCTGAGGTCCTTGTGACCCGTCCTTGGAGGCTTATCTCTGACCAGCACTAGAGAGTGGGAACCACCATCAATCACAGAGAGAGGCCCAACCTGAAGCCTGAGGACCATTTAGAGACAGATTAGATGGTGGGGAACCCACAGAGTTTGTGCCTGCAAAGTTACGGCCAAAACCAAGACCTGTGCTAGAGGCCAGAAAAAGGCACGGCATGGCTGTCTGGGCCTCACGTAGTCGCTGCCATTCACTGCTTGTATGATCTTGGGCAAACCCCTTAACATCTATGAGGGTCCTGGTTGAAAGTGGCAACACAGTGTGTGATCAAGGTGAACTATTAATTTCATCATAATGACAGAATCCGAAATGTAGCTTCTGACCTTAGTTCCATGTAACACACTGGGGACCGGAGCAAGGCAGCTGTTAGCATGGTTTTAACAGGAGGTATCAAGCTGGAGTGGGTTGAGAGGGACAGCAACAACGTATGAGATTAATCTCCAAAATACACAAACAGCTCATGCAGCTCAATATGCAAAAAACAAACAACCCAATCAAAAAATGAGCAGAAGACCTTATAGACATTAGACCTTTCTCTAAAGAATACACGCAGATGGTCAACAAACGCATGAAAAGATGCTCAGTATATCACTAATTACTAGAGAAGTGCAGAGCAAAACTACACACCTGACACCCTCAGAACCGCCATCGGCAAGAAATCTACCCACAGTAAGTGCTGGAGAGACTGCGGAGAGGAGGGAACCCTGCTACACCACTGGTGGGATGTAAACTGGTACAGCCACTATGAAAAACAGTGCCTGAGGGCCCTTCAAAAACTAAAAACAGAACTAGCACGTGACCCAGCAATCCCATTCCTGGGTGCATACCTGGAGACAACCAACATTCAAAAACATATGTGAACCCCTACGTCCACCGAAGAACTATTTTCAATATCCAGGATGTGGAAGCAACCTAAATGTCGGTCAGCAGAGGAATGGATAAAGAAGGTGTGGTACATAAACACAATGGAATATTACTCAGTCATAAAAAGGAGTGAAACCGTGCCATTTGCAGAGACGCAGATAAACCTAGAGACTGCCATACAGAGTGAAGTTAGAAACACGAATATTACATAACATTGCTTATATGTGGAATACAGAAAAAAAATAGTACAGATGAACTTATTTGCACAGCAGAAAGACGAGACTACTTAGAGCGACTGGGACGGGAAAGGGGCAGCGGGGTGGACCGGGGCATCGGGACTGACCAAGACACGCGACCGCGGAAAGCAGACGGCTCAGGAGCACCTGCCGACAGGCTCGGGGACTCTTCCCGGGCCCTGCGGCGACTGGGGGGAGACCAGGAGGAGAGACACGCGGGTCTGTTTAACCGGGGCACGGAGCCACGCGGCGGGGGCGGGGGCGGCACCGCGGGGCGACCGCACTCCGGGCGCAGCTGGGCCGCGGGCCTGAAGGGGGAGGGGCTGCGTCCCGGGCCGGCGGCCAGGCGGGCGCCCCAGGGGAGCCCGGCAGGCACGGAGGGCGCCGCCGAGGAGCCGCAGCGCCGAGGCGCAGCGCGGGCCGAGGCGGGGCCGCCGAGGGTCTGCGGGGCGTCCGGAGGGGCCTCCAGGAGGGTCCACGAGCGGGCCGTGGGCGGGTGCCCGAGGGCCCGGGTCGTCTCGCCTTCAGGGCGCTTTCCACCCCGCGCCCGGGGCCCGGGCGCCCCAGCTGGGCTGCCTGGCTGCTCCCGGTGCCCCCCTCCCGGGCGCGACCAGCCTCAACTACGGAGGACACAGGAACACGACGCCAGCCCTTAATGAGCCTACGTTTCTACTCTAGGGGAGGCGCCCACAGACTGTAAAGCAATAAAAGAATTGTGTCCCTGGCTCAGTTTCATCTCAAATATTTAAAAAAAAAAAATCCAGATACCAATTTTGTCTATTAAGGTGGTCCTGGTAGTTGCCTCTGTTCCTGGAAATTAAGACCACACCCATTTAGCTGATGCTTTTGCACAGGCCAATGCAGAATAGTATTCAACAAACAATGTGAAATAATTCAGAACAGAGTGGTAACGGGAATACATGACACAGGGTTTTTCAGAAAGACCACTGTGCCGTATGGTTAGGTGACTGCTTTTGAAAAATGTAAAAAAGATCAAAACAAAGCATGTATTTAAGCTGTTACAGTATCTTTTAAAAATAGTCATTATTAGAGTTAATGGAAATACACTTAAAATTCACTGTTAAAGAAAAACAAGGCTAAATTTGGCTTTTCTAGTTTAATAACATTTTAAATCTGATTAAAATTTGAAATGATCCTGAGTATTACTCAGTAATTACTTATTTTCTAACAATTGGTTAAAAGTATGCAGAGTCCCTGGCTTCTACCTGCAGTATGGCACATAAGAAATAAAACAGATGGCAAAACAATGATTTACACGGAGAAGAACATCTGCCTGTGCACACCAGGAAATAAATGAAAGTTGAAGTCACAAATAAGCTGTCGGACAGTCACACAGCACACCACACACAACCTTGTCAACTCTGACCACTTCTTCCAACACGATGAATTTCAGAAAGAGTCCAGAGGGGAAAAGCGACAGGGGAATACATACTGATACCATTTTATATTTGAGAGTAAAAACACACAAAATACAGGAGAGAAGGAACTTGGCTCAGGGCTGTGTGAGGCACCGCCCTCAGGGTTTACTGGGTCCAGTTTAAAAACAAACAAACTTCCCTGGAGACTCACCAGATTAATACTCTTGTGGGTGAAATGATAGGATGGTTGGGATTTACTTTAAAAAATTCTGTAGAAAAAAAAAACAAAACCCAACAACTAAGTTCTTTGGTGGCCAAAGTATTGGAGACTTTATCATCAGTCCTTCCAATGACTATTCAGGACTGATTTCCTTTAGGATTGACTGGTTTGGTTTCCTTGCAGTCTAGGGGACTCTCAAGTCTTCTCCAACACCACAGTTCAAAAGAATCAATTCTTCGGCGCTCAGCTTTCTTTATGGTCCAATTCTCATATCCATACATGACTACTGGAAAAACCATAGCTTTGACTACAGGGACCTTTGTCGGCAAAGTAATGTCTCTGCTTTTTAATACACTGTCTAGGTTGGTCATAGCTTTTCTTCTAAGGAGCAAGCGTCTTTTTAATTCCATGGCTGCAGTCACCATCCACAGTGACTCTGGAGCCCAAGAAAATGAAGTCTGTCACTGTGTCTATTTTTTCCCCCATCAATCTGTCATGAATGGATGGGACCACATGCCACGATCTTAGTTTTTTGAATGTTGACTTTTAAGCTACGTTTTTCACTTTCCTCTTTCACCTCCATCAAGAGGCTCTTGAGTTCCTCTTTGCTTTCTGCTATAAGGGTGGGGTCATCTGCATATGTAAGGTTATTGATATTTCTTCTGGCAATCTTGATTCCAGCTTTTTACACGACATATGTGGTAGAAATAGAAAGAGAAGCAAAGGATGGGGCCTGACAGGGAGGTGGTTAAGTTCAGGACATGGATATGAGGGGGGATGGGACCAAAACACAGTACCTTCTCACTTGCACCCCTGGAAATACTGTGCCATTGGATCATGATCTGGCTGGTGCATACCAAGAAATCTCAGTGCCACTCAGACTGAGACTGGTAAAGTTACCACCTGAGAAATTCTTAAATTCCATCAATGATTTAAATGAATGCAACATCTGAACTGCTGTGTTAGAGAAGACTCTTCAGAGTCCCTTGGACTGCAAGGAGATCCAACCAGTCTATCCTAAAGGAAATCAGTCCTGAGTGTTCATTGGAAGGACTGATGCTGAAGCTGAAACACCAACACTCTGGCCACCTGATGCAAAGAACTGACTCATTGGAAAAGACCCTGATGCTGGGAAAGATTGAAGGCAGGAGGAGAAGGGGACAACAGAGGATGAGATGGATGGCATTACCAAAATGATGGACATGAGTTTGAGCAGGCTCTGGGAGTTGGTGATGGACAGGGAAGCCTGGTGTGCTGCAGTCCATGGGGTCATAAAGAGTTGGACACGACTGAGGGACTGAACTGAGCTGAACTGAACATCTGAAACCCAGGTTTGATGTGCATAGCTGGGATCGGGTAACGTGGAGCCTGCAGGCTATAAACTTTGCATAGTTCCGGGCAGGATTTTACTAGACTTCTATACTCTCACTCTGATAATTCAGGAGTCAGACGAGCCATCAGCAGCACGCAGGGCAGCGCTCGCTCGCCCTGACCCCCGTCCATGACCGTGGACCCTCCGTGCACTGGCCATACCAATCTGCTCCTGACCCAACTCTCCCTCCTCTCCTTTCCTGGACCTTCCAGAGGCCACAAGCTCACGGGAATGAAACAGAACACCTCCCTCTCCACCTTTCTTTACCTTGGTGAACAGAAGGCTTGGCTGTTCAATTCACCATCCTGGAGGTGGTGAAAGCACCCCTTCCTACTGCAGGCCCATCTCCATCCACATTTCCCGTCCCTCCCTCCCTCATCCCTCCACCCTCACCTTAAATTAAGGGGCACTGCTTAGCCTCGACTGGCCCACGTTCCAACTAAGCCTCCCTCTGTATCCCCCACCTTGGTAAGAGGTCAGCTTTGGTTTCTCCTGTTGCCACTCCTGATGTAAAGTCAGTTCCATCAATTCCTTCCTCCTCTCTTGAATTACCCCCCTTCTCATGATATCCCCAACAACTCCTTAAGAGTCTGGCGGTCATTATTATCTCTCACCTGGGTCACTAACATCAGTCTCTTCCCTGGTCTCACCTGCTTCAATCCACCCTCCACCGTGGTGCCCAGACTTATTTCTAAAACACAAGCAGCCTCTCATTCTATTAAATGAGTAATTCCATGACCACCGTCTACACTCTACCGTACCCACGACCAGACAAGGTCCATGGGGTGGAACTGCTTGTGGTACGTCAGTTTACTAGCGGTGTAAAGGACCCAGGATTCTCTGTAGGCCTCTCACTGCTAGACCCTGTGCCATGAGGAGCTGTAATCCTTTTTCCTCACCGAATCCTTACAATAACCATATTCTCTGCATAGTATTACTTCCTACAAATGAAGACACTCAGGCGTGTGTGTGTGTGTGTGTGTGTGTGTGTGCGCGCGTGCGCGCGCTCAGTCGTGTCCTACTCTTAGCAACCCCATGGACTGCAGCCCACCAGACTCCTCTGACCATGGGATTTCAAGAATACTGGAGCAGGTTGCCATTTCCTCCTCCAAGGGATGTTCCTGACTCAGGGATCAAACCTGTGGCTCCTGCATCGCCAGCAGATTCTTTTACCACTGAGCCACCAGGAAAGCTCCACTCAGGCTTGGAGATGTTCGATCATTTGCCCAAAACCACTCTGGTAACAAGCGGCAAGCATTCATACCCAAATATTTAGATTCCAAAGCCGTGTTCTTCCCATCACTCACCCTCCCATGCTGTTTTCTTAGGCAAGCGGAGATTTCCCATCCCACCTCCTTCAGAAGTGTGCTGCTAGGGCGTACTCTCTAATCTGAGAGTACAACATGGCTTAACAGGAACTACGCAAAAACACAAGTGAAAGCTTCACGACGTCAGTGTGTGATGATGGGCCCAAAGGACTGCAAACCAATAGGTCAAGGAAGATCTGGCCAATTCAAGAACTGGATATTTACTCATATTTACATCCCTATTTATTTGTATATTTATTTATTAGTATTTGACTATGAATTATTTAAATGTTTCACTTTTTAAATCAAAGTATTCTTAAAGATACCAAAACAAGGGTTAATATCTTATAAATGTAGACCAACAATTTGTACATTCAATACTTAGGGTTCTATCTGTACATCACCAGGAAAGGCATTTACTACCTGACCTCCATTACTGAAATTTGTATACTTACTTATAAAATGTAAATGTATATTATTCCATTTCTATATAGAACTAAGGGCTTAATTACAATTAAGCTCAAACAATTACAGTTGACAAAAGCATAAAGAATTCCAATTAATATCCTAATAGATGTCTTTCTAGGAACATTAGCTGAGTTTTGTCTCCACTTAGTCATTCAAAACCATTAAATCTACAGATAGAAAGAGAATCTAAATACACACACAGATGGGAAATGGGTTCTGCTTTTTCTCAATCACTTCAGAGTCAAGTTCCCAAGGCCTGAATCATAAGTGCTCAAACTGTCTTGTTTATGTCTTTACTCAAAGCTAGTGATTAAACATTTGGGCCATTTAAAGACTAGGTTCAATTAACATAAATTTACCACTCTGCTAAGTCACTTCAGTTGTGTCTGATTCTTTGTGACCCTATGGACTGTCGCCCACCAGGCTCCTCTGTCTGTGGGATCCTCCGGGCAGGAATACTGGAGTGTGTTGCCATGCCCTCCCCTCCAGGGAATCTTCCCCACCCAGGGAGCAAAGCCCCACCTCCTGTGACTCCTGCACTGCAGGTGGATTCTTTATCTACCACATGACCCATCAATTCCACTACTAGGGATCTATCCTCTGCTAAAGAAGATAGGTCCATCCAAAGGCCTGTACACAAATGTTCACAGCACGTTACATATGAAAGCCAAAAAGTGGAACAACCCAAATGCCCACCAACAGGTGAACGGATAAGCAAGATATCCTATAGTTGTACAAAGTAATACACTTCGGCAATAAAAAATGCAGTACTGATACACGCCACAGCATGGATGAACCTCAAACACATCAGCCTAAGTGAGTCAGTCAGTCAGTTCAGCCGCTCAGTCATGTCCGCCTCTTTGAAACCCCATGGACTGCAGCACACGAGGCCTCCCTGTCCATTAGCAACTCCCAGAATTTACTCAAACTCATGTCCATTGAGTCGGTGATGCCATTCAACCATCTCATCCTCTGTCGTCCCAGAAGAAAAGAACACATGTCACATGATCCCATTTATTACATGAAATGTACAGGACGAGTAAGCAAGAGAGGCAGGAAGTGGACTTCTGCTTGTTGGAGATGGAGGGTTGGGGGAGCCCCTGGGGGGAGTGGAGAGTGACAGGAGACAGGCCTCACCGCAAAGGGATCCTTTGGGGTAAAGGAAATGTTCTAAAACTAGACTGTGGTGATGACTGCGCAACCCTAATTTTACTAAATATTATTGAATTGTAATTTAAAACAAGTGAATGTTATGGTATGTGAATTACACCTCAATAAAACTGTTAAGGAAAAAAAAGACAGCTTTAAAGCATGCTAGCTACAAATCGTTCTGGATCAAATTCAGGTCACTCACAGCAAGAAATGTATCTTTACAAAATGACCAGATTTGGGATATGCGGGAGCTTTAGCATGAAAAGCAGTACTACTGGGTGTTCCACTGAAAAGAAAGCTTTAAGAACTGCCATCTAATATGTTACCAATAGAGGGGCTCAAGTTCTCCTGCAACATAAAATATTTAAAGACAGCTGAAGGTACCAGAAGAGTTGTCACCAGGCAGAGACGTTTTGCTGCCCCAGTGAAGATACAGGTGTAACTGCAATACAAGTCCGGAGGGTCTGCAAGAAGTCACCCCAGACTACAATGCCCAAGAAGGCTCTACAAAGTCTGTGCTTTGAACGCTTCTCAGGTGGGAGCTGAAGGGCGATGGACAACCAGGGAGGGCTTTTGCCCCTGAAGAGTGGGAGGCAGAAAAGCAAAGGGCAGGAGGCTGAGTTTCCGGGGGCTCGGGCTAGAGCTTTGGAGAGAAGAGGGGGCGTCTGTAGTAACAGGACGCGAGGCCTTTATTCTGAGTGGGCAACGGAGTCCTGCAAGGTTCTGGAGCAGGGATGTGATGTTAGAAACATTTGGCTGAGGGAGCTGGGGTGAAAGGAGACCTCAGCGCGGTGAAATTAACTTACAGACACACAGAGTGGAAGGGGCGGTGCCAGCGAGGAACACCAAGGGTAAGAGTATCTCAGACTTGGACTTTCAGATCTCCAGAAACACACCTCTGGATTCGGGAATCCGACAGACACTACATGACCAAAGTCAAGACGACTGAACTGCTGCTGATGGAGGTGTTCACTGCAGGCGGTAATCAGCTGTATCCGAAAACACCGCCGGCACACTGGCCCGTCCACCCAGCCCTCTCACTTCTGGCCATCTATCCCCCAAGATAAAGTGGCCCCAAACGACAAGAGGTTGCAAACTCAAGTTTAGACACTGCAGAAGACTGGAAATCAACCTGAAGCCCGCCCAGAGAGGCTGGGAGCGCTGAATGATGGCTCTGCGGGGCACAGAGCATCCTGTAACCTCAGACTGAGCCTAGCTCACTCCCCCAGTTAGGAGCTTACGCGGCGGACCACAGGAGTTCTGGGACCACTTCTGACTTTGCCACCAAGAAATCACAGATATTCTCCTTACCCCACGACAGTTATTGCCAGTATCATTTCTGCTCATCAGTCAACACTGGAATTACAACAGTTTGGCATAAAGATTTTTATACCTCAAACAGGAAATATTTAAAATGTTGATGTTTAATTCTCAGGGGTGATGTCCGTTGTTCTTTGCTGGACATCCTTCATGACTGAAAAAAGCAAAGAGTTGTTACACTGTCAAAGTTATAAAAACATCTATCTGGGAGTCACAGCTGGCCTAGAGGACCTCAACCAACTATGTTCTCTGCTTTAGGAAGTACCTGGCAACAAAATAATTGTAAATAAGTAGGAATCCACTAGCACAAAGTCTCATGGAAGTTCTGGACTAAGTGATAATCATCTAGACATTCATAAATCTAATATCATAAAATTCCTTATATCACTAAATTGAACACTCCTTTAAAAAAATTCTCCTGCTGGGAAAACCCTGGGGGGTTAAAAGGGTTAAAGAGAAATTACCCAAAAGGGTGATTTTATTAAGAGAAACTGATACGTCCTGTGAAGAAGCCTGAATCTAGAAGGAAGATGAGAAACTTAATTTTAGATATGTCGAATGTAAAGCGATTTTAAAAAATAACACCAAAATGAAAATACTTCTTAATCAGGCAGTTTGAAAATACAGAACTGCAGCCTGAAGGAAATCACACCTGTAGAAAAAAATTTAGCAATCTGCAAAAAGGTAAAATTACTGGCATCAAGATGGATAAAATCTTCAAGACACAAGGGAAGAACTTAATAGCAATGAGAATTGAAACCTATATTTAAAGGACACGGGTGAGCCCCCCCCCCCTTGCCCCTGGGAGAAGAGAAGGGTGCTGGGAGATGGGGGGTGGGGGTCAGAGGCCAGAGAACAGAAGCTTGGGGATGAGGGCTGGATGAAACCTCTAGTCCTCGACAGGGTCAAAGTCTGAGATGAACCAGGGAGGAAGTCCACGATGAAAAAGTCGCTGAGTGTCCCATGTGCCAGGAGACCCTCTAAGAACGCAGCTCCAGCCGAGCGAGGGCCGGGCTCAAAGGGCCAGGAGGAGGCGCTGCACTCCGTTGTTGATAGAACCAACAGAAACCTGCCTCACCCCATGTCTGGTGTCACAGGAGGACCCAGGGCTAGCTCAGGTGACGCGAGTTCAACGACTCACTACCCCATTCACCACCACACAGCAGAAGTGAGCAGAAGCCTAAGGTATTATACAAGCATAACTGTCATAAACTGTCTCTGAGTATAGCATGACAACTATCATGCTTCAACTTCTAAGGCAAATCACATACACTGTTCAGAAATAGTATACAACCAATGATAATTACATCAGTGGTCTCGTAAAACTTCTGTGCAGTGTCTCACAGTTGAACGTATGTATGAAGTCTCGAATTCAAAATCTGGTATACAGTTCATGCTCCCCACTGCCCTCTAATGGGATCCCCTTGGTGGGCTTATCAAGATGACACCCAACTCAGGTCCCCCTACATGGGACTGAGAAAACATGACACTTATCTCTCAGTTCAGTTCAGTTGCTCCATCATGTCCAGCTCTTTGTGACCCCACATGGAGTACAGCACGCCAGGCCTCCCTGTCCATCATCAACTCCCGGAGCTTACACAAACACATGTCCATTGAGTCGGTGATGCCATCCAACCATCTCATCCTCTGTCATCCCCTTCTCCCACCTTCAGTCTTTCCCAGCATCAGGGTCTTTTCCAATGAGTCAGTTCTTTGCATCAGGTGGCCAAAGTATCGGCGTTTCAGCTTCAGCATCAGTCCTTCCAATGAATATTCAGGACCAATTTCCTTTAGGATTAACTGGTTGGATCTCCTTGCAGTCCAAGAGACTCTAAAGAGTCTTCTCCGACATCACAGTTCAAAACCACTGAACTTCGGCACTCAGCTTTCTTTACAAGGAGACAAATCCTTCCCAAGACTCCAAAACCAATGAGCACAACTAGTCAGATCTTAGAAGGGGAACACTTGGTTCCTTCAATGCCAGTGCTAATTCTGTGAACTCAACTGAAGTTAAAGTCCAAATGCCAACTTCTCAGAGACATCATAAGTAAAAAGGCCTCCTTCGATGGCTGGTACCTAGTAGGAACTTCCCAGTCGATGATGATCTTCCTTTTTTCTTAAAAGATAACCATAGTAGGAGATGATCATTAAAAACCCATTTAACTCATCTGATCTTAGTCAGAAAAATGATTAAAACCTATTAAATGCAAGGACACTTTTGGTATGTTGAACAATTTTTGTGTAGTATTTGCAAAGCCTTCCTTAAAAATAAAAGCAGAGCAAAACTATAAAGTTCCTAGAAGATCATGTGGGAGAAAACCTTGTTGAGCTGGGGTAAAGGTGTGACCTTTTAGACACAACACCAAAGTCAGGATCCATGAAAGAAATCACTGACAAGCTGCACTTCACTGAAATGAAAAACTTCTGCTCTGAGAAAGACACTGTCGAGAGAACAAGACAAGCCGCAGGCTGGGAGAGAATACTGGCAACAGACACATCTGATAAACGGTTAACCGACACACACAAAGAATTCTTAGGACTCACCTTTTGATTAAAAAATGGGCCAAAGGCTTCACCAGAGGAGAGATACAGATGGTACTTCTCCACATAATGTCATCATCAGGAAACGCAGATAATGAGACACCCCTACACACCTACTGCATGCTCAGTTGCCTGAGTCGCATCCAGCTCTTTGTGACCCCCTGGACTGCAGCCCACCAGGCCCCTCTGTCCATGGGATTCTCCAGGCAAGAACACTGGGGTGGGTGCCATTCCTCTCTCCAGGGCATCTTCCCAACCCAGGGATCCAACCCGAGTCCCTTACGTCTCCTCCATCACAGGCGCGTTCTTTATCACTAGTGCCACACACGTACCAGAAGGGCCAACATTCCGAACAATGACAAAAACCAAATGCTGGTGAGAGCGCAGAGCAGCAGGAACTCTCCTCCACTGCTGGTGGAGCAATATGGTGCAGCCACTTTAGAAGACACTTCGAGCTTCCGACAAAACTAAACACGTGCTAACCATACATTTCAATAATTAACTGTGCTGCTTTGCATTCACCTAAAGGAGTTGAGAACTACTGTTCACACGAAAACCCTCACATAGGTATTTATAGTACCTTTTTTCATAGTTGTCAAAACCTGGAAGCAAGCAAAATATCCCTCAGGGGGTGAGTGGATAAATAAACTGTGGCCCACCCAGATCATGGAATATTATTTAGCAGGAAAAAGAAATGAGCCATTAAGCCATGAGAAGACATGGAGGACCCATAAAGGCACATGACTAAGTGAAAGAAGCCATTCTGAGAAGGCTACACAGACTATACACAGTGTGACTCCAAGTGTATGACATTCTGGAAAAGGCAAAACTAAGGAGACAGTAAGAAGTTGCCCGGGTGGCTCAGTGGTAAAGAATCTGCACAAATGCAGAAGAGGTGGGTTCGATCCCTGGGTCGGGAAGATCCCCTGGAAAAGGAAATGATAATCCAGTATTTATGCCTGGGAAATCCCATGGACAGAGGAGCCTGGTGGGCTGCAGTCCATGGGTTCGTAAAAAATCAGACATGACTGAGGGACTAAACCACATATCACAGGAAGTTGTCAGTGGTTGCCAGGAACCTGGCAGAGGGTTGGGGCAGGGAGATAAATATGCAGAGCACAGAGGATTTTTAAGGCAATGTAACTATTCTGTATGCTACTATAATGATGAATACATGTTATTATACACTTGTCCAAACTCATAAAACATACAACACCAAGAGTGAATCCTAATGTAAACTATGGACTGTGGGTGATTATGTGTTAATGGCGGTTTGCTTGTAACAAATGTACCACTCTGGTGGGAGATGCTGATAATGGGGGAGTCTGTGTATGTGGGGGCAGAGGGGATACAGGAAATCTCTACACCTTCCTCTTAGTTTTGCTGGGAACCTCCAACTGCTTTAAAAAAAAATTTAAAAAAATGAAAGTAGAGGCTCACTTTTGATCTTTAGATTTTGCTCATAAAATAACTTGCATTTTATAATCTAGAAAACCCGAGTAAACAAAAAGCTAATGCTGAATATTAAATACTATATTTGCTCATTTTTCTTAATTGAAAATCAGGCTATTTTGCTAATTATTGCTATTTGAATAATGGATATGTTTAATAAGTGGATTTTACATTTATACCTGTTAATGTAAAAATGGAAAGTATATCAATAACTGAAGTTCTTTGTAAATAAAACATCTCACCCAGAACCTTCAGATTTAATAAAAGTAATACTTCTGATTCATGGGCTCTGCTCTGTGGCTCAAAGGCAGGGGTCTAATTCACAGCTGAATCCTCAGCACCAAACACAGTGCCCTGGCACATTGGAGGTGCTCCAGAAACACTGGGTAAATGGTGACTCCAAATATTTGGGAGACTCATCTAAATCACTGGTGATACTTTAAAAAACCTCCAAACCCACCCAGCCCTTCAGCATACAGAACTATAGAAAGGCATGCTAGAGCATGTGAATTACATGTCATTTCATTTTCTACCAGCACAGTAACAGTACTGAGAAAGATGGGGTGAGGGGAGGCACACCATTTACATTATGTATAGAATTTAAGAGAAATTACTCAAATAGGAGATTGAGACTATAAAACTGATGGCATGCGAAGTGAAGAACCAAGCCCAGGACCCACCATTCTGGGGTAGGATGTGAGCAAAGGTATTTAAAGCTTCATGGGTTTGTTCTATGAGATCTTCTACTTTCTAAAAACTAGCAGAAGCTTTTAAATTCCTAGGTCCTCAAACTTACACTAAATGAGGGACTACAGCTACCATGTTTCTTGAGATCACTGCCCTTTTAATTATACAAATAAAAAAATATGCTAATTCAACTCAGTCCCCAGCACACACACGATTTTATAACTATGAGAAATTCTGGATGTCATCAAGTATGGAATTTTGTCCTATGAACATCATAGGAATTAAGATACAATTTTTATTTCAGGTACTTGAATAATTAATAGGTTTTTAAAAAATTCTAAAAATCCACACAAAAGCACTCAATGCGTTAAGTATTGTTCAAGTTAAAACTGATTCTTAATTCAGTCAGTAGATAGATCCTTCCTATCCTAATGACTATGTGACTTCCAGGGGACTGATATATATACAAGCACGACTGGCATATGCTGCTTTAGGAAACTTGAAAATGACCATAACCACCTGACATTCAACAGGGACTGTACAGACGGCAGCCTGGTGTGCTGCAGTCCATGGGGTCACAAAGCGTCAGGCACACACAACTGGGCGGCTGAACGGAACCGACCATACAGACTGACTCGTTTGTCCACATAAACTAGTTTTAACTGTTAAGGACCGAGTCTCAGCACTCTCCATTTATTTCAGCACAGTGCTTTCAGAGGCAAATTAATTCAGTGATCTAGCTTGCTGCTTGCATGTATTTCATTTTCAAGCATTTTCATTCACTTTAATACAAGTGGAAAAAGAGTATTACACAGGATAATGATTACGCTGTGCACGTTTCTCAAACTGAGGACCGCAACCCATTAGCGTGTAGGCCGTGAAACCAGCCTAGTCAGTAGTAACTGGAACGTCAAAAAAGTGAAAGAGAGCTCACAGAATATACGAAGTATTACTCAGAGCATCTTTGATTCAGTTATGTCTGTGCATGTATAGAGTTAACCTACGAAATGTATTTCTTACTATAGAAACAATTCAAAAAGCACACAGAGACCAGACTCTTTGAGGGAGTCAATACAAAAGTGTATGTGGACATCTGAAGGGACGTTCCTGGCTCTGTAACTTACAACCTATATGAGCTTGGGCATTATAACGCCTCTAACGACCTGCAGTGGTAACGCTACCTCTCACAAGGCTGCTGTCAGGCACAGGTGAGTTATGCAGAGAAACTGACGGGCACCAGACACAGTAAGCATCTGCTACTTGTCATGTTAACACTTCAACACTGGAAAAGACCCCGATGCTGGGAAAGCTCGAGGGCAGGAGGAGAAGCGGGTGACAGAGGATGAGACGGTCAGGTGGCATCATCGACTCAACGGACTTGAGTTTCAGCAAACTCTGGGAGACAGTGAAGGACAGGGAAGCCCGGTGTGCTGCAGTCTGTGGGGTCGCCAAGAGCTGGACATAACTTAGTGACTGAATGACAAAGGTTATCAGATGTCTTTGAAATCCCTAACACAGTATTTAAATAAAACAACAAAAAACTCAGGGGGAAATATCAAACTTAGAGTGCTTATTTTTTAAGTCAAAATGAAGTACTGTTGCCTGCAAACTGCCTAATACTCTTGCACAACAGAACACCAAGGGTACCTCCCCAAATTCCCACCAAAGTGGACCCACCATCAGAAGACCTGGAGCCTTGTGTTCTGATGGACCCAGGGATCCAGCCAGAGGCAGCTGCTCAAAATTCAGCTTTTCTTTGAAATCTCGTTCATTCTTAAAATTCAGCTGGTTCTTTGACTCCACCACCAAATGCACTTAAAAAAAAAGAAAGCTTTACAAATACCAGCTGGCAAAGTGTTTCTGACCAGAGCTGGTGGATGAGCTGCTACTGGGAGGGATCCACTGAGTCTGCACCCTGGCCACCCACTGCTGTCCTGGTGCCACAGCATCGTCAGGACCCAGACCAACACAGGAGAAACACACAGCAGGTCGCCTTCACTGCTGAGACGGCCAGGATGCTGGCGGCCCGGGGGGGCAGCTGCAGGCCACCGAGGCTGAAGTCTAGACGCCTTCGGCTGGGGAGGCAGCGAGGCACGTCACGGCTGGACGACAGAGGTCTCTCCTCCTCGGTAAAGGATGCTACCGTAGAGACGGTCACCTTCGTCCCCATGGAACGTTTCAACGCACAGGTCTCACAATCCTGTTCCACTAACGGCCAGATTTCCCCACGGTTCGCCCTGTACTTGGCCAGTGCCCGGCCGCGAAATACCATCTGCTGAGTCAGCAGATTTTGAAAGCTACCACATCACTAAGTGAGCAAGCTCATTCAGCTAATCCAGGTGTTTCAAGCCTTTTCATTTCTTTTCTTTCCCCTACTCCAAATACATTAACCTTAAGTTCAAAACTTGTGACCAGCAGCTCCCTCTAGCTAAGTGAATTTTCAAGACATTTCCCACTTCACTACAAATTGGTTCAAAAAGAATACACAGACCCTCCTCTACACTCAATTGAACAACACAGTTCACCCATTTATTCACCTTCCTGAGGTCTGAGAGATCTGAGGGTGCCGTCGTTCAGGGGCCTGGACAGCGCTCTGGCCGCGCAGGGTGGTGCAGAGCCCGAGGCACCCACCGCCCCAAGCGGCCTGCACCCCACCCCACCCTGTGCACAGGTGCAGTCAGTCACTCAGTCCTGTTCAACTCTGTGACCCATGGACTGCCACCCACCAGGCTCCTCTGTCCATGGGAGTCTCCAGGCAAGAATGCTGGAGTGGGTTGCCATGCCCTCCTCCAGGGGATCTTCCCAACCCAGGGATCCAACATGGGTCTCCGGCACTGCAGAAAGATTCTTTACTGTCTGAGCCTGACTTGATGATAACGTGTCCTGCTGAAAATATCCTTTCCAGCTATGACAACATCAAGTAGTTGGAGATTTATAAATATCCGGCAAAAGAGGAGATACGTAACACACTAGAGTGCTGTGTTTAAACCTGGGCTTTGCACCTATCAAGGACAAACAGATTAAATTCAGTCTCTCAGTTACCTGAATAAGTCTTCTGAGTTCCTGAACTCATTTGATAACCTTCAGTCAAGGTTTTTCCCTTTTTTGGTGACAGGAGGGGGATTTTTAAAAAATCCTGCTCCCCACTCCGACTCAAAACAATCCGGCCATGTCTATAACAAAGGCAAAAATTTGGTAAAACCTGTAACAGCTTCACCTAAAAAAATGATTCTGAAACTGACTGAAGCTTCTGGCATTTTTTACTTGTTTGTTTTTAGGTGAACTGATATTAGTCATATGTTTAAGTTGCAAAAACTCGTAGAGAATTCCCTTCATAATCTGCACTAACTTGTTTTTATGGTCACTACAGAAGTATTGGCTTTTTTTTAAGGTTACTGTTTTAGGGACAGAAGAGACAAAAGCAGCTCCTTTCACTTCTACAGTAAGAATAAAGAACATCCTACATATTGAGATTGGTATTGATCTCTACTACCTGTGATGCTGCCAAGTCGCTTCAGTCATGTCCAATCGTGCGACCCCACAGAAGGCAGCCCACGATTCTATAACTATGAGAAATTCTGCCATCTCCTTCTCCAGAACTAAACTGAACTTGTGTATATTTTCTCAAGCCAAGTTTTCAAGCTTATGCTTCAAATAGCTTATTTTTAAAACCATCAAATCATGTTCCCAGTTGAAAATTAAGTATCTTTTTAAAAGAACATCAAAATCACGAAGTGCAGGTTTCCTCCGGGTCACCAAGTACTCACAGGGACACGAACTTCACAAAATGATACAAAAACTTTGCAAACACATCAACTTACTACTAAGTACAAATGCAGTGAACTATGGAGAAAGAAACACATTTTAGGACTGATTTTTTCAGATCACACATCCTCAGTCTCTACTAGACTGTTAATAAAACACACAAATCTTCCTCTGCATTTGGGGGGTGACCCTCTTTGTAACGTAGAACTGCAGTTAGATTCATTGCTGACAAAGAGTCATGTGAATGTGCTTTAAACTATTTTAAACTATGAAGGGAACCCACTATCCTAGTTAGACATCCATTCACTCACCTATAAATCTACCAGAAAAAGCAACGTGGATCTTTCACCTTACACCACATGCATACTTTCAGATGGTTTGATTATAACTTGTGAATTCTTTAATCACAGACATTTCCCACAAGTCAGCCTATCAAAGGACATTTCTTATTTGTAATTTATTATAGATTAAATCTCAAAATTAACAGAACTTCCCCAAACTGGTTCCCCCTACTGAAATCGCATTATTTCATGGGTAGAAGGTGTGAAGAACTAGGACAAGACGAAGAGCCGCAGATCAGCACTGGGCACATGCCTGACTTTGGGAATTTTCTGAGCTTCAGGGTGTGAGACGGACGAGTAGAGAAGGGCTGGCGAGGATGGAGTGCAGAGCCCGTCACGGTGATGCCAACCTCTGCTGGGGACAGACCCTGTAGTTGGGGAGTCACAACAAATCCTCAACCCGGACAATGGGAGCTGGGGACAGACCCAAACAAGGCAGAGCTGACGACAGCGCATGTTGAAGGAAGAATAAGACTTGGCAATCACTTAATATAGAACATTCTCAGAGAGAAGGCTGTAAACTGAGACCCTGAATGTGGCTTGGGGAGGCTATGAGGGCAGGGAGGGCCACGGGGACACCTTGTGGGCAGTGAGAAGGGCTGGGGGCAGGCTAGAGGGGGTGCGGTGGGCTCAGCCAGGAGGCAACCAGCTACCCTCGAAAAACGTCAGAACTGCTCCAAGCCAGAACATCCCTGAAAAACCCCACAACAAAGCGAACCAGATCAGAGAACCCGGCCAAAGAGCCATCTCCTCAAAGAGGATGTAACAAGCGAAGGCCAAGATGATTCAAGAAAAAAACGATGTGATCCTGGTCCAGAAGCTTGCAGAACACTGCATGTTACAGCCCTTCATTAAATGCCAAAAGTGCTCTGAAAAACACACCTGGTCCGGCTTCCCATTCTTACCCTGGAAACCTCTGAGTGAGAAACGCGTAGGAAACTGTTTAAATATCAGGAAACAAGCTCAGGGAATGTGACCCAGGAGAAGCCAAGTCTGTGTTTCAATGGACTGGAGTGCTTTGAAACCTCCAGCAGTTTATAAACTTTAAAAAGTTCTAAAACATCTTTTGTAGTTAATGTTACAAACCAGCATTTTCCAGGTTTAAAAAGGACTTTCAACGTAGGTCACCTCCAAGACAACGTGAACAACATGAGCTGAGACCCTGCTGTTGGTTCCTAAGTAGTGCGGATGGCTTAATGCTGGTCCATGTGCTTAAAAAAAAATTTTTTTTAGACACTTCCTATAATAGCACTTCAGGTTTATATTTAGACAAGGTATAAAGTGAGGCAGAAACAATTTCTAGACAAGTAGACATCTAACTCTGGACTCGGGGGGGGAGGATCTTGCTCTCCGAGTTCCTACCCCACTCCTGAAAACTCTAGTGTTTTAAGATGCTCAACACTCTGCCTGAGAGCGAAGGGGCAAACAGTGTTTACTCCACATCTGGCCTCTCCTCCATGGCAAGGCGTGTCATGTCTCACATCTGATTCTAAAATCAGTATGTCTCTACAAAGCAAAACATATTCTTTACCATGGTAGTAGGGTTTTCTTCCCTCAGATGCTATTATTAAACCAAGGGTGCAAAGGTCCATATACTCAAGGCTATGGTCTTCCCAGTGGTATTGTGAGAGCTGGACTGTGGAGAAGGCAGAACGCCAAAGAACTGAGCCTGAAATGTGGTGCTGGAGAAGACTCCTTGGACAGCACGGAGATCAAACCAGTCAACCTTAAGGGAGATGAACCCTGAATATTCACTGGAAGGACTGATGCTGAAGCTGAAGCTCCAGTATTTTGGTCATCTGATGCAAACAGCTGACTCACTGGAAAAGTCCCTGATGCTGGGATAGATTGAGGGCAGAAAGAGAAGACGGTGTCAGAAGATGAGAAGGCTGGCCCACATCACTGATGCAATGAACATGAACTTGGGCAAACTCTGGGAGATGGTGAGGGACAGGGAGGCCTGGCATGCTGCAGTTCATGGGGTCGCAAAGAGTTGGACACGACTGAGCGACTGAATACCACCACCACCACCACCTTACATACATACACAGACCCTGTTAGATATGTATTTCCTATAAAACAGAAGTCTCCCTATAAGACCAGCAATGTACATTAGCATATTAAAAGGCCCTCAGTATCCAACCTATCATTTCCTAAATGCATTTATTCACAGATCTTCCCTTCTATAGGCTTCCCAGGTGGCACTAGTGGTAAAGAACCCGCCTGTCAATGCAGGAGATACAGGTTCGATACCCTGGGTCGGGAAGACCCCCTGGAGGAGGGCATGGCAACCCACTCCAATGTTCTTGCCTGGAGAACCTCATGGACAGAGGAGCCTCGTGGGCTACCGTCCATGGGGTTGCAAAAGAGTTGGACACAACTGAAGTGCACACACTTCACTTCACTTCCGTTCCAGTATGTTCTGTTACATGTCACAGAACATAGATGGGCAAACACTGCTCTAAAATAAATAACAGAAAATGCAGGGAGTGGTAAAGCTGAGGTCAGTTCAGTTCAGTCGCTCAGCTGTGTCCGACTCTTTGCGACCCCATGAATCGCAGCATGCCAGGCCTCCTTGTCCATCACCAACTCCCGGAGTCCACCAAAACCCATGTCCATCAGTCAGTGATGCCATCCAGCCATCTCATCCTCTGTTGTCCTCTTCTCCTCCTGCCCCCAATCCTCCCCAGCTTTAGGGTCTTTTCCGATGAGTCAGCTCTTTGCATGAGGTGGCCAAAGTATTGCAGTTTCAGCTTCAACATCAGTCCTTCCAACAAACACCCAGGACTGATCTCCTTTAGGATGGACTGGTTGGATCTTCTTGCAGTCCAAGGGACCCTCAAGAGTCTTCTCCAACACCACAGTTCAAAAGCATCAATTCTTCAGCGCTCAGCTTTCTTCACCGTCCAAATCTCACATCCATACATGAGCACTGGAAAAACCATAGCCTTGACTAGATGGACCTTTGTTGGCAAAGTAATGTCTCTGCTTTTCGATATGCTACCTAGGTTGGTCATAACCGTCCTTCTGAGGAGTAAGCGTCTTTTAATTTCATGGCTGCAGTCACTATCTGAAGTGATTTTGGAGCCCCCAAAAGTAAAGTCTGACACTGTTTCCACTGTTTCCCCATCTATTTGCCATGAAGTAATGGGACCAGATGCCATGATCTTAGTTTTCTGAATGTTGAGCTTTAAGCCAACTTTTTCACTCTCTTTCATTTTCGAGGCTTTTTAGTTCCTCTTCATTTTCTGCCATAAGGGTGGTGTCGTCTGCATACCTGAGGTTACTGATATTTCTCCCAGCAATCTTGATTCCAGCTTGTGCTTCTTCCAGCCCAACATTTCTCATGATGTACTCTGCACCAACATTTCTCATGATGTACTCTGCATATAAGTTAAATAAGCAGGGTGACAATATACAGCCTAGACGTACTCCTTTTTCTATTTGGAACCAGTCTGTTGTTCCATGTCCAGTTCTAACTGTTGCTTCCTGACCTGCATACAGATTTCTCAAGAGACAGGTCAAGTGGTCTGCTATTCCCATCTCTTTCAGAACTGTCCACAGTTTATTGTGATCCACACAGTCAAAGGCTTTAGCATAGTCAATAAAGCAGAAATAGATGTTTTTCTGGAACTCTCTTGCTTTTTCAATGATCCAGCAGATGCTGGCAATTTGCCCTCTGGTTTCTCTGTCTTTGCTAAAACCAGCTTGAACATCTGGAAGTTCACGGTTCATGTATTGCTGAAGCCTGGATTGGAGAATTTCGAGCATCACTTTACCAGCGTGTGAGATGAGTTCAATTGTGTGGTAGTTTGAGCCTTCTTTGGCATTGCCTTTCTGTGGGATTGGAATGAAAACTGACCTTTTCCAGTCCTGTGGCCATTGCTGAGTTTTCCAAATTTGCTGGCATATTGAGTGCAGCACTTTCACACCTTCATCTTTCAGGATTTGAAATAGCTCAACTGGAATTCCATCACCTCCACTAGCTTTGTTGGTAGTGATGCTTTCCAAGGCCCACTTGCCTTCACACTCCAAGATGTCTGGCTCTAGGTGAGTGATCACACCATCGTGATTATCTGGGTTGTGAATGCATCAGCGTATCAAGTGATACATGCATGACAGGCTTCACCATAAATGCCCGGCTAAATCACAGACGTTCACAAACACAACACAACCCCCTGCCCGGGACAGAGGCCCCGACACACAAGATACTTGCAAAGGGACCACTGAGGAGCGACTCCTGTGAAACTGTGCGCCAGGCCACGCCATCTCTAGCATTTTGGGTCCCCTATGGGGAGGCAGTCCTCACCTTCTGGTTTCAGGAGCCTCTATCTGATGCAAGTAAAGGGAGTTGCTCAGTTGTGTCCGACTCTGCGACCCCATGGACTGCAGCCCACCAGGCTCCTCTGCCCATGGGATTCTCCAGGCAAGAACACTGGAGTGGGTAGTCATTCCTTTATCTCGAGGATCTTCCCGACCCAGAGATCAAACCTGGGTCTCCTGCATTGCAGACAAGATGCTTCACCCTCTGAACCATGACTGACTAGCAAACCACTCCTACATCGAGTGGCCAAGGCTACCTTTACCTTAGGAAGTGAAAGCAAGACTTCTGTCCATGATAAGGTGTCTACCTGCATGAAGCAGAGAGCTGGGGCCGGGGCCGGGGCCGGGGGGACGAGGAGGCGTTTCAAAGCCGCCAGAGGGGTTCAGCCCCTGTCTCTGGCACATTCTATGTCCTGAGGAAGACTGGTTATTACCAAATTGCCAGATGACCCGCTAAGACTAGAGTGGAGCACTCAGAAGAAACCAATCTATGGCTTCTTTCTTCCCCGCTCTCCCCCAAACCGAAGCCCCCTAGTTCCCAAAGTGTGGGAAAGCGCCTCCAGCTCCTATGTCTGGGACACCACTTGGGCTGAAGTCTGTGTTCCCCGGTTTCTCAGCCTTATCCCCATTTCAAACCTTTCCTTCCAGTCCCACCAGAGCAGGCCTCCCTGCCTCCTGCAGGAGGGGCGCTGAGCCCCCCGGCCTCTCCCCGCGGCCTGACTTTCGGATGCTTCCTCGGCACACTTACCTATGCCAGCTACTTGGGGACACGTTTCCCTCAGGCGTGCCTGTTCTCTCTGACGGCCAACAGTATCCCTAGCTTGTGTCATTCAGAATACATTTCTTAATCACGAATAAAGTTTTAATATTCCAAGCCATGGCATGAAATGTGGCCAAAGAATTTGTTTTTTCTAATTTGTAGCAAACTCACATTCTTAGGCACGATGACAATAGGTTTCAACACCCATCTACTATGGCTAGGAGTTGTGACGTTCACAAAAGAGACAGGAAGGCCACAGCATCGCTAAGAAAAAGAGACTTCCACACTGAAGACAACTAGTTACTACATAATCCAGTTACAACTCAACAAAATTCCAAAACATAAGTGGATTTCATGAGATTAACAGTTTCAAAGAAGCTGAAGGATGAAGATGGGAGGATGGGAAGATGAGGGAGATGAGGTTCTCTCCTGCAGGGAGAACCAACAGTCAGATAGCTCGCCCCCAACCCTTCTCATCAACACACCTGCAAAGGGACTTGCTGCAAGTAAAGCAGACACCCAAGTGACCCAGCACTGAGCTGAGTGAGCAGAAACATCTTGCTCAGAGCATGCTCACTGCTTCTATTGTCTTTTGTCTTCATAAGCTAATCCACTGCATTATAAATACATGTGCACTGTAGAAAACTGGAGAAAAAAATACAAGCCAAAAGAATAAACTAAAAATAACCCCTAATTCCACTACTCAGAGATAATCACTATAAACATTCTGGCTTATTATTTAAAAAAAAAAAAGTACATACACAATAAAAAAAGAAAATTTTAGACATTACATATATTGTTCAATAGTGTGTTTTGGTCTCACTGAATACAAAATTACAGAAATGCAAAGATTTATCTAAAAATGCTGAGATCATAACCCTGAACAGCAAAACGTGAAAACAAATGTTCAATAGGAAGGCATTAAATAGTGTACCCACGGCAGAATATTAGCCCATCATTTTTTATTTTTAGACTGAATCCCTGAAAGTAGATTAGCTATTTATATTTCAAAGTGCATACATACACACACACACATTTACATGGTTCTTGCAGAAGAAGTATTCTTTTTCAGGCGATGACTGGACAGACTCATTTCTTCATATCCTCACCAGAAGTGGGTTATTTTTCAATCTATGCCAAAATTTAAAACAAACACTATCTCACTGATTTGCTTTCCCAGGAGTACTACTAGTAAAGCTGAATTTTTGTTTCTTGATCCTTCTTAAAAAAACTACCAGTTTGTTAATTTACCCCCATAGTGGCAAGGGAGGTGGGAGGGGTATCTTTATCTTAGTTCTATAAGCCCTCTTCTTGTAGTAAGGAAAGCAAATTTACCTGAAAGGTACACTGAAAGGTATATATATAAATACCTGACAGGTATTTCTTTCTGTTTGTTATTTGCTTTTTAATTTTGTTTGTGGCATTTTAACATACAGAAGTTTTAATTATTCTCAAGTAATCAATGGAGACTTTTCCTTCACAGTTCCTGCTTTTGGGGTTATACGCTGAGAGGACACCTCCAACTTGAGATCAACTGCATTATCTTTTGGTCCTTAAAAATCTAGGTTGTGGGGGGGACACTTTAAAAGCACACAAGTTCTCCATCCTAAAATCACAACCATTTTGATTACTTTAGATATTTTCAGCAGTACACACACATATTCTAAGTACACATTTCATACAATCTGTTTTTCAAAGTATTCTCTGCCATAGGCCTTTTTAAAAAAATCACAGCTTACTAGGATTTGAATGGTTTTATAAGGCCAGTGAGTTGCATCTCACCCCACTTCATGACAGTCCCAAAGTCCAGAGCTGTTTACCTCTGTCCTGCAAGTGTCCAATCCCTCTCCTTTAACATCTCCCAGTTACTAAAAGACTAAGAAGAGTAAGCTCATTCTTGGTAGGCAACCCAGTTCAGCATAATGAATTCTGTCCTAATTATCAACAGGAAGATATCAATCTTGAGGGCATTTCTACCTTGCTTCCTTCTCTTTCACCTTCTTATAAGTCAGAGCACCTGGGTAAAAGCTGGAGCCCTGGAGTTACCGTCTCGTTTTAACTCAGGCCTGGCCACCAAAGAATTGATGCTTTTGAACTGTGGTGTTGGAGAGGACTCCTGAGAGTCCCTTGGACTGCAAGGAGATCAAAGTAGTCCATCCTAAAGGAAATTAGTCCTGGTTGTTCATTGGAAGGACTGATAATGATGTTGAAACTCCAGTACCTTGGCCACCTGACGCAAAGAACTGACTCATTTGAAAAGACCCCGATGCTGGGAAAGATGGAAGGCAGGAGGAGAAGGGGGCGACAGAGGATGAGATGTTTGGATGGCATCACCGACTCAACGGATGTGAATCTGAGTAACCTCTGGGGGATGGTGATGGACAGGGAAGCCTGGCATGCTGCACTCCATGAGGTCTAAAGAGTCGGACACGACTCAGCGACTGAAATGAACTGACTGACCACTGAGTAGGCCTGACCTTAACCACCCAAAGCCTCGGCTTCTTCCCCAAGATCCTGTCAGGGGATTAAACAGCACCTCCACCCCGTGGGGCTCGGAAAAGATGTGAAAGTGTTAGTCGTTCAGTCATTTCCAACTCTGCGACCCCGCGGACTGTAGCCCGCCAGGCTCCTCCATCCACGGGATTCTCCAGGCGAGAAGACTGGAGTGGGTTGCCATTCCGTTCCGCAGGGGATCTTCCCGACCCAGGGATCGAACCCGCGTCTCCTGCATGGCAGGCGGATTCTTTACCGCCTGAGCCACCGGGAGAGCGCCCCGACGCGAGGCGGGGAGGATGTTCAGGAAGGGAGTCCGGCGCTAACCTGTGCGCCTGCGCAAGGGGCGCGTGCCTGCCTCGGGGTCCCACGCGGGCCGGCGGTCTGTCCGGCGGGAAGAAGACGCCCCAAGTCCAGGCCAAGGGGAGCCGCTCGGACAGGGGCCGGGCGGGGCCTCAGGGTCTCCGAGGAGCGTCTCCAGGGGAGCAGCCGCCTGCTGCCGCCGGGAAGGGGACACGGCACTGGAGGCCGGAGGGAAGGGCCGCCCCGACGGGGGAGCCGGCGGACTCCGCTCGCCGGTGCGAGGGTCCCCGGGGAGGCGGACCGACGACAACCAGGCACGGGCGTCACCAGCCTGCTTTCAAACACGCTTTGCGGGCGGTCCAAATGTTGTCCACATTAAAAGCTGTGGCATTCCCATGGAATCCACACACTCTGAACGCCTGAAGAAAACCGAAATCAACTGAAAATCATCTCAGTTTATAAACGGGGAAGGAAGAGGTTTTCCACCTCTAGATCCAATGATATCCTTCGTACATCTTAAACAACACGTTCTATACTCAAGCAGAAATAAATAAAGCACACCTATGTTTTTTCTAGAAACTATATTCTTGTGCATAAAAAAATTTCAAAGCCACCAAACATCACAATAATCCTGTTTATAGTGTGCATTATTAAACGGAGAGATTACAACAAAGCTTAAAATCCTTAGTAATAAACTTAAGGTTTTATTTAAGTTTCTTCCTCATTTCACATTCTCGTCTCAGTTTTGAGAGGCAAATGAAAGAAAACAATTTGTTGAGAAACTACCCAATCGCACCCCACCAAAACGAACACACACACACAAACAAGATAAACTTCAAATTGGTCCTCAAAAACATTACATTCTTTTCTCCAGGCATAACTAAAAGCTCAAAATTCATTCTGAGTCTGGACAGTTTATTCCAGACTCAATTGCTGAGGCCCATGGCCTTGGAACCTATGGAGGGCTGAAACAGCAAAAAATAAAACACAAACACAAACACACTCCTTCAATTTTTGGCACCCTAATTTTCAACTTGAAGGAGGCCAAGTAACTACTCTTCAAGCTAAAGCCCGTTGGTGTGAACTTTCCTTGCAAAAAGAAAGGCATACTATGCCTGCTGGGAAAACTGGGAGTGAACTTCTGATCAAAAGGCACTCAGGGACCCATGAAAGGTCTCTCGTGTGAGAAAAGTCACTGGGCCTCCAGGACCCAGAGTCATAGCGCTCTTAACAGGGAAGAGCCTCAACCAACCAAAGGATTTCATCTCAAAGCTAAGGCTGCAACGTTTAACCTGAGGCAAAGACCTCAATCTCGTTTAAAAAAAAAAAACACACAAAAATTTTAAACATCTGTACTTAAAACTAGTTTTGAAGGAAAAGAAGGAAATTAAAGTTTCACAAGTTGCTTTCTTGGCACTTTCCTCGACTTTCAGAGCCGAAGAAAGCCTGAGCATTTTTCTGTCCAGCTCGGTGTTAGTTCCCGGGGATGCGGTAGGAACAATTTATTAAAAAAGCTCGCACTCTCACCCAATCTAAGTGCGGTGACTGCTTCTGTAGCCAAAATCCAAGACGGTCAGACACTGGGTGTAAATCAGAATTATTCCAAATTTCTTCATTCAAAAAGCAAATG
Source organism: Antilocapra americana (assembly GCA_007570785.1). Classification (NCBI taxonomy): domain Eukaryota; kingdom Metazoa; phylum Chordata; class Mammalia; order Artiodactyla; family Antilocapridae; genus Antilocapra; species Antilocapra americana. The sequence goes on from ML660786.1 coordinate 2,554,827, forward strand.
AAGTACTCATGACCAAGTTCTATGCTCCTCTGGGGATGCAAAAAATAAAGAATACGTTCCGCCTTCAAGGAATTCAGTCTGTAAAGTATGGGAAGTAAGGCTACATTGACAACCCAGACTAAGCTAAGTATCTCTAGAGGATAATAATCAGTAAGAGACCAAAGAGTCAACATATCTGTAATATATGTATATCAGAGCTATGAGTCGACAGAGCTGTAACATCTAGGGACACTGCAGGATATTACCAGGTATCACCAGCTGTTAGTTACCCATGTCGGGGGGTGCACAGTAGGAAAGGGGGGCCTGCCTCCAAGGACATGAATCAGTGGGCCTAAGAGTTGCTGTTGTTGTCACTTAGTCGTGTCCGACTCTTCGTGACCCCATGGACTGCAGCATGCCGGCTTCCCTGTCCTTCACTATCTCCCAGAGTTTGCTCAAACTCATGTCCACTGAGTCGGTGATGAGAGTGTATTATGAACTGGTGAAAAACTTTAGCACTACAGCTAAGGGGTCTTTTTTTCCCTTTTGTTAAAATAACTTTTTAAAAGATGATTCCAATGACAAAAAAAAGTTAAATATTTTTAGAGAGTATTTCAGCCAACCCTCTAGAGCTTAATGAGCACTCTCTCTAGAAACCTCCAAAAATGGGCATAATAGAGTTAAAGCAAGCCAGTCTCCTGCATACTGTATGCATGCCTCGGAATTTGAAATGCGTTGCAACTATTTCGACTTACCAGGGAGAGCAACAGAACTTTTAAGTAAAATTTTCCCCAATACTCAAGGACACTTTTAGATTAAGAGAACTTTAGATCCAAATTTTTTAGACAAATTTTTTTTGCTTTTTAAACAATGCTCCCTATTTTTTCTACACAATCCATAAACGCTGCAGTATTTCAGAAAACCAGGTAAGACAGGGTGGCCATAAAATGAAGCGTTAAACTTACAACTGGCCATGCTTTTGCAGACTGCTAAAGCTATGCTGAGGTCTAGAAGCTGAAGGCTTCAAGTAAAAGAGAATTTCATTCCCTTCTGTCACTCCGATGAGTGCATTTCCAAAACTGCGTGACCCCTGACTCCACTAACTTGGCCTGTTCTAATGCCACTGCGTGAAGAGCAATTACACAGAGCAAATAAATACTTAACTGCAATTCCTCACTTGCACCCTCACCACTAACTCCAGCTGCGAACTGTGTGAGCAACGACAGTGATCCAATCCGAAAAGAGGATCCTATTTTTGGCAGAGAGCTCGCTAAAGGGAGAAAACCCTCAACTTTGGCGGATTAGGCTCAAGGAACGTTCACCACGCGTTTCTCCCCCGAACCACCGGCACTCGGCCTGCAGCACACGCGGGGCCGGCACGGGCGCGCGGGGCGACCCCTGCACGCGGCCGGCCGGGGCGCGGGTTACCTGCGGGGTCAGCGCGCGCTCCCGCCGGGTGCAGCACCGGGGACGCGCCGAGGCGGCGGCGCAGGCCCGGCCCGGCTCGCGGGAGCTCGGCGGGCGCCGCGGAGGGGGCGGGGGGGCTCCGACCGGCCCGGCCGCCGCACTCGCATCCCCGCGGGCCGCCCCGGGCCCGCTCCCCGAGGAGGGCCGAGGGGCGACTGTTACCCAATAATAGCGCCCCGCAGAGTCGCAACAATGCGGGCGGGGGGACCCGGAGCCGCGGGGCAGGGAACCGGAAAGCTGAGCGCGCCCGGCTCCGCGGCTCCTCGGCGCGCGAGCCCGGCACTCTGCTCGAGGGCACGAGTCGGGGGCGAGCGGCGCTCGGGGGGTGCTCAGGGCGCCGAGGGCAAGGGGGCGCGGGCGCCCCGCGGTTGGGGGGGGGGGGTCGCCGCCTGCGGCCAGGCGAGGCGCGCGCGCCCGACCGCCCGGGGCCGCTCGCCAGCCCGGCTCCGCGGCCCGACCCGGGCCGCCGCCTCGGGCGCGATGAATCGGGCCTTTTATTCATCTCCCCCAGTGCGCAGTCCGGGCCTGG